>KZ308360.1:819613-925340 GCA_000376725.2 Ladona fulva | reverse complement strand
ATATATATATATATATAATTTTGCACTATATTTTCATGGTTAATCAGTGGGATTAAAAATAAGGAATATAATAACTATTACACAGTAAAAAAGCTATAAACTGTTCAAAAACATGACATTTCTTAGAACACTTGCTGATCTTTTATTTCCACAGAAAAAGGAGCCTAAAACAGTATGGTTAGATTACATACGTCTTATTCCAGATAATGTATATGAGGATAAAATCTTAGAAGAAGATAATATAGACCAGACTGCTTTATTCATTGAGAAATGTCAAAAAATTGAATCTTATACTGACTCTCCAGGTTTGTACATTGAAGTTTCTTTACAATGTCATATCTATGAATTTGTATGCATAGTTTTCTTTCTCCGAAAGATTTGTTTAAGAGATTTTCAATTTGAAAAAGTTAATGGATTTACCTGATTACGTTTATCTTTATTTTATTTAGGATTCTGTAGAAATTCAGTATTTTCAATAACTACTCATTATAACAATGGAACTCTTCCCTGTGAATGCAATGAAGAAGGGTCATCAAGCCTAATATGCAAAAAATTTGGGGGACAATGTTCTTGTAAAAGAAACATACTGGGTAGAAAATGTGATCAGTGCAAAACTGGATATTATGGGTTTCCAAACTGTGTCCCTTGCAAATGCCCTAATAAACTACCATGTAATTCAACCACTGGTAAGCAAATATAGATATTAGACTCATCCTGATTGTTTTTAAAACATTATACCAAAGGATTCAAAATAATTGTTAATGGCTAATGAAAACACTTTTGCAGGTGCCTGCCTTTGCCCTCCAACAGTAACTGGTGAGCAATGTGACCAGTGTGTTGATTACACATATGCTTTTCATGAGGAGTTTGGATGTAAAGACTGTGGCTGTGACCCAGAGGGAGTTGAAAAGGGAAATCTGAAATGTGATCAAATAACTGGTGAATGTCGGTGAGTTGCAACTAGTCTCATTTTTATAATGATCCTGAATTTGCAGCAACCATATCTGAACTTAAATTTGAATGTGTCCAGATGAAGTCACTTTTCTTATACTGATGAATGGCAGACTGAAGTTAGACATTCTTGTGTAATTAAAAAATATCAATTCCTTTTTCTGTCATTCAGTCACAGAGCAGTAGTATCCCAGCTGGTATATATTATCTCTTAGTCTATCAAAAGCTAAGTTCAGAGGTTCATCAACTTAATACAGGGTTGTCCAACATTGCCCATGGGTTAGAATGCAGCCTGTTGAAGATTTTAAAACAGCCTACCAGTCTTCTCAAAGATTGATAAATAAATTTTGATTTCAGAAACATGTATCCTTGCATGAAAAAGTGAAGCCTGCCCATATATATATATATAGCGCTTTACATCTATACAATTATTCATGAAGATTATTCTTGTTTTGATTTGAACTCAGTTTCAATTGTGTGCTTAACACCATGTTACCCTTTTTTAACAAGTAGTTTTTCTGATATAATTAGTCAATAAATTATTTGCATAAGGTTTTTGGCATAAACAATCTGAACAAAAACTGTCATACAAAAATGAAAAATGCTAGTATGATAGAATGTAAGGAGCAATCACAAGTCTATGTGTCAGATGAAATATCCAATGTGACTGGTGGAACTAAAATGTTGGACAACCCAGATTTAAATAGACATCCATTTTATTTTTACTTGGCATGATAACTGAATACAACAACACTATTCGATAAAGTAGTTTTATTTTATATTTATAACTGGCATATTTTTGGAAATTAATATCTAAATTTGCATAACTTTTTATAACTGCACTATTAGCTATTTTCTGATGTGCTTAGGGTGTTAGTGAAGGAAGAATGTTAATTGATAAATATTACTAAATTTTAATTAAAACACAAGTTTTTAATGTTTCTCTTTCTATCAGTTGCAAGAAAAATGTTGAGGGAAGAACTTGCAATTACTGCTCAGCAGGATATTCATCCTTTCCATCATGTAAGCCATGTGGGTGTGACTCAAGAGGAACAAAACCAGGAATATGTGATGAGGTTATCTAAGTGTTTGTTTAAGTTGAAACTTCACATACAAATTACCACTTTTAATTCTTTTTCACATTAATATACAATTTACAAATCATACAATTAGCAATCAAACATTATATTAATATCCCTTATCATTGAACACGACCCTTTCCAATAATAAAATTTTACACATAACCTTTCCCCTATATTGCTACCTCTTTCATTACTTCTACTAATTCAAACTGTATTTATACTTAGTATAATAACATACCCAAGAGATTATGTTTATCTTCACATTTACAAAGGTATTGTATTAAGATCTACAGGGAATTATTTTGAATGTTCAATTGATCTATCTGGAAAGATTTTCTAAGAAAAAGGTAGCTAAAATTATTTTATATAACGATTTCTCTAACAACTACTAAATTTCCAGATCTAGTCATTTAATGAAAGAATAAACTTTATGACACAAAATATACTGATAGAACAGGATATTTGGCAGTTCTTTTATCATAATTAACTTTTCTTTTTTCTTAAGATGTCTGCTGAATGTTTCTGCAAGGGAAATGTAGTTGGAGGAAAATGCGACAGATGCAAAGAAGGAACTTTCAACATTGATATAAAAAATCCTGATGGATGCACACGTTGTTATTGTTCCGGTAAAACAAAAGACTGTACCAGTTCCAAATTGTACAGAGCACAGGTAATCTAAGAAGAATAAAATGTCTATCAACTTACAGATTTTTCTTAAAAAGTATTTTTATCATTTTATCATCACTTTTTAATTACTTGACCTCATATATGAAGGTTATTGATGGAGTTTCATTTATGATTACTTATAAAAAAATAACTGTTGTTTGAAGTTGAATATTTGTCTGCAAACTTAACAGAATATTAGAGATTTGCTCTCTAAATCTAAAAAAATACACCTATAGCATTGGTTTTTGAAATTTATGAATGAAAATACATTATGAATTACTTCATAAGTTATTTGGAAGGGAGCAACTACTGATACTGCAGTGCAGTCTTAAATGATTGGAAAAACTTCTTCTGGATTTTTATTAAAGGTTTCTCAAACAAAAGGCTGGAAATTGGCAGAAGTGAAAATTAAAGAAAAATGGTATAAGTATGAGCTATCAGTTAAGAATGCCAGTGTAGTTCCTTCAGAATCAGGTGATGTTATCCATGCAGATCTTACAACAAAAGAGGTAGCAAAGAAACTTCTCTATTTTGTTGCACCAGATATTTACTTAGGGAATAAACTTACTTCCTATGGAGGTTTCCTGAATTACACAATTACTCACTCACCTAAGGACTCATCAGGTAAGATTATTTAATTAATTGAAAACTTAAGCATAAAATAAGAAATAATAATTTAATAACATACTCTAAAACTATAATAGAATTGCATACTTCAACACAGGATAAAGAAAATAATATTTTTTATCATCTTTGGGGGTTATTGAAACCAATATTATATCAAGAATCTTTCATGTCTAAAGATCATGTTCAAAGAAGAATTTTGTTACCACAGCTTTGCATAATACTCAGATAAAAGACTCTTTACAAGGACATGTTAAATCCTGAAGAATTTGAATTTTGACCTCCAACAGTAAATACATACTGGTCAATTTAGTGTGTAGGTTGATCATTTGAATAAGTCAACTACCAAATCATTATGATATTTTCCATTTCTTAAGCTTGTTTATCCTTTCCATATTATTTTATCAATGAGTTTTATTATAAAGCAGGTCTTGGAATGTAAGAAATTAGGTGAAAAAAGTGTCAGAGAAATGAGGATGAGATGGTAAAAAAGGAAGCCAGAATAGACTCAAAGCATAATCCTGGAAGGAAAAGAAGAAATTTGCCAATTTTCTGCTAATTACAAATGACAGTATTGTCAAGCTGCATGTTATCAATATTTAAATGATTATTTGATGGTTATTATCTATGAGACGGGTCTACAGATAAATGAGGTGTACATTAGTCATTTGTGTTTCGCAGATAATAAAATAATTTTTGGAGGAAAAGTAGAAGATATAACTTCAAGAACTAAGGATAATTGAATGAAAAGCAGGAGTAAGGGTAAACTTGACCAAAACAAAGGTATCATACAACTCTTTTGAAGCACAAGAACCTATAAAACTTGAAGAAATCCCTTAGAATGTCTAGTCAGAATCATTCCCAGAACAACTGGTAACAACAGGGAAGACTAACAGGATTAATGAAGTGAACGGAAGAATTAAACTTGACTGGGGCTACTCTCAGATGGAACAGATGTATCCTAAAGATAAAAATGCCATTAGCTTGAAGGTCTTCCTGCGTGAATCAATGCATTTTACCAGACTTGACCTATGGATGTGAAAGTTGGGTGCTTAACTCATCATCAATCTAGTAACTACAGAAAACACAAAGAAGTATAGAATACTGCATGTAGAGCTACGCTGTCCAATGGGTGCATTGAACCCGAGTGGTGACATTTAAAGGGTGGCAAGAAAAGTATAGCTAACCATTATTATCATCACAGCAACAATATTTGTTGTTTTTTGTGTAATAGTCTCGACTTATCTAGGAGAGATTATGATGTGAAAGTAAAGATTGTCAAACATTTAGAGGAAAGAATTTTGCATATCACAAGGTATGAAAGGAATATTTGTGCAGTGAATTTAATCAAAGGATTGAAATCAATAAATGATTTTCTGGTTCCAAGAATAAATCATCTTTAGGATTTGCAATATATATTTAACAGAGTTTTCATCAGAGTCTTTCCTAATTTGCAAATACCTTTGCATGTTTTATTGACACTTTTGGAGACTGTTGCTGCTAAGATAATGATAATCAAAAGTAATGTGAGCTATTAACTCATAATGATCATTCACTATGTCGACATACTGAATATGCATAATTAATTGTTACTGATGTTTTGTGACCAATGTAAGCTGGTCATAACACTAGTTTTTCAAAGTCCTACAAAACTATTTTTACCTGCAAATCAGGAAATGTATGGCTTTGATATTTAGTTTTAAGGGGTGGTAAATTATCTTTACAGCCAAGCGGCAGATAGGCTAGGCGCAGCTGTGGCTGCATACTTGGAATTACAAGAATAGACAGAAAAGAAATAACTGATTGTGAGTGAGAATGATGACAGGAATAACAGACATCATTGATAAGATAAGGTCAATAAAATGGATGAGGGCAGAACATGAGGTAAAAAGGGAAATAAAAACCTTTGAATATTGGCAGTTCTCAACTGTAATCCAAGAGTTGTGAAGAGACCAAGAAGAAGACCAAACAACTAAAATAAGAGGGACATCATGAAGGACTTTGGGGTAACATGGCAATGAGTTTCTCAGAGTAGAGAGAAATGGAAAATGCTTTGGGAAGCCATATATATGACATCTGATTGAAAGTGGCTAATGATGATGATGGTTATCTATGAGAGAGATTTCGTAGGAGTTTTACTCACACTTTAGATAACATCTTTGATGTCACTGGTTATAAATACCCCTCTAGCTTACAGGTGTATGTACATGATTCTGAAATTTAAATTTAACAGGCAATTTATTCATGAGTTAATATGGTAATTCTTTAAAAAATGATGGATGATTATTTCAGATACTAACAGTGAGAATGACTCGTAGAGTTTCTTATCAAAACATTTTTTACTGATTACAGGAGTATCAATACATGAATAAGTGAGCTTGTAAAACATGATTTTTTACATTTACTATTAGTAAAGTACTAATAGAAGTTTGGCAATGTGTAAAAAATAGTGATATGTGATAAATGACATGATAATGTGTAATAAATAAATTTTTAATTTCATAGAGCAGGGTATGGAATTACTTATGCAAAATCTTTAAAATATTTATTTTGATTTGTTATAACTAAGACCAAAATTTTCATGTAATTTAATGAAAGATACTAAAATTTGTTGTTTTTGATGAAATACCACATCCAAAATCTCTAACTTGGGAATAAATTAACGTATTAATCACTGATTCCATAATATAAGAAATTACTATTAATTCAAATAAAAACACCCTCCTTTGCTATATTTATTCTAATACGTCCAACTTGATTGTAATATTCTTAAGGCTATCATTATCCTATCCAAATTTGTTTTTGTGTAACACCTCCATTTAGAGTGGCCAACAAAAGATCTCTTGTGCAGGAGAGATAAGAAAATGTCTTAAAGAGGTTCATTGACACACAAATAAAAAATGGCTTTGCAGTAAACAATATTTCCTTCTGTAAAAAAATTACTTTCGTGAATCTGTTATTCATTTTCTAGAAGATGTCAGGGAAGCGGATGTAATTTTCCATGGATCTGATATATTGATATATCCTTTGAAAAAACTCTTGGAAGCAGAAAAAGACAACCGGCTATCAGTTAAAATGACTGAGGGAAACTTCAAACTTCCTGATGGTTCTGTAGCCACAAGAGAGAAAATTTTGGAAGTTATTAAGGACCTTAAAGGTTTATACATACAGGCTACTTATACATGGCCATCTACCTTCACGAAGTGAGTGGAAAAACTAACTTACTTTTCTTTCAATAGAATGCAGATGAAGTCTTCCTAACAGCTCTTCTTTCACACATATTGACATGAATACATGAAATTCTCTAACCAAAAAAATAAAACCTATACACATATATGGTAATCAGGTTACACCATAATGTTTTTCAATCTTTAGTGTTTAATCTAAAATAAATCATTTGTTTGTTCAGGCTATCAAGGGTAGTTATGGAGACTGCAGATGCTCACCTCCCTGGTGCTCGACATGCACTTGCTGTAGAGCAGTGTACCTGTCCATCTAACTATAAGGGATTATCTTGTGAAGAATGTGCACAAGGCTACTTCCGCTCAGAGAATGGAGATTGTATTCCATGTCAGTGCAATGATCATGCAGATGAATGTGATCCTTTAACTGGTGCTTGCATTGTAAGATTTTTAATAAATAATACTGATAATTAAAATGTAAGACTTAGATGAGATTTTTACCATTTCCAATTTGTTTTCTATGCACTTTCTTTTAAATTTCAGGGTTGCAAGCATAACACCATTGGAGATCACTGTGAAAAATGTAAGAAGGGATATTATGGTAATGCTACAAGTGGTAAATCTAATGCATGTGTCAGGTGTGCTTGTCCTCTCACAATTGAGTCAAATAAGTGAGTACAAGATTACCAACTTTTACATTTGATAATATTATATAAAATGCCTTAGTAAATATACTAAATATAATTTTAGATTCAGACAGAGAAATTATTTCATGCGAGAAATTATTTTTATATTTCTTTATCTTGCCTTTCAGTTTTGCAGAAGATTGTCAACTTAAACCTGATGGGAAAGGTATTAAATGCAATTGCCTGAGCCAGTACAAAGGTGATCAATGTGAAAGTTGTGCACCAGGTTACTATGGGGAACCAAAAGTTACAGGTACAAAAATCCCTATATCACATAATCACAGAGAATTTCCAATTCTTTTACACATAATGATTCCATGTTTTTGAAACCTTCTTGGGAAAATCTTCTCCATATAATTGAGCCAATTTTTCTCTTTTATATAATTCACTCTTTGATTATTTTAGCTTACTTCCATAGTTTTGTCTCAAGTAGTAAAATTATATGAGAGTAAACTGATAATGTTGTAAAATTGTTTCATTCAATTCCAGGAAAAGAATGCAAGCCATGTGAGTGTTCCGGAAATATCAACCCTAATGATCCTGGCTCATGTGATCCTAAGACTGGAAAATGTTTGAAATGTTTACATAATACTTCTGGAGTTGATTGCTCTAAATGTGCTGAAGGATTTTATGGAGATGCTGTTGTTAAGAAGAATTGCAAAAGTAAAGTTTTATTTTTTCTCCAATGATAACCTTTATTTAAATGGCTCCATTAGCTGATGCAGGAGTATAATTAGATGTGTTCAAGCTTTTACTTGGGTTTGAGAAGAATCAGTAGCTGGAGTTTTCTCTTTTTTGAGGAGATCAAGCTCATTGGGAAAATTTCAGATTGTCATTTGTGACAAATAGCATCAGACCCTAATGGTTGTCCCTTGACACTCTTTTTCCATAAATTGCCTAATGCAAGTTCCACTGATATGAAGGAATTTCTATCTGCTATACAGGGGATTAATATAAAAATTTCAAATTTATTTTTAAATTATCATTTATTGATTTTTAGTATCATTGTTTTTTCAATGAGTCATTTAGGTGCTGACCAAATTACTTTTTTATTTTCAAGTTTATATTCAATTACGTTTATGATTTAATGCATGGGAATCATGTATAAGGCTCTATCATACTAAATTATTCATTAACATACTTGAATGATTTTGCTATTTGATATTTAGATAAGCTGAAATGTCTCCAAGGTGAACATATTTTCTTAAATATTTATTACTTTTCTTAAATATTTATTACAGGATTACTTCTTTTTATTTCAACTTCTTAGAGCTTTTCAGTTGCTGATAGATGGCCATCTAACAAAGAACCTTAGGTATATACTGTATCTCTTAAGACAATAATAAATGCCCATTTCATCTGATGGCCCTTTTAGTGATCAAAATGATACTTTCTTACTTCAATTAAGCTATTACAAAACATTTTCTATGTGGTCTTTTAATTTCTTTTTGGATAGAATCTTATTTAGATAATTACTATATTTCTCTCCAAATGAGAGCAATTTTATAAACTGTTTCACCTTCATAGGAAGCTATTTAAGGTAAATTTTCTTCTCTGTCAATTTAAAGGATGTAAGTGCAATACATGTGGGACTTCATCTTGTGATGGAAGAACAGGAGTCTGTGAATGTAAAAACAACGTGCTTGGTGGTTTTTGTGACCAATGCGCTCCATATCATTGGAATTTCAATAGTTGTAAGGTGGGTTTCTCTCTCTAGAAACAGGAATAGAAACAAACAAAAGATGTAAATCAAGAATTTTTATTACATATTTGTCAGACACTGATTAGAGGATGACAAAATGACCTCACTTTCAGCAGAGTTAGATCTGATTGATATCTCTGGAATGTATAGTATCCTCATGTATAAAATGTGAATAATTATGGTAACAAATAGCTATTATAGATTACAGATCAAATTGTTATAAAAATATTTTTTTCGTCAAATATATATTACAAAATATTTTTATAACAATCTGATCTGTAATAGCTATTTGTTACCATAATTATTCACATTTTATACATGAGGATACTATACATTACAGAGATATCCTCTCGCTTTTGCTATATAAACCATGTTTTTCCTTCGTGCTTCTCCTGATGATGATGCTAGGTGTCGAAACCCGGGTCATGTATGTGGGTGTTTTTCTTGTGGTAAAGTATAAATTAAATTGTGTAGTTTCTTCACTTGTTTGTTTTCTTTCAAAATAATCATGTTTGCATCACATTATTTGGGGAGGAGGAGGCATCATCAATTTAAGTGGATTTTTTTAAATAAGGAGGTTCATCCTGAAGGCAATTAAAATCATAGTGCTCCAGAAATGGTATCTTTAAACCAGAGTTTTTCTCATGTATAGGTTATTGATTTTTAGGGATGCACACCATGTAATTGTCAACCTGGGTCTAAATCAATGCAGTGTGATATAGAAACAGGGGAATGTAAGTGCCAACCTGGTGTTATTGGCCAAAATTGCGATAGATGTGATTCTGGGTACTGGAATTATACCTCAAAAGGCTGTACTGGTGAGTAATGTTTACCGAAAATCATTATTATGCTTGATAACAACTGAATTCAGTGTTTGGTATCACTGACATGCAAGATGTGAGATCAGAAATCATTCAAAAACTATGAAATGATTAAATAAGCTATCAATTCGTCTTTCTCTCATTAATAAAATTGTGGTGTATGATTTTCACCATTGAAGATCATTATTTTCAGAATAAAATGAGAAAACGTGGAATAAATCGTCTGGAAAATCCAAAGTCCATTGTTTCTCATTCATTAAATGGAGTTCCACGATGTAAGGTCCAATCATATTGATTATATCTTTGGAATTTTGAGTATTTCTAGTTTTTAAATAAATTTACTTATCAGATACCATCCTTGTGAATTTCTTAGTGTAAAAATGAGTTCGCTTTGGAAAATTGAGGAAATGAAGAATAGAAGACCGAACATTCATTGCTTGAATACTTTATTGTATTGAGATGTAATACACTTAATGCACTAGCCTCAGCTTCTTCATATTCTTAGGTTCCATCTTCGTGTCAATGGTAAACAAGAAAATGTGTCTCAAGAACTGTTTCAAAACTAAAGAAATGTAATAGGAATAATAACTCTGCATTGGCTATTTTAATAGCAATTTAATGCTTTTATGAAATGAGCCAGAGAAAAATTATCATGATTTAATTATTTAAACCTTGGTAAAATACTTTTACTTTTAGGATGACACTAACTTGTGTACATTTACAGATTGTGGATGCCATAAAAAATACTCGCAAGGATCAACATGCAACCCTCTTACTGGACTATGTGTTTGCAAATCTGGCTTGATTGGGGACAAATGTGACCGGTGCCCCAGTCGTTTTGTTTTGGTGCATGGTCAAGGGTGTCTGGAGTGTGATATATGCATCCACATTCTCCTGAATGAAACTGATTACTTAAATGAAATGACAAATCACATAAAATGGGAACTTACCGTAAGTTTTTTGTTGTTCTTGATCTTTTTTATCAAAATACAATAACTAAAAATCAACAAGGTAGAAATAAATCTGATGGTTTGACTCAAACTTCAAAAAAAGCCATCTGCAAATTATTTCATCTCTTAATATTTTTATTCTAATAAATAATACTGATAATTAAAATGTAAGACTTAGATGAGATTTTTACCATTTCCAATTTGTTTTCTATGCACTTTCTTTTAAATTTCAGGGTTGCAAGCATAACACCATTGGAGATCACTGTGAAAAATGTAAGAAGGGATATTATGGTAATGCTACAAGTGGTAAATCTAATGCATGTGTCAGGTGTGCTTGTCCTCTCACAATTGAGTCAAATAAGTGAGTACAAGATTACCAACTTTTACATTTGATAATATTATATAAAATGCCTTAGTAAATATACTAAATATAATTTTAGATTCAGACAGAGAAATTATTTCATGCGAGAAATTATTTTTATATTTCTTTATCTTGCCTTTCAGTTTTGCAGAAGATTGTCAACTTAAACCTGATGGGAAAGGTATTAAATGCAATTGCCTGAGCCAGTACAAAGGTGATCAATGTGAAAGTTGTGCACCAGGTTACTATGGGGAACCAAAAGTTACAGGTACAAAAATCCCTATATCACATAATCACAGAGAATTTCCAATTCTTTTACACATAATGATTCCATGTTTTTGAAACCTTCTTGGGAAAATCTTCTCCATATAATTGAGCCAATTTTTCTCTTTTATATAATTCACTCTTTGATTATTTTAGCTTACTTCCATAGTTTTGTCTCAAGTAGTAAAATTATATGAGAGTAAACTGATAATGTTGTAAAATTGTTTCATTCAATTCCAGGAAAAGAATGCAAGCCATGTGAGTGTTCCGGAAATATCAACCCTAATGATCCTGGCTCATGTGATCCTAAGACTGGAAAATGTTTGAAATGTTTACATAATACTTCTGGAGTTGATTGCTCTAAATGTGCTGAAGGATTTTATGGAGATGCTGTTGTTAAGAAGAATTGCAAAAGTAAAGTTTTATTTTTTCTCCAATGATAACCTTTATTTAAATGGCTCCATTAGCTGATGCAGGAGTATAATTAGATGTGTTCAAGCTTTTACTTGGGTTTGAGAAGAATCAGTAGCTGGAGTTTTCTCTTTTTTGAGGAGATCAAGCTCATTGGGAAAATTTCAGATTGTCATTTGTGACAAATAGCATCAGACCCTAATGGTTGTCCCTTGACACTCTTTTTCCATAAATTGCCTAATGCAAGTTCCACTGATATGAAGGAATTTCTATCTGNAAATATGTAAAATTCATTAATCAAATACCATAGTAAATATTAAATTAAAAATTTTACCTTGAAAGGCAATAAGGGTGCAAGAAAGAAGTGTTGGATTAGGACAAGATGGAAAAAACTTTCTGTTGGAGGTCTCGAGAACAGAGAGAGAGATCAATGAGATTGTTGAAGATGTCAAGAAAACTTGGAATGAGATAGTTGCTTATAATGATTACATTTTCAATGGTGAATATAGATAATGGTATAATAATTTTTCATTCTAGTGAGTAATAAATCATAAAATTATTCTTTTCTCTTTGGACAAACACTAGGTTCCCCTGCTCCTGAAGTGATGTTGCCAGAGGCACAAATAATTCTGAATAAAATAGAGAATATGAACTTTAAACCATATGTAAAGAAAGCTCAGCAAGTACTTGAATCAATTCAGGAGTCTCATAAAAAAGCCCAAAGATTGTCCGACTCTGTTCTAAATAGTACCTCAAGGATTTCTGTTCTTCATAAAGAACTAGCTGTCATTAAGCATAAATCAAATGATTTAGCAGATCATGCAACAAATTCCACAAAAAAGATGGATGGAATAAATTTAACAAACATCATAAACAAGTGAGCTAAATGAAAGGTAGCTTTAACATGGTAACGATTGCATGAATGACAAGTGGAAGCTATCCAAAATATTATTCCTTTCCAGGTACAATCAGATCATTGAAGATATTAAAATTGCTCAGAATAACATAACAAACTTGAATACTTCATTGACAGAAGCATCTGACTACTTGAGAAATGCAACAGAAAATCAGACAAATACCAAATCCAAGAATAAAACTTTGAGTAAGTATCTGTGAGGAAAACATCATCCAGATCTCTCTCAAATTTTTCCCATGGCAGTTGAAGCTCATAATCAAGCTTCAACGACAACTCTTCTCTACTTCCAATGGTACTAAGCTTCGTCCTCTCCATTTAAACCACTCCTTTCCTTTTTCGGTTCCACCACCACAGTTTTCTAGGGGGTCTTTTTCCTTATGCATTCTCTTCCATAACACTTATACCATTACTTATACTATCTTTCTCATTACATGCCCCATCTATTACATTCTATGACTCTTGGCTTCAGCTATAAAATCTGATTCTTTGAATAGTCTCCCAACTAGTTGTGTATAATCTTTTTAATACATTTGATTGCTCTAAACACTTTCCACTATACTTTGTTTTCAAAGGTTAGCAGTTATTTCCTTCTTTTCATTAATCATATTTCCACTGTATCCAATGATACTGGCTTCATAATTGTTTTGAAAACTTTTTTTATTATTCTAAGGTAGAGTATTTTCTCTAAATGACTTACTCTTTGGTTCATAGAAGGGTCCTGATTGAAAGCTTTATTCTGAGCTGTATTTCCACATTCTCCATGCTCTTGATAGCTAAGTTATTTAAACTTCATTTGTTCAAACTCCTAATTAAACAATATTTTCTGTATAGATCCCTATCTACTCACAGTGCATTTGGTTTTGCTTTCAATATAATTAAAGCAAAACCAAATGGAAAAAAGATTATAATCTTTAATCCTACTTTTTTCTAAACCCTGTTTTTATTTAGAATGCTTAGGAATACTCATTTTCAATTCTTAATTTACATCCAGTCTAGTGGGATTAATTATGCTAATGTTATCAGTTCATTTTCAATCCCAAGAATTTTATTATTCCCTCTATAATATTTTCAGTTCAAAATAGTATACACCAAACAGAACTCTATAAATAGTATATAGCACTCTTCATTTTACTCCTAAGATTTAGCTACCCTCTCTTTTAAATAATTATTGCAGATATGCCTTTCATGGACCCATGATGTTCATGGACCATTGATATCTTTTATTTTTTCTTTATACCTTTACAATCTTCTTTCAGCTTATTTTGATAGAATTCTATAGATAGGAAGGAGTCACTCTGAAGTATATTGGGTATTATTTTGTCACCTTGCTTATGTAAGTATTTTCCATACACATGGTAGATTAATTCTTCCATATGACCTATATGAGTTCAAATATTCTCATTGCTGTATGTTTTCTTCTCACCTTCAGGAGTGTTACACTGGTACCAACCTCTTCAGTTTCCTTACTATATTTTTTATATCTAGTGTAGCATTGGTCCACTTATGGCTGCCTGTTTTGCCCGATCCTGGTATTGCTCTTACTTGAATGATTTGTCTTCCCCAGGTGGTTTTGAAAGAAATAATCTTTTTACACTTCTAAAACCTGTCCTTCGTGTACTACCATTTAGAGCATTTTTTTCTACCTGGACAAAGGTTGGCATATATCCAATTTTGATGTAAAATTCTTCTACATTTTTCCTAGATCTTCAGTCAATTTATCAGGAAGCCTAATACTTTCAGTCCCCTCTATTTATGTAAAGCCTTAATAACTTATGAGGTGGATGAATTCTAGTTGATTTTATTCTGCTTTGTCTGTTACCTATATACTTTTCTTTCAATCGCCTTTTTTATTTCTCTCTACTATTTTAGACAATTTTTATCTAACAATGGTTTTCTCTTTCTTTTTCACTCACTAATTCTGTTGTATACAAGATTGTTTTTCTGAGAGGATACCATCTAGCATGTATATCTATGTAATTATTTGATTTTTCTTTTTCTTCGATAACTATGGTTCTATTCCCCTCTTTTAATGGAGTTCTTCGGCCAATTTCTTGTTGTGATCTTTACTACAAAAATTCTCACTTATTATGCTGCATTCTTTTTCCTTTTCAGAGTTTTATTCAGTTTTAATTTCACTAGAATTATATAATGGTCATTTCCACAGTTTATCTTCCTCATGCCATGCACATCTAGGATAACGTTTCAGTATCTTAAAAATTACCAAAGGAATACTGATAATTTAATTTTTAATATGATTATGTGGCAATACCAATTTTTGCTTATGATATTTTTACGTGGAAAATAACTCATAATCTAATATTTATTCACTAAAATCCTTAAGTAATTTTCATTAGTTTGGTAATGCAAACTCTCTTATCTCACAACGATTTCCCATGCCTCCTTTTCCCATTTCTGCATTCACATCTCGCATTATTATTTTGTATCATATTTTAATAACTAACTAGTGTTAATTAGTTAGACTAGTGAATGAGTCACTTTATTCATAATTTTAAAACTCATTCCAAGCAATAGATGTTAGTAGAAATGAACCCCTATATTTACATAAGTTTAATATGTACACTTTCAAAACAATGTATAAAATGGGTAAGATTTGATATTAAAAATTCATTTACTCAACTCATACCTCTCCTTACTTCCGATCACATGCTACTACACATGCTGCTACATTTTAGAGTCCTTAAATAATAAAACGAGCTCTTGACAGTAGGAATTTGATTATGACAGTTTATCAGACTGTGAAAGTAAGGTAACAATGTCCATAATTTTCAAATATTAAAAGGGTTTCAGGTAGTAGTTAGAAAAAGAGGATCTTGATTTGAGGATCTATTCTAAAACAAAGGCTAAATTTGACAATCTAAGATACCTCATAACTATTCAAGATAATGCTATTGACTCAAATATGTGTAAGTATGAGGCACATGAATTTAATTTTAATGTAACTGCTGTTTCATATGCATTCTTTATTTCTTTCTATCTGTCAGTTGCAGACAAAAATAAACTGCACGCACTTGTAAACCAAATAAAAACTTTAATAAACTCAAGGAAAGAACCACTGAAAGAATCAAAGGATTATGTAAAAATGGCTGCCACACATGCAGAAAATCTAGAAGAGGAGGTAACTAAATCTTTTTAAATTTCTCTGTTACGTTAAATTAAGCTTGACTTTGCCAACATTTCTGAGGAAATCGTTACAAGATAATGTGTAACAGTTCTACTATTCTATATTTTATAGACAGGAAGATCATTAAATTTTTGGTTTAATTAAAGTAAAAATCATAATTGAATGTGTTAAAAAAATAACGAAAACATTTTAAATTTCACCTGTACCTAAACAAGCAGATCTTATTAACGCATTGCCAGGTGAAGGCTTCCTTATTTTATTTAAGTAGATAAGTTCCCTTGTTGCTTTCCTTCCTCTTGCTACTATCAGATATTACATAAGATATTTGTCTTACCTTTGAGGTTTTTCCTTGCTTGATGCAAATTCATTCTGTTACATTTAGGGTCAAACATTGCTGACTTCTTGCAATTTGTTCAGCTCATTTAGACTTTAATAGCATTATACTTTTAGATCATTCAAATTTGATGCCGTTCAAGTTGTCATTTAATGATATATTTATTGTGATGAAATTATTTAATATTTACTTAATTTATTCTCAAATAATTTGTTATTTTAGTTTATTACCAATATTACATTCTCAGAATCTGAGGAATTAGTCTAATAATTCCCTCATCAGGCACATGGGAGTAGCTGACCCATTCATCTCCATAGTTCTCACAATCAGATTCTAG
Source organism: Ladona fulva (assembly GCA_000376725.2). Taxonomy (NCBI): domain Eukaryota; kingdom Metazoa; phylum Arthropoda; class Insecta; order Odonata; family Libellulidae; genus Ladona; species Ladona fulva. The sequence continues at coordinate 908,911 of KZ308360.1, read as the reverse complement.
TTTTGTCATACTGCTTGTTTCTTCCGTATACCATAATTTTCATACACAGGAATGAGAGGATCCAAATGAACGTATATTGTCTCCTCTGTAATTTTAAGACCTATTAAGTTTAACATACTTAATGACAAAACTTGCACAAATTCACAAAATTTATAGCAAACGTTTACCAGTTTCGGCATGAGTTTATGCCATCATAAGAACTGATAGGAAAAGGAGAAAGAGATTGTGATGTGCATGAAAATGGGAGGGAAAGGGGTGAAGGGGGGAATAAAGTAAAGAAAGTCATTGACAAACGTCAATGTATTTAAAAGGGGGATGGGAGATAAATGTGGGAGAAGGGCTGTTAGAAGTGGTGAGTGGTTGCTAGAAAAATGGAATTCATTAGCAAGCTGAAAAAATGGAATTTATGGAGGTGAATATGAAGTTCTTTGAGTAAGTTAAGCTTCATCCCTTTTACTCCACGGTGTAGAATGATGGGAGAGAAAGCACTGATATCAGAGTAACACCTAGGATACATTTATTCCTTCAGTAAATATTAGTAATAATTAATTAATGCAAGTAAGAGTAATGAGTTTATTTGACAGCACAATCTTCTCACAAAATGAAGAGTCCCTGATATCTGAACATGTTATAACTTCATCCAGTATTGAAAATCATACATAACTTATCAATCTTCATAAGTTTTCCTGGAACACTAACAATTTTTTTCAGAAAACCAGTGCTCTGCAAAGTATAATTTGGGAAGCCCTTGTCTATGGAGAGGTTTATGCACACTACACTAAGGGTTTAATTCCTTTCAAAAGCTTCCTTTAAAAACATGACATCTTGTCATTGAGCATTGAATTATAATCAAATAACCAAATATCTATATTCTAGGCTTCTGAAATTAGCAAATTATTTGCACACACCCGTAATTCATCAGCAAATGCCGTTAATGCAGCCAATGCTTACAAGAATATAGTTGATGCTGTTACTGAAGCCGAGGATGCAGTAAAAGATGCTGAGAATGCTGCTATCAGGGCTTTGGAATTGGTATTTCAAAGTATCTTATAATTATTATAAGTCCTACCAGTGTAAAGAAATATCCTGACAGATGTGTAAGAGCAAGCAATTATTGATGAAATATCTGCCACACTTTTTGATGCTTCTTCTTAAGATTTCAATCAAGTATTTCTCACAAACTATAATTCATTTTAAACATTGATAATTTTATTGATATTATATTAATTTATGATAAAAATAATTTCCATCAACAATATTAGTTCATTTCAACTAATGAACTTAAAATATATGGCAGTGTTAACAAGTATATACATATTAAAATTAATTTTTGAGAATTGAAGAGAAAAAATTCAAATTCTTCACATTTTCATACAAAATTAAACTTTCAGCATATTAAATAAATGAGAAAAGGAAAACTTTCTTAGAATAATATGTTTATAAACTCAGCAGTTAAAACTGTTTTGTCTCCTAGCCTGAAGATATTTTGGAGCAGATTGTGAAATCTAGTGAAAGATCTTTGAGAGCATGTTTTAATGCAACAGAAAAACTTAGTAAGGTACAAACTATTCTGGAACCAAATTTAAAAAAGATGCAAAAAGATTTAGATACAGGTAAAGATCTAATTCGAATTTCTAAAAATAAGCAGAAAGAAATAAACAGGTAAGAAAATATATGAATTAAACATAAATTGTAATTTTTAGAACAAGAATAACTAACAGCTTAGTTTTATGGTGTTGATAATGATAACATTCAAGTAATAATTTTAATAACAGCTCACTTGAAGAATTAAAACATGAGAAAGTGAGGGAACTTATCAGAGACGCTGATTCATCTGCAGAAGAATCTAATCAGATATCTAAGGATATCTTATCCTACATGTCAAATATAGCTGTAAATGTTAAGGACTCCTTGGGGGAAGTGCGAAATGTTTCAAAAATATTTCATGAAGCTACAGTGAATATGTCTCAGGCAGGAATTGAAAGTGAGTACTTGAATATCATTGATGTATATGCAAATAAGTTTATATTTTTATCTCATAAAGGAAAAAGTAAACACAGTTTTCTTAATTATTGAATTAATAACCTAAGACTTCTTAGATATCCATTTTAATCCTTTTTTAATAAAAATAAATGTTTATATACCATCTGCATCATAGCCTTTGTCTTTCAATTGGTGTCTGATTACAAATATTAACATGCTACTGTATCTTTCATTGGTATCTATTGCCTTCAGATCCTATTAGCCATCTTTGGTCTATCTCAGATCATTAGTCAGGTGATATCTTTTCCTACTAGTTATTGGCTTCCTTTGGATTGCATATTCGATTTGACATTTTGTCTCTACGGATAGTGAAATTTGAACTACAACTGAAGTTGGAATTTATTTAGGTTATGATAACCTTTCTGAATGCATACTTTCAGAAATTTTTTTTCTAAAAATATTGACTTTGATTTATGATAGGTGCATTTGGGAATACAAAATCAATAGGTTTGGAACCATTGCTGTAGGATGTGGGATAAAATACTGTCAAAACCTTTCTTATTAATTCCTACTGGTCACTTAATTTGGCTCCACTAAGCCTGTATACTCATAATTTCTGTTTGCTTCTTGTAATAACTTTCTCAAATCTTATTTTGTCACTTTATCTGTGTNAATTTATATTTTCTTATATGCATTATTCTCTTCAATTCAAAATTTGTTCATTTCATTAATGAATGCATAATTTTAAACAAAGATTATCTATGTTTGATGGTTCATTCTTCATCTCAAGCTAATCTAAAGGTACATGAAAAATAAATGGTTAAAATTCTGTCTTATACCTTCAAAGAATTATAAATAACAGTTTTCTAGCGAGTGCAGAACCATTGTTATATGGTTATACATAAGTTTTTTGATTATGTCTATTTACTTGAAGCCATGCCATTCATTCATAAAATACAGTGAACCCTGCCCTTAGCAGAATCGCAAGGTGCTGTAAAAATTTCCCATAGTAGACAGGTTTCTGTCATATACAGGTTTGACCTATTATTTGAAAAAATATACCACATGTCAGGATCTCGAAATTTTTCTGTAATATACAAGTTTCTGCAGTATATAGGCTCTGTTTTACACCATTCCCACTGAATTTTGAAATAATCACCTTTCTTAATCTAAATTTTACACCAAAACTGGAATAATATGATAATGAATACAGGGGACTACAAAGAATAACTTGATGATTGAGGAACAAAAGAAAGCTCTCTTCTCCTACCTGTATGTTTCCTGCTCAATGATGATACTACTAAAAATTTGATTAATTGTGACTTTTAAGAGCTAATATAATAACCTAAACTGCTGATTTTATTTTTCTAATAGGACTGGAAAAATTGTTCGATTGATTACTTGCGGAAGAATCAGGGGAAGGAAAACATGTCAACAGAAGAAAAAGTCTTTGAAAGGAATATCTACAGTTCTTGACTTGGATCAAAACTTATCCAAAATCTTTGTTGGAGGATACCCTAATGTATTTGCCATGCAGCTTGAAGTGAATTATTCAGCTTTTACAGGAGGAATAGAAGAGCTTTCAATTGGAAATACTCCTGTTTCTTTGTGGAATTTTGAAGAGGCCCAGAACATATATGGGAATAGAGAAAGGTACATTCAAACCTCTCACAAATTTAGAACATAAGTGGTATTGATGCTCAATAATGAAACCCATGTTTTAGGAGTTTCCTTAACTTTCATTAATAGCTATTTTCTAATAAAATAATATCATTAAGTTTTTCCACTTCAGTTAATTATGATATTACATTGAGCCACAATTTTGCTCCATAATATTTTGAAAGATTTCCTAATTCTCTCTGAAATTCATTAAAATTGATTTCTCACTCAATTGAATAATTTTAAATTACATTTCTTGGATTTTTGGAAAAATTTTAGAAGGATTATCATAGCTCTAGAGGAAAATACTTGCACTGAAACTGTAATTTTATTTCAGAATTTCAGTTGGAGTTAAATTTTCTGATAATTCAACCATCATGTTGAAAAATCCCAAATGCCTCACTGAAATAGGAACTTCAGGAAACATTTCTCTGTATTTCCAAACTAAGGAAAAGAATGGTTTACTACTCTACTTGGGAAATGAAGTGGGAACTAAATATAAGTTGAAAAGGTTTAGTACAGTAAGTATGCCATAAGCCTTTCTTCTGCAGCAATCACAAAGAAACACATCTTTTATGAACAGTTAAAACTGAAAATAAATTATCAATTACTCTTCCTACAATGAGGCATAAAATTTTTGATACAAATTTCAAAGTAGTACTTCCCTAGCTCTTTAGATTTTGCAATTCAAAGTTATTAATTGGAAGGATATACACAGAAGCTTATACATAGAAACTTATACTATGATAAAAATATAGCTATTGATATGGTCTATATAGTCTCATCCATAGTGATTGAGACAAAACACTGAATCAAAATCAAATTAGCTCCCAAGTGATTAATAGTTTACCACTGGACCTTGCTTAAAAGAGATGAATTTTTTAGCTTCTAGCTCATCAATCAATTCACCAGATACTCTCACAATCTTGCTTTGCAAGTCAAACCTGTATAATAAAATAAAGAAAATATTCAAGTCCAAAGTTAATTTAATTTCCATGACAGATAATAATCAATTCATTTTTAGGATGATTTTGTTGCAATTGAAATTGAAGATGGATATCCAACGCTGAAAATAGATTTGGGTTCAGGAGCAGAAATCATAAGAAGTGACAAGTTTGTTGCTGATGGCTCATGGTACCAGATTATTATCAACAGGTAAACTCTGTTTTTCTGTTTGATTTGGTTTAGTTTTTTTAAGAATGTCCAACTATCTGAAGTATCCAGATATTCTGAGAGTTTCATTTATTCTTTTAAAGTCTTTTCTAATAAGTGGGCTATACTGATTGATTAGCAAAGCTTCAAAATCAGGGTTACTCTATTTTTTCCTTAAAGATTGTGTGCATTCATGAGTTTTAATAATAATAATATTGAATTAATAACCTAAGACTTCTTAGATATCCATTTTAATCCTTTTTTAATAAAAATAAATGTTTATATACCATCTGCATCATAGCCTTTGTCTTTCAATTGGTGTCTGATTACAAATATTAACATGCTACTGTATCTTTCATTGGTATCTATTGCCTTCAGATCCTATTAGCCATCTTTGGTCTATCTCAGATCATTAGTCAGGTGATATCTTTTCCTACTAGTTATTGGCTTCCTTTGGATTGCATATTCGATTTGACATTTTGTCTCTACGGATAGTGAAATTTGAACTACAACTGAAGTTGGAATTTATTTAGGTTATGATAACCTTTCTGAATGCATACTTTCAGAAATTTTTTTTCTAAAAATATTGACTTTGATTTATGATAGGTGCATTTGGGAATACAAAATCAATAGGTTTGGAACCATTGCTGTAGGATGTGGGATAAAATACTGTCAAAACCTTTCTTATTAATTCCTACTGGTCACTTAATTTGGCTCCACTAAGCCTGTATACTCATAATTTCTGTTTGCTTCTTGTAATAACTTTCTCAAATCTTATTTTGTCACTTTATCTGTGTGCATAATTTTTGCCAATTCCTAATCAAGCCCAGTGTCTTTCATAATGCAAAGTAACTTATGTATTCCATCAAATAACACTAATATGTTGCCTGGTAATATGAATTTACAATAGGAACAAATAAAATTAATCAATATCAATAAAAGTAATATTTATTGGTCTATAATAATATAAATGTGTAGGACATCATTTAGTCAAATCATAAAGAAAAATATGTATAGCTGTATAAAGAAAGATATTGTGTAGTATTAACATGAAATATTTTCTTGGAAATGCAAAAGAGTTAAGCTTTACATAGTAAGATTTTATACAAATCTATGTTTACTTTTGTCATGCATCAATTATGCTCCACTTTATAGTTGAAAAATCTATATCAGTACTACCCGAACTGATTGAGGCAAAACATTTAACGGAAAGAATGCAGTCTCGTCATAAAGTGCATGTCAAGAAGATGAAAAATGAAATGAATAAACTTAGGAACAGTATATCTAATGCCATTAATGAGATCAACAGGTAAGTCAATGTAGAGTTTCATCCTAGTCATAATAAATCAGAGAAATTTTAAAAATTACAGATTTGATACAGAATATATTCTCTATTAAATCAGTAATGTTGTAATGCATATACATGCACAAAATATTTATAAAATTAGGTAATCTTCAAAATAATAGGAAAATAAGTGGAACTTGAACGATTTATGATGATTTTATAAGTTTTAACAACAAGTTTCTAAACTAGTGGTAGTAATTTAAAAAATGCTATGACAACTAAGGTAATTTTGCATCCACTGAAAAATGAATCTGGAACCACTATCACTAAAGTTGAATACATTACCCACATGGCTATCTGGAGGTCCAATTTCTCTTAAATATATTTTTCACAAACCTCCTTTAAATACCTATAATTATGATAGATGTATAATAAGAATTAGATTTTGTAGGTTTTAGTATTTCTTGTCCTTGGAGGAGGACAATGATGTACTGGCATAAGATAGAGAGACAGAAAACTTATTCATGTCTTCAAATGTAATAACTATGAACTAAAAATAACTAAAAAAAATTAATATTTTGAAAGATNGAGAGGTTTATGCACACTACACTAAGGGTTTAATTCCTTTCAAAAGCTTCCTTTAAAAACATGACATCTTGTCATTGAGCATTGAATTATAATCAAATAACCAAATATCTATATTCTAGGCTTCTGAAATTAGCAAATTATTTGCACACACCCGTAATTCATCAGCAAATGCCGTTAATGCAGCCAATGCTTACAAGAATATAGTTGATGCTGTTACTGAAGCCGAGGATGCAGTAAAAGATGCTGAGAATGCTGCTATCAGGGCTTTGGAATTGGTATTTCAAAGTATCTTATAATTATTATAAGTCCTACCAGTGTAAAGAAATATCCTGACAGATGTGTAAGAGCAAGCAATTATTGATGAAATATCTGCCACACTTTTTGATGCTTCTTCTTAAGATTTCAATCAAGTATTTCTCACAAACTATAATTCATTTTAAACATTGATAATTTTATTGATATTATATTAATTTATGATAAAAATAATTTCCATCAACAATATTAGTTCATTTCAACTAATGAACTTAAAATATATGGCAGTGTTAACAAGTATATACATATTAAAATTAATTTTTGAGAATTGAAGAGAAAAAATTCAAATTCTTCACATTTTCATACAAAATTAAACTTTCAGCATATTAAATAAATGAGAAAAGGAAAACTTTCTTAGAATAATATGTTTATAAACTCAGCAGTTAAAACTGTTTTGTCTCCTAGCCTGAAGATATTTTGGAGCAGATTGTGAAATCTAGTGAAAGATCTTTGAGAGCATGTTTTAATGCAACAGAAAAACTTAGTAAGGTACAAACTATTCTGGAACCAAATTTAAAAAAGATGCAAAAAGATTTAGATACAGGTAAAGATCTAATTCGAATTTCTAAAAATAAGCAGAAAGAAATAAACAGGTAAGAAAATATATGAATTAAACATAAATTGTAATTTTTAGAACAAGAATAACTAACAGCTTAGTTTTATGGTGTTGATAATGATAACATTCAAGTAATAATTTTAATAACAGCTCACTTGAAGAATTAAAACATGAGAAAGTGAGGGAACTTATCAGAGACGCTGATTCATCTGCAGAAGAATCTAATCAGATATCTAAGGATATCTTATCCTACATGTCAAATATAGCTGTAAATGTTAAGGACTCCTTGGGGGAAGTGCGAAATGTTTCAAAAATATTTCATGAAGCTACAGTGAATATGTCTCAGGCAGGAATTGAAAGTGAGTACTTGAATATCATTGATGTATATGCAAATAAGTTTATATTTTTATCTCATAAAGGAAAAAGTAAACACAGTTTTCTTAATTATTGAATTAATAACCTAAGACTTCTTAGATATCCATTTTAATCCTTTTTTAATAAAAATAAATGTTTATATACCATCTGCATCATAGCCTTTGTCTTTCAATTGGTGTCTGATTACAAATATTAACATGCTACTGTATCTTTCATTGGTATCTATTGCCTTCAGATCCTATTAGCCATCTTTGGTCTATCTCAGATCATTAGTCAGGTGATATCTTTTCCTACTAGTTATTGGCTTCCTTTGGATTGCATATTCGATTTGACATTTTGTCTCTACGGATAGTGAAATTTGAACTACAACTGAAGTTGGAATTTATTTAGGTTATGATAACCTTTCTGAATGCATACTTTCAGAAATTTTTTTTCTAAAAATATTGACTTTGATTTATGATAGGTGCATTTGGGAATACAAAATCAATAGGTTTGGAACCATTGCTGTAGGATGTGGGATAAAATACTGTCAAAACCTTTCTTATTAATTCCTACTGGTCACTTAATTTGGCTCCACTAAGCCTGTATACTCATAATTTCTGTTTGCTTCTTGTAATAACTTTCTCAAATCTTATTTTGTCACTTTATCTGTGTGCATAATTTTTGCCAATTCCTAATCAAGCCCAGTGTCTTTCATAATGCAAAGTAACTTATGTATTCCATCAAATAACACTAATATGTTGCCTGGTAATATGAATTTACAATAGGAACAAATAAAATTAATCAATATCAATAAAAGTAATATTTATTGGTCTATAATAATATAAATGTGTAGGACATCATTTAGTCAAATCATAAAGAAAAATATGTATAGCTGTATAAAGAAAGATATTGTGTAGTATTAACATGAAATATTTTCTTGGAAATGCAAAAGAGTTAAGCTTTACATAGTAAGATTTTATACAAATCTATGTTTACTTTTGTCATGCATCAATTATGCTCCACTTTATAGTTGAAAAATCTATATCAGTACTACCCGAACTGATTGAGGCAAAACATTTAACGGAAAGAATGCAGTCTCGTCATAAAGTGCATGTCAAGAAGATGAAAAATGAAATGAATAAACTTAGGAACAGTATATCTAATGCCATTAATGAGATCAACAGGTAAGTCAATGTAGAGTTTCATCCTAGTCATAATAAATCAGAGAAATTTTAAAAATTACAGATTTGATACAGAATATATTCTCTATTAAATCAGTAATGTTGTAATGCATATACATGCACAAAATATTTATAAAATTAGGTAATCTTCAAAATAATAGGAAAATAAGTGGAACTTGAACGATTTATGATGATTTTATAAGTTTTAACAACAAGTTTCTAAACTAGTGGTAGTAATTTAAAAAATGCTATGACAACTAAGGTAATTTTGCATCCACTGAAAAATGAATCTGGAACCACTATCACTAAAGTTGAATACATTACCCACATGGCTATCTGGAGGTCCAATTTCTCTTAAATATATTTTTCACAAACCTCCTTTAAATACCTATAATTATGATAGATGTATAATAAGAATTAGATTTTGTAGGTTTTAGTATTTCTTGTCCTTGGAGGAGGACAATGATGTACTGGCATAAGATAGAGAGACAGAAAACTTATTCATGTCTTCAAATGTAATAACTATGAACTAAAAATAACTAAAAAAAATTAATATTTTGAAAGATNACATTGAGCCACAATTTTGCTCCAGTAATAATTTTTTCCAAAAATTTAGTTACCTTTTCATTTTTTTGAAAAGTCATTATTATTCTACTCTGGAAAACAACAATTTGTTCCATTTAAGATTTGATAGTAAGCTAACCCTTTTCCTTGCCATTATTTAACCCTTCTGATATATACTCAATTCAGGACCTCTAGCACTTTTACAGAGGAAAAATACTGTTATTGCTATAAACCCTTTTCCTTAGTTTTATCCTATCCTATGTCCTCCTTTTCATCACTTTGAATGGCTAATGCCTCCATGGGGAACTGTTGAAAATGCCTCTTTGTTGGAGGAACTCACTCTTTCCTACAAAGTCCTCTGAACAAGCCAACTATCTTGCCAAGTCACCTAAACCCTTTTCCTTGTGAGTTAAAGGAAGGTTAACTACTTATTTTGTATAATTATTTTATTGCTACCCCAGGCTTAATATCAGTATAGATTTATTGTATTTTTTGCATTGAGATGTTGCTCTAAGATGTTGTTAAGGAACCTAGGCAAAATAAAAATTTATCCTTCATGTAAATACATTAGGTTTGAATTTATACTATAGAATATTTTTTTTACAACAGAGATGACAAAGATGAAGAAGATGAAGTTGAACTAGAGAGAGTAATGAGGTTTGATGGTACTGGTTATGTTACTTTGAAAGGAGATCCCAACCAGATTAAAAAGCAATTTACCATTATCTTCAATTTCAAAACAACTTCCAAGGACGGTCTACTTTTCTTGGTGAAAAACAGCCACTCATTCCTATCAATTGAACTTTTTGAGGGATCAATACTTTATCAAGTGAGTGAAAAGTTAATCATTCTATAAAATGTCTATTTCTCTAGATCATTTTGTCCTATTTCTCTATTTTGAGGTGATCAAAGAAGTTGATATGATATACAATAATTGGCATTAGGAAGGTATGACTGTAAATGAAAAATGAGATAAAAGAATGTCTTTTGCATTTCAGTTTGACTTGGGCAATGGGATGGCAGTTTTAAGTTCTGGTACAACCTCCTACAATGATGGTAAATGGCATTCTGTTGAGGCAGGAAGGCAAGGAAACATGGCTATTCTAAAAGTGAGCATAACTGATGGACTCATAAATAACCTGAATTTTGCTTCTTAACTTTGTTATAGTAATTCTCTTAAGGAAGTTAGAATACTTTTGAGGATTTCTTTTTTCCAACTCGTGAATATTTTATCAATTACATATTAGGCCATCCCCTACTTTGAAGTCACAAACACACCATGCCTGGGAGTGAAATTTAAGTTTCAAGTTAGTATGGTAGGGTTTGAAAATCTTTAAAACAATGTGTCAGTGGCTTAAAACATGATAAGGGAAATGTTCCTGAATTATCAAGATGTAATTAGAGCTCATCAGAGTTGGAGGGTAACATCATACATCAAGTTTCAGACGTGTTCAAAATTATAAGCCAAAAAGAACTGTCTCTTTAGAGCAGCTATTACTACTAAATTAGGTAAAAGAATCTTAGTCTCCACATCAATAACTAGAAGAGAGCCTCAGAAGACCTCTGGCTAATGATAATCAATTGAAATAGTTATGGGAAGATGATGGTAGGCAATCAAATCTGCACATATAATGCTCTTTTAACGATAGACAATATTTTACTTTATTATTTTATTCATTTAAATCAATTTCTTTTTATTCATATTTTCCATCAGGAATTATACATTTTCATTAATGAATGCATAATTTTAAACAAAGATTATCTATGTTTGATGGTTCATTCTTCATCTCAAGCTAATCTAAAGGTACATGAAAAATAAATGGTTAAAATTCTGTCTTATACCTTCAAAGAATTATAAATAACAGTTTTCTAGCGAGTGCAGAACCATTGTTATATGGTTATACATAAGTTTTTTGATTATGTCTATTTACTTGAAGCCATGCCATTCATTCATAAAATACAGTGAACCCTGCCCTTAGCAGAATCGCAAGGTGCTGTAAAAATTTCCCATAGTAGACAGGTTTCTGTCATATACAGGTTTGACCTATTATTTGAAAAAATATACCACATGTCAGGATCTCGAAATTTTTCTGTAATATACAAGTTTCTGCAGTATATAGGCTCTGTTTTACACCATTCCCACTGAATTTTGAAATAATCACCTTTCTTAATCTAAATTTTACACCAAAACTGGAATAATATGATAATGAATACAGGGGACTACAAAGAATAACTTGATGATTGAGGAACAAAAGAAAGCTCTCTTCTCCTACCTGTATGTTTCCTGCTCAATGATGATACTACTAAAAATTTGATTAATTGTGACTTTTAAGAGCTAATATAATAACCTAAACTGCTGATTTTATTTTTCTAATAGGACTGGAAAAATTGTTCGATTGATTACTTGCGGAAGAATCAGGGGAAGGAAAACATGTCAACAGAAGAAAAAGTCTTTGAAAGGAATATCTACAGTTCTTGACTTGGATCAAAACTTATCCAAAATCTTTGTTGGAGGATACCCTAATGTATTTGCCATGCAGCTTGAAGTGAATTATTCAGCTTTTACAGGAGGAATAGAAGAGCTTTCAATTGGAAATACTCCTGTTTCTTTGTGGAATTTTGAAGAGGCCCAGAACATATATGGGAATAGAGAAAGGTACATTCAAACCTCTCACAAATTTAGAACATAAGTGGTATTGATGCTCAATAATGAAACCCATGTTTTAGGAGTTTCCTTAACTTTCATTAATAGCTATTTTCTAATAAAATAATATCATTAAGTTTTTCCACTTCAGTTAATTATGATATTACATTGAGCCACAATTTTGCTCCAGTAATAATTTTTTCCAAAAATTTAGTTACCTTTTCATTTTTTTGAAAAGTCATTATTATTCTACTCTGGAAAACAACAATTTGTTCCATTTAAGATTTGATAGTAAGCTAACCCTTTTCCTTGCCATTATTTAACCCTTCTGATATATACTCAATTCAGGACCTCTAGCACTTTTACAGAGGAAAAATACTGTTATTGCTATAAACCCTTTTCCTTAGTTTTATCCTATCCTATGTCCTCCTTTTCATCACTTTGAATGGCTAATGCCTCCATGGGGAACTGTTGAAAATGCCTCTTTGTTGGAGGAACTCACTCTTTCCTACAAAGTCCTCTGAACAAGCCAACTATCTTGCCAAGTCACCTAAACCCTTTTCCTTGTGAGTTAAAGGAAGGTTAACTACTTATTTTGTATAATTATTTTATTGCTACCCCAGGCTTAATATCAGTATAGATTTATTGTATTTTTTGCATTGAGATGTTGCTCTAAGATGTTGTTAAGGAACCTAGGCAAAATAAAAATTTATCCTTCATGTAAATACATTAGGTTTGAATTTATACTATAGAATATTTTTTTTACAACAGAGATGACAAAGATGAAGAAGATGAAGTTGAACTAGAGAGAGTAATGAGGTTTGATGGTACTGGTTATGTTACTTTGAAAGGAGATCCCAACCAGATTAAAAAGCAATTTACCATTATCTTCAATTTCAAAACAACTTCCAAGGACGGTCTACTTTTCTTGGTGAAAAACAGCCACTCATTCCTATCAATTGAACTTTTTGAGGGATCAATACTTTATCAAGTGAGTGAAAAGTTAATCATTCTATAAAATGTCTATTTCTCTAGATCATTTTGTCCTATTTCTCTATTTTGAGGTGATCAAAGAAGTTGATATGATATACAATAATTGGCATTAGGAAGGTATGACTGTAAATGAAAAATGAGATAAAAGAATGTCTTTTGCATTTCAGTTTGACTTGGGCAATGGGATGGCAGTTTTAAGTTCTGGTACAACCTCCTACAATGATGGTAAATGGCATTCTGTTGAGGCAGGAAGGCAAGGAAACATGGCTATTCTAAAAGTGAGCATAACTGATGGACTCATAAATAACCTGAATTTTGCTTCTTAACTTTGTTATAGTAATTCTCTTAAGGAAGTTAGAATACTTTTGAGGATTTCTTTTTTCCAACTCGTGAATATTTTATCAATTACATATTAGGCCATCCCCTACTTTGAAGTCACAAACACACCATGCCTGGGAGTGAAATTTAAGTTTCAAGTTAGTATGGTAGGGTTTGAAAATCTTTAAAACAATGTGTCAGTGGCTTAAAACATGATAAGGGAAATGTTCCTGAATTATCAAGATGTAATTAGAGCTCATCAGAGTTGGAGGGTAACATCATACATCAAGTTTCAGACGTGTTCAAAATTATAAGCCAAAAAGAACTGTCTCTTTAGAGCAGCTATTACTACTAAATTAGGTAAAAGAATCTTAGTCTCCACATCAATAACTAGAAGAGAGCCTCAGAAGACCTCTGGCTAATGATAATCAATTGAAATAGTTATGGGAAGATGATGGTAGGCAATCAAATCTGCACATATAATGCTCTTTTAACGATAGACAATATTTTACTTTATTATTTTATTCATTTAAATCAATTTCTTTTTATTCATATTTTCCATCAGGAATTATACATTTTATAAACCTAGGGATGAATGAACAAATGTTTTATGATACCCCAAAAGAAATAACATTTCAAAATATGATCTCCAGTTATAAATGATTAAGATGTAGCTACTTCATGCCTTTCCATATGAATTGTAATCATCTTATGTGTTTCTCTGTCTCTTTGGTGATTTTAATCACACTCACAGCAACTTTCATGAAATCCTTTCTATAAATTGTTCTTCGTAGATTGACAATGAGCATAAGGCATATGGATCATCACCAGGGAATGCAACTTTCCTGATTACTACAGAAATTATGTATTTTGGAGGATTTCCACAGGACCGTAACTTCAAACATATCTCAAATAAAGCATTTGTTGGGTGCATAAGAGATGTGCAAATTGAATCCAAAAATGTTCCTTGGAGTACATATTTGAAAGCTTATGGAGTGTCATATGGTTGCTCTGAAAAAGTAAGGATACATTTTTCTCTCAAAATTATGTCTATTAAGCTGTGATGAGTATTCTATTACCTGAGTGAAACTATTTTTATAGGTAGAGAATGTTGCTTCATTCAGAGGCAACACTAAAGATTTCATCCGGTTGCCAAACATATCAGCTATCAATTACCTTCAGTTGACCCTCAAGTTTAATACCACACAAGAAAATGGCTTGCTGTTTTATGCAACTGATGCTGGTCAATGGAATACCGTATCACTTTCAATGGTAAATGGCTCTCTAGTTATGTATGCAAAAGGGAAATATAGAATACCATCTGGAAGGACAAAGTTCAGAAGATTTAATGATGGAAAGTGGCATGCTGTATCTGCAACTTTGGATAGAAATACTTTTATTTTATATGTTGATGACTATTATACATATAGGTAAGTTTTCATTGAAAAGGAACTAGGAAACTGAATGTGAAAACTTCTTTTTAACTTTTATATATTTTAAAATTTAATTCACAATATTGCAGATCTAAAAATTTGTCTATAAAACTTGAAATTGACAATGGAAACATATATTTTGGAGGCGTACCAGAAGGATATGATATCAATAGCAACAATGCACCACATCAGGAGCCTTTCATAGGCTGCATTGGAGATGTTACTGTCAATGACAATGAGGTTAAATTTCAAGAAATGGCGGTAAAATCCTCCGCAATAATAGGAAAGTGTAACACCGAGAGATATTCATATGATCAGTATCCCTGTATGTATCAATGCTTGACTTTCTTCAACTTTGCTTTGAATTTTGGGCTACTGAGATTCTTTTACCTACAAATGGTTGAAACTACAGTTATTTATATAAATAATAGTGTTATATTTGACAATGAAATCTTAGATTTCCTTTTCTTTTTAGTTACCTTTCTGACAGAAAATTGTAAAATTTTTAATTCGTTGTACTACTATAGTGTGTGAAAAGGCTCATTACTAATATAATAGGAACTATGTAGTCTTACCTTTACATTCTTATGTATAATTTTGAGATGACTAATTTTCATTAAAATTACATTAATGTTAATTGAGCTGATACATAGAATAACTGTTGGAATGGTACTGACAATATTTGAAATACATGTTTTTTGTGTTAATCCAACATTTAATACTCACACCATTATGGACTAAAAGTTACTTTCATTAGCCAATGGTCTGTAGGTAACTTTTCAATTTAAGAAAATATAACATTTTTCTATTAGTTGATGAACGTCTCACATTGGAGTATCAAGGAAAACACAGCCTCCATACAAAGGCAAATTGCTCACTTCCTTTGATTCCAAGGATCAATGACTATGAAAATGTCAACAATGGCTACAGATATGGTAAGAGAATCACTTTTATTACTTAAAACTTGCGATCATTTGTTAATCAAGTATAATTATGGCATTGCAGTGGATTTTTTCTGGTTTAGAACAACCAATTCCTAAGTTACCTTCATTTCACAGCTCCAGTGCTTACTGTCTCGTACAATACTGCTTTCTAAATAAGGTTTAAAATGCATCCAATCAATAGAGTTTCTCATATCGAATCAATAAGTTTCTTGCAATAATGATAAGAATTTGTTGTAGATGCATACCAACAGGTTTTTGCCTCAATAACTGCCAGATAGCAATAGCAAACTTAGTTCCACATAATATGTCGTTCTAACTTTCTTTTAAATTCTTTCTGAAGATGAAATTCTTTATTCATATGCTTTTCATCAATAATTATTACTGCCTGTCATACGATAATCTTATTTCTAGATTGATGCAAGCATATAACAGTATTTCTGATGACCTTTAATGTAGTTACATATTCGGATCCTTAGAATATGTTCAAAGAGCGAGTTCTTTTTCATTATAATTAAGTATAATACAATTCATCTAACAAAATATAAGCTATTATTTCTGTTTACACTGCATAGGTATGATTATTTTTCCTGTTGAAAATTAAAAAAAAAAAATATTTCAAAATGAGAAATTTCTTGTAATCTCTCGACGAAAAAATGCTGTTGTTTGATCCAGTCATTGTATTTATTATCCCAACATAAATGGTTATTTACTATGATTACAATATAAATCACTAAAAATATTAGAAAATAAGTTTCTTTCATAAGCCTTTTTTTTTACAGGAACACAGCCTCATAGCTATACAGAGTATTCTATTGATAGCATACGGATTAAGCATAATGTTTCCATAGAATTTAAAACAGACCATGATACAGGAATAATTTTTTATACATCCTCTGATAAACAATCCTTGGCTTTGTTTTTGGAGGATGGAAAGGTACATACTATCACGGTTTGCCTGTGCATATGTTGAGATTGATACTTTGATATTTTCATCTAAAGATATTTTTTCTTTCAAATTTCAAAGAAACTTTCTTCTTGATCTATTCAAGACAATATCCAGAGTTAAAATTTTCCTTCTCTGCTTACAGCTTAAATATGCATTCAGCTGCAATGATGAGATAGTAAAATTATCCACAAAACATACCTTGAATGATGCTCGGTGGCATACAGCTGCATTTACCAAGCATGGTTCATCAGCCAAACTTTATGTTGACAACAATTTGGTTAAGGAAAAAAGGACTTCCTGCAAGAATTTTAGGATAACAAATTCCTTTTACTTGGGAGGTATTTCTTCTGGATTTGAACCTGATGCTCAGAGGAGCTTAAATGTAAGTTTTAGATGATATGCCATGCTTCTGGCATAGTTTGATAATTGCCAGCATTATGAAATAGTAATGAAAACAAGAACTTTAATGTTAAAATTAGAGTTTAGCTGACACTTCTAATGTTATTTTAAGATTTCATAGAATTCTACTTGGAAGAGAATTACAGGACAGAGTTCCATTGAATGGCCCTTGAACATTACTAAATTTATGTGAAAGAGTACTAATTATATTTTTAAGGAAAAAAATAACTCTCCTCATCAGGAAGTTAGTATATGTGAATTATAGATCTTAAAGCAAATGAATAAATGAGATAGATAGAAATCAAAGCAATGCAATAAAACTTCAAAGGAAGTCATTGAAGTTATACTTCAAAGGAATATTGAAATTATTCCAACATTCATCTATGAATCAGCCTTTAAATCAGTAAGAGTATGGCTTTTTGATTATTAAATTAATACCAATATCATGCCAGATCAAGCTGTGAAACACAGGGTAGTTCAAAATCAAAATAAAGAGCAAGGTTTGTCAATGAGATCCATGTTTTGAAAGACATTATTTACCTTCATGACTTTTATTAGGTATTTTGAATTATATGAGCTTAAATTTGAAGTTATTCCCTTCAAAGTACAAATTGAGATTCATTTTGATACTTTCTAATGAGATTAGAAAATGTATTTCTTGCAAAAATTTTCTTTATAAAAGGTTCCAAATACCAGTTTCAATGGATGTATAAGAAATCTGCAGTTTTATGGACATATAATGGATCAGCCAACTGAACTAAAAGGTGTCATCCCTTGTTCTGATACAGAAGAATATGGAGCTTTCTTCTCTGTTGATGCAGGATACATGAGAATAGGTAAATCATTAACATCTGCTCTAGAAAATTGAAGCTTAACAGCAAGCAATCACACACAATTCATACATTAAGTCAGATTTCCCTGAAACTTACAACCACGAGGTGTATTTAATTCCTAGATGTGCAATTCCAGTTAATTTTGGTAATTGGTTTATTACCTTTGTGAAAAATTCGTGTTTTGCAGATGGGAGTACATAAGAATCAGACCATACAGATAAGCTCATGCTCAAGTATTTATCTTCCAGAGTGATACCTCATCTCCCTAAATTCTATTTCCTACTGTTTATAAATCCTTTCCCTAAACTGTACGTGAATAAAATTGCCCAAGAAATTCATAATTCCTCAGTCATTCATTAAAATCTGATTGGCAGTCTATCAGACAGCTCCCATTCTAATTCTGGAATTTGTTAGGAGAAAAAAAAGCAGGTATAGGCTAGATAGCTTACTTGAACCAAGTTTTTTAAATTTCTGCTACACCTGATTAGTGTTTAAGCAGATTATGCTTAGATACCATGAGCTAAAACCCATGATGACAAGAAGACAATACTTGCACACTTGTATAATTCCATATCATAGCTTATGGTCTAATCCAGACCCACAGAGGTAATGTAGGCTCACATAATCTTACATCCCCTTCTTGTACACTTTGCCTCCAGGCTTGAATTTAGGAATAGAATTTGTGCAAAATGATCAACAATACTGGCCAATGCCCTCCGGCTTACTCCAGACTTTTTCAAGTCACTCCCACCCCTTGCCAGACCTCCTTCACAGTAGCGCTTGAATTTGAAACGGCCAAATCAAGATTATGAAAATAACGAGATACAAAAATTATTTAATTACAGATATACTTTTAAAATTATTTCGTGACCGTAAAAATTGTTTAGCCTCTACTTTAATTTATTTCCTATTATAAGACAATGAGTGAACAAGTTGACCCAGATATTAATTTTTGTGAACATATCTGAAATATGTGACTTGTGCAAATGACCCTAACTGTTGAGGCACCAATAAAAAACTACCACTAATATTGTAGCATTTTCCAATAAATTGGATTCAGCAATATTTTATTGCTGTGTATAACCCGGCATTGTTGAGTTTGTAAAAAAAGATTGGCTCCTAGAAAAATGTCCATTCAGTCAGGCCCCTTTGTGAGTGCAGAGCTCCTTCAGAGCAATATCAGTCGTCTAGCAAAGGGGGTTGGGTGCAATATTTTCGCCTGGCCCCTTATCCACATTTTATGACCATGTGATGAGCAGCTGTTTACAAATAAAGCATTATAGGGCTCCTGGATAGCCAATTGGGCAATGCGTTCAATTTTGGTGAAGACACTTTCTATTCCCAGTGGGGGCCTAGATGCAAAATTACCTCAGCTGTCAAAGCACATATTTAGAGTTACATTTTCAACAGATGAATCATTTGCTTTCTGAGAAGTGAGGAAGATTCCTTTTTAGAATGGGGTCTCTTAAAAACTGAGGCCTGGATACTAGGCATCCATAGAGCCCCTCTTGACTGGCCCTGCTTCAGAGGAGAGCATTTGTGGTATCTACGTGATTTCATCTCTCACTTTCTCTCTCTACACACCTCAAGAAATTAGCTGTAAAACTCACCAGAATCATCTCCAAAAATTTTAAAAATTGTAGTATTGATTAAAGAAATATAATTATCTTTTCCATAGCTGAAAACTTTGATGTTGGAAGAACTATGGAAATCAAGATGAGCATAAAACCAAGGAAATTAGAAGGGCTACTACTCTCTGTCCATGGGAAAAAGGATTTCTTAGTCCTTCAAATGAGTAGAGGAAAAGTTATATTCACTGTTGGGTTTGGAGGAAACATCATTTCAACAGAATATGAACCACTAGAAAAGGATCTTCTCTGCAATGGGCACTGGCACAACATTACAGGTAAAGATCAGTTTATTAGATTCAGTGCTTGAACACAAAACTTAAAGCAGAGCTAACACAGAAACTTAAGAGTAAGGATCAGAGGGAAATGTCTACTTCAACAGACATTTAAAAGAAATTGACTGCCTTTCCAACATGTTGCCCTCTGAAAACTCCACAGATATGTAGAACCTACGCTTACAATTTTCATTAAACAAGCATTATTTTAGGTCAGTTTTTTTATATACAATGCTCTGAAGACTCATATCATCACTGCTTGGAGCAAAATAGACGAAGCTTTAGCCAGTCTTGATGCTTAACAAACTCTCATCAATGTATGTGAATAACAACTACTTATTAAAATTTAACAAATTTTTAATAATTGGACCATCAGTAACTCAAGCAGTCAAAACCTCATTAACAGCAAAAGTATAATGCTTCAAGGTGCAAGTGTAAAGCTGAATGAAATCAAAGTATTATGGATTTACTCACCATAAATGAAGTTGATTCTGTATCTTAACTAATAAGGGGGGTAAATATAAATAAATGCAGAGTTTAAGACAATTTATTGGACTAAAATAACAACGTGAATTTCATCTAAATTATTCAATAAAAGCTGAAGGTACTTTAAGCTTTCAACGTATTGCTCACCTCATTTACAAGAAAACAAAATTATACAAACATTTCTTTGAACCTTGTACTGTAAATAATATAGATTTCCTATCTTTTACAGCAACCAAGCACAAAAACATCATAATCTTGGCTATTAATGAACACCAAAGCATCAAAACAAGCCATGAAGGTACAACTGATACACAAACTTCAAATCCCTTGTTCTTGGGAGGTCATGCAGACATCGCCTCAAGTCTTAAAGGAGTCATAACTCAAGAGTCATTTGTCGGCTGCATTTCTGGTCTGAGCATCAATTCAAAGCTAATCCATTTAAATGACAAAAAATCAGTGGGGAAGATTATATTAGGAGTGTGCCCAACTTCATAAACTCTAATCCATCTCTTTTAAATTATTCCCGCACACCGATGATGATTTTAATGTTTTTCAAAAGAGTGTTTGTGAACTTTAAGTTTCACGAGTCTTGGAAATATTTTAACAGATTTTTATATACTCTACATTAGACTGAATATGTTTACTGAGTGTACTTTTAATACAAAAAAATAAATACTTATTTTGTACCAAATATCATTTGTATCATTTCAAAACGAATAAACATTTTACTTCGTGAATGAGAAATTTTTCTGGTTATCTCAGCAGATCGTTCAACTTGATTCCAATTTAGAAGTCGGCAAATATTGAGAATACAGCATGTAAATAAATTTCTTATACGTCCAAATAATACGGGAAACAAGAGTCACAGTTGCACTCTAGCTCATACAAAAATAATTTGAGTAAACACAACAGAAATTTTGATGGTTCTTCTAACGAATTTCGGTACATTCAACACTTTCACTGGGGGTACCTCTCAAAATAAAATCATTGTCACTTTAAAATGAGTCCACTGATTGAGATGAAATAATGGGGGTTTCTACACCATAAAACCCAAGCAATCGACAGATTCGAAAGTATAAAATCTTCATTACAAGTCGTGAAAATTGTACAGTAAAGTAAGTAAACTACAGTAGGTTCGTTATGTTCTTTCCACTAGTATAAGATTTCAAAAGAAAACATTTTTGGGATTAAGGGCCAAAATAATTCACCAAGAGACATTAAATCGTCTATTTCCCAATTTTCTTCTTTGAAAAGAGAAATTATTACTCAAATTGTTGATTTAATAGGTCAAACCTTCTGCAGTTGTTAATAAATTTCTTATTCACCTAAAAACTACCAGCATAAAATTGAAAGTTCTACTACCGCTATTCAATAACAGATACACAACAGACGTTGGACAATAATACGTATGTGTTTTGTTATGCTATATAATGGCGGGATTTCTACCGTTGATATGATACAAAATTACACCAAATTTTATCCTTAGAAAACAAATATAGGTATAAATTTCAACAGATATTACATTTTTTAACGCCATTATGAAATCATCGGAAAAAGATATCTTTACGTCACATTACGTTTAAAGGGCAAAATTTCTGCAGAACGAAATCGATACTGCGCATGCTCGATACAAGATCTTCGATCGCCATTTTCAATACCAACGCCCTCAGACGTGGAATTCGGAGTTAGAAAGGTGAGTAATATTAACACATCTGCAGTGTAACCACAGACAAATAAACTTATTTTAACATACAGGTAATAGCTTCGCGTGGTTAATAAGTTGTTAAAATCGCAATTTATCGTGATATAGCTTAGTTGTAGTGGTTAAACGATTCGAACCTGAGGAAGGCAGCCAACGGCCACAACATTGCCTCCATCTTGATGACAGCGCCAACTGTGCCAATTTTGTGAAATTTTTGTCGTTAATGCCCCCTGCTTTCGAAAATTGAAAGTAAGAAATAGTGTTAGAACCAGGCCGGCAGATTGCGTATTGTCGTATGACTTCAAAATAAATGTTTAACGCCCTAGAAACAATATCAATGTAGTGCCCTCCATCCATTTTGAGCCCCCCGACATGACTTAATCAAGCATCCCTTAACGTCCTAGTCAAGCCTCCTCACTTGGCGTTTTGGGCTCTGCTGTATAATTGTCTGTGGGGGCGCTTTTAGTGGCCCCAAATTTGAACATGGTTTCCTAGATTGGAATGCCTTGGTGCGTCTAAATTTCTCCGTGTTTCCGTTAAGTTAACTCGTTGCGTCCAGTCATTAGCTATCATGAGTAACGGAAAGTATATGGCGCAACAATGGCCGTTGGAAAGTATAAAATTTTGCAAAATGGCTGCCTGGTCATGTTTACAAGATAAAATGTTTTCCTCTATCATTATTACCTCGAAGAGATTCAGAGGAAGTCTTTGCATTTTCTATACAAGAATCGGTTCTCTCCCGTCTTAAATGTGTATATAATTCTTATGTCTTCTTTCACCTTGATATTGTAGGACTTAGTGTAGAAATGTAAACACAAGAATCAGCTTACTGCTATCATTTTATTAATGTTTGTTGTGGTATTTAATCTCTTTAGAATCGTGCATCTTAGCAATGGCTTCGACGAACAGAACTCTATAGCACGTTAAGAAGTTTGTTGAGGCCAAAGCCCTGATGTAGTTGAAATCACCATTAGGTTATCTATCTATCCACCATGAGTCAAGGAAAGAATAAAGCGCAAGGTATGTGTATTTAAAAATTACCTATTTATTTAATTGTTGTCAAAATCATAAGTTTTTATAACTAGCTGAATTAGATTATTTCTCTGTTTTAAATGTTCACGCTTACGAAAATGCTGTTCTTTTAAAAATTTTCTCGTTGCTTACATTATTAAATTTCATTATAAGCAGATAAATGTAAATGTCGTGGGTTACCGAAAGATTCTTCTTTCAAAATTGATACGAGTGTGTATTGGTTGCATTTGCAATCACAAATATATAAATGATGAATTTGTCTTTAATGCTCTTGCTATCTCATGATTTTGCTGTAGTTCTTGCAACTTGTACCAGCCCATCGCAGACTTTCACAACAGCTCATATTAAGATGGAAGGCCAAGATGGAGAAACTATAACAGATATTCAGAATTATTTGGAGACATTCAATAAAGAGATTCAAGGAGGAGATCAGACTGGACAAGCTACTGGTCAGTATTTTATGTCACTACGTTTCGTGTTGAGCTGATTTGTATGTTTCTATATAACATCCAAGTTAGTCAAAGCATGATAATAATTTGAGTCACCCCAAAGCAGATAGTAATTTTCTTATGATCTTTATCATTGTTCGTTTCGAATGATCTTTTAGTAGTCACGGAAAATAATTTTAGTGTAGTTGAGGTAGTATTAAAATCATTTCCATTTATGCAATCTATTGGCTTAGAGAATATACTAGATCTGCATTATATATTCGTTGTACTAACTAGCTTTTTAGGAGTCAGATATTTCAAGCCAATGTTTTAAATAATTATTTTTCACTGAGAATATAAAATTTAATATGTGTATATATGGAATTTTTGTATGCTCTCAGAGCCGGTTTTACCATCAGGCGTGTATAACCGATAGCCTAAGAGCGTTATTTGCACAAGGTAATATCCAAACCATAAATGTTGATACCCTTGTAATTCCTACATTAAATATTTTCCTCTATCTTAATGTAATAGGAACATTTTCCTATATCATAATATAATAGGAATGGTGATTCTATTTGTCCAAGAAAATTACGTATGCAATTCTTAAAAGAATAATAAATAAGAATATATATTCAAAGTATATTCACGAACATATACGCCACTGGTTGCTTGCAGGGTATAAATCTATATGTATACGGTATGGTAAGGATTTAGATTTATACTCCCTTAGCGTCAGTGGCTAATTACTGAGTGTATTAACACATTACCTAATCTACCCTATTAGGTTCTTTGATGCTGCTCGGGATGAACCAACATAAGTAGACCGGAAAACTATCTGTTTTAGCGATTAATTCCTTGTAACGTTTTGTCGATGCCTCTCGAAGATCGCGCTCGTTTTTTACTGGAATTTCTGCCTTCTACTTCGAAAAATTTTGAACCGATGAATTTTTGGAGCTTTGTTGGTAATCCGATCTCCTCACATGGAGCGGATACCTCCCGAAGAATCCTTTCTAACCCGAACCGCTACTTTATAACTAGAAAATTTCACTCAGTAGATTAGAGATTTCTTTTATCAATTAATCCAGAACAAACTAACGCAAATAATATTAATTTTCACCTTCATGTAATCCTAATGTTATTTGAGGGACTTTTCTGTCATCGTATGAAAGCTTTTGTTTGCTGGTGCTGTGTAGCACCTTCTTAAAATGTTCCTGATATCAGAGAAATTCATTTTGCCGTGCAGTTACTCATTAGTGGTTCAGTCGAAACACTCCAGTATTTAATCGGACTGGCGGTGAGTTTAGATTAAGTGCATCTATTACTCCTACCGTATGGAAAGCTGCTTGTTGGTGCATCAACTGATTCACTGTCAATGTGTTACAATGTATGAATGAAGGAGGAAGTGTTTAGAAGCAAGAAGAAAAGGGGGGCAACCAAGGACTAGCACGATGGATGCAGGAGATCGCAGAAGTGTATTAATATGAGGATAAAAGCAACCAAGAACTAGCACGATGGTTGCAGGAGATCGCAGAATTGTATTAATATGAAGATAAAAGCAACCAAGGACTAGCACAATGGTTGCAGAAAGCGGAATAAAATCAAGTACGAACCTGTGATAGTAGAAGCAAAAAAACAATGAAACAAGCAATGTTTGTGAAAACGCCTCTGAGGGTTTGCGGGATAGATTTATAAATGTCAATGTGCTGCGTTAATGGTTTTGGAAAGAAAGTGGGAAACTGAACCATCCCGATTAAAGTCAATGTATTACTATAGTTACTTATTATTTTTGTAATCTTCCATTCAGGTTTCTCTGCAAAATTTTTATCTAATTTAATGTAAGATTGATTACTTGCAGAAAAACTCATAATTTCGTGAGTGTGATATGTCATTAATATGTTAGATACTGACAACGTTGAAATGGTCGTTGCTTTTTCTTTTCCGCCTAGCGATGAAATTCTAGTCCCTATTAATGACATTGTCGCTGCCTTAAGAAGTTTTTGTCTGGGGACAATGACACTTAGTCGTACGCGTATCATTTTCCTACCATATTGGCGGGTCTCCCCGTAAAATGACAATGTTACATTCTTGAAAGTCACCTCAAAGCCTAGGTCAAGAGCACTTCCTCGGTTGTAGAAGTAGAGGAGCTATTTTCGTAGAAGCATCACAGGTTCCAACCGGTGGATTAGAGGATCTAAGGTGCTTTGATTGCGTAGATTTTGATATAAAATAATACAATTAAGTTTCTTATACTTCCAAGGAAAATTTCATCGTTCAATTACTGGTGAAGTGAACCCTCATGTATTTCAGGCTGAAAGTCCTAAGTTTTAGTAATTCTACTGTTACCCTAATGCTGTTAGAGAAGTATATTCTAGTAGGTTTCTTTTGAATGTTGAACATTTACTATATAGCGCGCCTTTGGGGATTTAAACGCACATTTTTTATAGTCTCTAGTTGAGCTATTGATTTTAACGATCCTCTGGTGGATTAAATGTGATTGACCTAGGATTATTCGTCGTTGATTCTTAGTTGATAGTATTTCTAATATTTATACCCTCAGTTGTCATTTAATGCTTACTGCTGAACGTGCCTTTAGGTTATTGAAGAGCTTGGTATAGAGTATGCCATTAAGATATACAGTTTCATTTTACTAACCCTTAGATCTGCTACTACATGTAGAATTAGAATGCTACTACAATTACAATTTACGGGTAATTATGGAATAGGATTATCAAATTTAATTGTAAGTGCTTGTAATAATTAAAGTATTTTGGAAACAAAGAATGTAATTTTCACAAAAGTTGTAGAATTACTCGAAATAATTACCAATTTGGAATTATATTATTATAATTTTTATCAGATGGACAGCATGTTGGGAGTGCAGCCAGTCCACCAGAGGGTACCTACTTTGTGGATCAGTCTGGTCAGTATTACTATCAAGCAAGCGGGGACCAGCAGCAAGTTATGACTGTTGTTTCAGGTAAATCCCTCACATTTATATTTTATAAAAGAATGATGTGCATGAAAAATATTATTCACATTCAAATTGTCTGATAATGCATTATAACATTTGTCTATGTGAACATTTTTCAGATCCAGATGGTAATGGAACTGGAGAAAGCATATCAATATCTATTCCTGGAACAATTGGAGACTCTTCAGATGGAACACAGGAGACTACTTATGTGGCAATGCAACCACAAGATGCACATGCCGTTGATAGTGCTATGGCAACATTAGATGATGATGTTAGTATTCAGTTTCTTATGTGTAACCTATGGTCTAAGCATTCAGTCTCATTATTAGGCTTAAAAGGACATACAGTGAACTCTAATTATCTGCGGGAGTATAATCTAATTTGCAGATTATTTGAGCAAGTATTCTTTACTATATGTGAATATTTTCCCAAACATTCAAACCCCAAGTATTTTTTAGTTTGAATCTAAGCAGGACTTGCATAAGATCTTTTCTATGGAGCAGTGGGAATACAACTACAATGACATTATCCTGTTATAAAGATCTGGGGCTCAGTCCATTAAACAAATGAACTTATTGGTCTATGTGGACAAATGGTAATGAATTGTTTATTTATGCAAATTATGAACATTATAAGAAAAGGGAAAGTTATGGATTATCCGTGTTTCTGATTATTGGTTCATCCTCTCCCCACCATTAATCCAGATAATTGAAAGTTTACTGTAGTTGTTATTGGAATAGAGGTTCAGTGAAGTGTAGTTTGGTGAATTTAGTCGATGTTTTAAATTAATGGGTTATCCAGGTTTGAAATATATTTTGATTTCCTTTTTGCAGGCTGGTGGTTCTGATGCAAATGGTCAAGTTATCTTGAATGCTGGTGATGCTTACCAAACAGTCACTATTGTTCCCTCGGATACTAACCCTGGAGAAGTAAGTTATGTACTTATTGTGCAGCAACCAGATGATAAAGATGACAAGGATGACCAAGATCTAACTGTTTATGATTTTGATGAGGGTGAGGAAGGAATGACCATGGTGAGTTGGAATTTTTTTTTGCCAGGAAACTTTCCTGGAGTTCCATATGAAATACATCGGTTCTTATTTTTAGAGCTATCTTCTTCTCTTGATTATTGTAATGAGTTATGGTGTTATTGCTTCATAATCTCGATCACAGTAAAAGGAAATTTTAGTTTGTTGGTGTTATCTCGTTGCTCAAAAATATATTGATTTTTACATGTAATGATGTAGTAATTTGTCAGCAAACTTGCACATGATAAATTTATTTCCTTAGCATCAGGGCAATCTAATAGTGTCATAAATTTGTTGTGCTGTTAGAAACGTTTGAGTAATTCAGTATGTGGGATGTTATGCAAAATTTAGTTATCATCTCCGATGGAGTTAATAATTCATAATTCCATCCATTTCAGGAATCTGGTGATGAAGATGACAAATCTAAAATCATAAAAATCATGCCAAAGAAATCTCAGACGGTCACTCAAGCTCATATGTGCAATTATTGTAACTACACCAGCCCCAAAAGGTGAGAATCTTTACAGTTATATCTTGATGTCTGTCATTCGTTTTTTGTCTCTTGTTTTTCGTCTCTCATCCTTTTATGTAAAATAATTGATACTCTTTGTTTTAAGATGGTAGTCTTTGGAAAGCATAGCTCTCATTATACCTCTGACGTATTAGAAAAAAATGTTGCTCTTGAAAATTTCTGATACCCAGTTTTGGCATCCAAGTGATAGTTTTTAACTAATTAATAGTATTTAATTTACTCTTCAGAGTATCTGATATTTTAGGAAATATGCCTTTGAGTATCGTTACTATTTAGGAAAGAAAAATATTTTCCATCAAGCAATGTCAAGTGTTTGTTTTTATCATTCTTGCTCTACACTTATACCATGGTAGAAGTAAAAAGTATCGGAGCCTTTTCATTGTGTACTTTTAATTTGCTCAAGACAGTTGAGCTCTAAATAAAGAAATTTATGTCAAGGGTGCAAAGTGTGTATTTGAACGTAGTCTTGGTCTAATATTCATTGCATTTCTATCATTTCCTCAGGTATTTGCTCTCTCGGCATATGAAATCTCATTCTGAAGAAAGGCCTCACAAGTGCAGTGTTTGCGAAAGAGGATTTAAGACTCTAGCATCTCTGCAGAACCATGTAAACACCCATACAGGAACAAAGCCACATCGATGTAAATTTTGTGATAGTGCATTTACAACATCAGGTAAGATTGAAAATTTACTAAGAATTTATTTGAATTAGAATTGATTTACTAAGAATTTATTTTTAATCAATGGTTTACAAAACTCTTGCAGGAGAACTGGTGAGGCATGTCCGCTACAAGCATACCCATGAAAAGCCTCATAAATGTACTGAATGCGAATATGCCAGTGTTGAGCTGAGCAAGTTGAAACGTCACATGAGGTGTCACACTGGTGAGCGACCTTATCAGGTATGTAAGATACTTGGTGGTATTTAATTCCTTTTATTATGATTAAACTGCAATTATTATCAGGTAATGAGAAATTAAGCCAGTTGTCAAAAGAAAGTTTAATGTTCTACTTCTCCCATGCATTCATTTATAAAATTATTAATTAAAATAGGAACTTAGGTGAAAGTTATGTCTTTGATATAACATTAGAAAGAATTATAATTTATTGTATTCCATCTGTAAATTAAGAATTGGTGAAAGAGACCTGTGTTCCATGGGTATTTTTGTTTGATTATATCTATTTAAAAACAAAATTTTAGCAAATGACTGCAGTTTACCTGTGAAATAAATCCTATTCCTATTTTTCCTATAGGCTTAAAGGTTTTTGTTAATTTGATCACTAAGCATGTGTATATACATAAGTCTTCTCCTATTTGGTTTATATGCCTTAAATTCCCCCAAAATGCACCATTCTCTACTTCCTGATAACTTATTTATGTTTATTTGCATAGCATATGTTTGAATGGATCTCTTCTAGATCAGTTGTACTCATTGTTTTACTCAGTTTTTTGCAATAATAGTTATGAAAGTTAAACTCATTCAAAGATGCAATAATAAAAATAATCATTTATAGATTTAAACTACTTCTATTAAACTTAAAATCTTAATATTTTGGAACTCCCAAAATCTATCCAGTATTACAAGTTTGAAGTAACCAAATTTTATTTAAATCAAAGTTAGTTTTTAGAAATTATCAAACGTTAGTGGATAAGATATATTATTCTTGGAATATGTTATGGTTTACATAATTTTTAGAAATGCTTGAATTGACTTACTCCATGATCCTTTTTAATATTCTTTGATATGCATTTGTAAAATTCTTTGATTTGCATTTTAAATTTTGGCAAATTCTTGTTAGTGTGTAATTGGTTGATAGATTGTCATGGAGTTCTTTCTTTTTATGCTTTCAGTGTCCACACTGCACTTATGCCAGTCCAGATACATTCAAATTGAAGCGTCATTTGAGAATACATACTGGTGAGCGACCCTATGAGTGTGACATCTGTCATGCTCGTTTCACCCAGTCCAACAGTTTGAAGGCACACAAACTGATTCATACAGGTAAAAAGGATATTTATCTTATGTTATACTTTCATTTATGTATCTTGTGCTCCAATCTGTTTAAAGATGGTACGAGTATCTACGAGTACTATTTGGATGTGATTCTTTTGTTGAACTAGTTTTTAACAAGTGTTAATTTGTTCATCAAGTGAAAAATTAACACTTGGCTTCACATTCACCATCATTTTTTTCTTTTGTAGAATTTACTGTTTTAATTAACTGTATTAACTCAGCTTAAGCAACATTGTCATTAATTATTGTCTACATGTAGGCTCTCATGTTCATGCTCTTTGGTATTTTGATCAAGAACTTAAGCTTTGCAAGTTTCAAGGTATGTAAAATTACTGCACACTGATTGATAACAACATTTATTGAAATGATATCCCTGTCCTTTAGATAATCTATCTACAAAAGGAGTTTTATGCTAGATTTTTTAAGCAAATTGGATCTTCTCTTTAATTATCATTAATTAAAGCTAATTATTGTATATAGCCATATCATATGTATTGTATTTATTGTTTATAAATTTAGAGATGATATGTTGAAGGTACACATGTGAAGGATTTTTCAGTGTGAAGGATTATAGAATATGCTTGTTTTAGTATAATGATTCTTAGCTATTAGTTGAGGTTGTCACCTGATGCCAGTTTAAACATATCAAAGGATTAATAATTTTTTTTGCAATTTAATGCAATCGCAGGCAAAAATCATTTACTTTGTTTGTGATTTGTAGGTTCAGTAAAATAATAATTCGATCAATTCTAGATCATTGTCACAGTCTAGTGATACCATATCCTGTAAAGTTCTTTGGAACTTAAAATTCTGGAAGGAAATACTCTTAAGTGGGTTTAAAATGAATATGGTAATGCTGCTTTGTTATAAGATTATGTTTATCAAATTAATTAATCATAATTCAATTTATATTAATTTCAAATATGTGGAAATAATTTTTTCTAATGAGGGCAATCGATATTTTGATTGATTAAATTATTTGGCATCATTTTAGTCATGTTTTCTTATCTGTTGTATTTCAGCGGGTAACAAGCCAGTGTTCCAGTGTGAACTTTGTCCTACTACTTGTGGAAGGAAAACAGACTTACGGATTCATGTGCAGAAGTTGCACACTTCAGATAAACCACTTAAATGCAAAAGATGTGGAAAGTCATTTCCAGATAGGTACACTTACAAGGTAAGGCATCCAAGTTCCTCCACAAGGTAGTGGAATTGTAGTTTTGAATGTTTTAATGATAATCCTCAGTTTTTATAAACTTGTGGAAATCTAAGTAATTTAAAAAGTACTGTATTAGTTACCGTGATTGTGATTTTTTTTTCAAAATTATCAATTTATCATTGAAAGAATAATTATATTCTAAGGAGGTTACTTTTATTGATAATTGAGATTGTTTATAGTTTAAACTAGTATTTTCTATTTTTATTATGGAAAGGCTTGATGACACAAACCATGTGCATAAGTCATGTTAAATATGAAAGAGATATATGTACATCACAGATAAGGCGTGTCTATTTACTGAATTGTTGGTTATAAGTGACTCCTTGCCATCCATCCCTAAAGGCAAGTTCATTCTGTGTATGTCATCAAGTAATATCTTGCTTTGTTTTTGAGGAAATCCTGTTTCACAGTAATGTAATTTGTTTCAAAATATTACATTTTTGTATGACACAGAACATATGTATATCATTGATTTATATTGTCATCAATTAAATATTGTATCACCATCCTTAATATTCAACATATACTTTCATGTCCTTGCACCTGATGTCTCCTTGCGGAGGTTATTCTGGTTCTATGATTTGTTTAATTATACTTATTGTGCTAAACATAGGGTGGAAATATTTTGCTGTTGTGATTTGACTTTTGCATTGAAAATATCCTATCAGCATTCTCTTTTCTCATTCCTCACTACTATATATGACTGATGTTCATCTTCCAACATTTCCTTCCATTTGGTGATAATTATGATGCTAATGGTTTGTGAAATCTGCCTTAGAAAGTGAGTAATCTCTTAATCATTATTGAGGTACTTTTAACTTCAATTTAGGAGTATATTTTAGCAATTTTAACAGTCAAAAGCTGAGGTGGGAGTTAGAGTAAATTCAAAAACTGGTTTACCATCTAATTAATTTAAGATTCAAAAGCCGCAAAAATATTGCTTAAGAAATGTTAGCATTTACTCTTTGCATGCTGTTTGCTTAATTTATTTTTAGTTTAATCACAGTTGAATTCTCTACTTCCTTTTTCTGTATTTTTCTTGTTGTTTAACATTGCCGTGTTATTTTGTGCGGAAATTTGTTTTTGGATGTTTAAAATGCTATTTTTTGATTGTTGTAACACTTCTTTCTCTTATTAGTTGCTAATAATGAATATGTTTTCTGTTGCAGGTCCATAATAAAACACATGAGGGAGAAAAGTGCTTCAAATGTGATCTTTGTCCATATGCTTCAATTTCTCAGAGGCATTTGGAATCTCATATGCTTATACACACTGATCAAAAACCATTCCAGTGTGACCAGTGTGATCAGGTAAATATATTGAAAACTTAAGCCCTGGTTGAAGATTAGGATTGAATATTTTTTTATTAAAAACAAAAAAAATATATCTCATTTCTCATACTCGCACTTGTGAAATACCAGGTGTGTAGATTCATCTTTTGAAAGATCTTAGATAATTTTTTCGGTAGGAATTTTTCACATGCAAAATGTTTGTTGACCCATTCTGAACAGTCAATTAATACAAAAAATGAATTTTTTGAACCGATGTAACTAGTTGGATTAAAGAATCCTAGTTGATGAACCCAAAAATGATGTGATACTGACCTGGCTATATTGAGGAGTGACACAACTTTAATGTAGCACTTGAGAGGTATTGTAGATTATTTTCTTCAATGTACTCTTTCCTTTAAAGTGTTTGTATCCTGGGAAATTATCTTGTATCCTTAGGTAAAAAGTGTAGCTTCTTGAAACCCTTAACCCTTCAGCTGCGGGAAACTTACTTCTACGTTCTTCTAAGATGACTGCGGGAAAAACTTATTTCTACGTTTGACCTGCTCTGTCTTCCCCGTTCTTGTCCTTTCTCAATTTTATGACCATGCCTCTCAATGAGACACCCCAAGACTCGCTCTTCTGTATTGTCCTAGATTGGGAAAATCCAAGGGATTTCGCACCTCGGGGGAGACCTAAATCTTCAATTTCTGAATAGCGGATTTTCGAAATTGGTAATAATTGATAAAAATCAAGATATCTGCGAAGTGTTTGGTATCAAAATGATCAGCAAAGTGCAAGGAAAGTAAATTCGGACTGCTTATACAAAACAAATTTCTTATTAAATATATATGATACCAACCATAATTTCTAAACATTGACCATTGACCGCACCCATAGGAAAAAGGTCGACCCGGATTATAAGGGCTAACTACCTGCTAGGACTTGCCTGTGCCTCCAGTACTCCAGTTACTTTTCTCCCGCACACAGATGTAGAAAAATCTGAGGGTCCCGCAGCTAAAGGGTTAAACGATTATTTATTAAAATTATCCTTGTTTTGACTAAAAAATGTCATTTGTGTACAGGATAACTTATTGCTTTGTTTGCATTCTTAGTTTCAATGATATTACTAGGTATTTACTTAAATTTGCATTTTGTTTGGAATTTTTTGGCTTTCGAATTTTGCTTTTTGACATAACCCTGCACATAAATAGTGATGAAAAATACAAAGTAATATGAGAGAATTTTAGTAAGGCCCCTTGAAAGGCAAGTGGGTATGAATGTCGTGTAAATGAATTTGCATTTGGTGAAAGCAGTCTTGAATTTGATTCCAGGTTCAGGCCCATAGTTAATGGTTCAAAATATCCTCAGCTGATGCACATTTTAAGAAAATAGAGTGCTAGATGTTTGTACAGTTTAAATGTTCCTTAGTGACCTGAGTGTTTGATGAAATACCCGGTGTTGCTCTCCAGCTATAAAGTTGGGACAACCATTTACTACAGAAAATCAGCAATTTGGACTTATGCTGTGTACAAAGTCTTGCAAATCCTTATATGGTTGATAGG
The DNA here is from genome assembly GCA_000376725.2 of Ladona fulva. Classification (NCBI taxonomy): domain Eukaryota; kingdom Metazoa; phylum Arthropoda; class Insecta; order Odonata; family Libellulidae; genus Ladona; species Ladona fulva. The sequence continues at coordinate 874,609 of KZ308360.1, read as the reverse complement.
GTGAATAGAAAACAAAAAGTGATTGTTGAAACAGTCTGGTGTAAAGTCAGCATCTTTGCTTCATTTTACTGAAAGTAAATTGTCATTTTCTTTTATATTGGTATGTTTTTATTCATCCAGAAGGGCATTACCTCTAAAGATTATGCAATACCTGTGTATCAATTCTTTTACAAGACAATCCAGCTGCCCAATTGGCAAATTTAATTACAAATTAATTTTTTCTTTTCCCCTCAGTCCTTCCGCCAGAAGCAACTCCTGAAGAGGCATCAAAATCTTTATCATAACCCCAATTATGTTCCTCCTCTGCCAAGAGAAAAAACGCACGAGTGTCCAGAGTGTGGGCGTGCCTTCAGGCACAAGGGTAACTTAATACGTCACTTGGCCATCCACGATCCAGAGTCTTCTGCACAAGAAAAAGCCCTAGCTCTTAAACTTGGAAGGCAGAAGAAGATACAGGTAACTTCATGAAGTCTTTTATTGAGGTTTTTACGACTACATTTCTTGTAAGCTTGTGAATAAGTCATTACACCTGATTACTAATTTCTGCATCTTTTGTTTTCTTTCTCAATATTTTTTATCCTCTTTAATATTATGATGTAAATTGTAATTTTCATGAAAGATATTTCCCTTTTTAATACTTACATTACATTTCAAGTTTTCAGGTTCTGTTACCTCTAATGTTTACTTATCAATCAAATTTTCAACTAATCAATTCTGACATTTTCACCTGTATTGTTAATATTTTAGTTGTGCATTTTATTCTTCCCTATTAATATTTGCATTTTTTTAAATTTACTGACTTTTGTATTACACAATTTTGCTGTTTTTCAATCCAATGGATTAATGTTAAATAAACAAATTCTTTAAAAGAGAAAGTTAGTAATATTAGTGCATTATTAATGATATAATTGAGCAAGCTTTCAGGACATTATAGTTCTGTTTTGATTAGAGTATTAAGTATTCAAAGTTGTGCAAACATTGATGTATTTAACAGTTCTTTAAGAGTTAGGAAGTAATTGAGATAATTTCTTATCAAAATGTATGGCATCCACCCATTATTTTGATAAGTAAGTGATAGAATAAAAGAATCATTGTAACCTTTGGTTTAATTTGCTTTGTGACATGGCATTGACGTTTCTGCAAGCAATTTATTTTATTTTCTCGTATTTATTGGGCTTCATTAAAAAGTTGAAGTCAGGTAAATTGATTCCAAAATCACTATTTTCAGATAATTGATGGGCAGCAAGTAGAAGTAATGCCTGGAGAGGATGATGAAGATGATGATGAGGATACTGATGCTGAGATGATGGCAGTTGAAGGAAAAGATGGACAACAGTATGTTGTCCTGGAGGTTATTCAGCTGCAGGTATGTACAGCTTTGCCTTTGTTGATGAGTTAGTTTGAGTTCAGGTTCTTACCTTGTCAAAATATGGGATTAATGAATTTGAATGAATTAATTCTTTTACTCATAGAGTTCATAATTTAAGTGGTCAGCGAGTTAAGTTTCTGTCTTTTATGTTTAATTCCTAACAGTACTGAGAACCTTAATTATTTTCAGGATGGGGATGGTCTTGATCAAGCTGTAGCAGTAGTGGCAGGAGATGGAAGTACGCATGGCAGTGTTGAGGATGCTGTTGCTGCCCTTCATGATGATGATGATCTGCGAGGAGAACACTATATCACTCCAGATGCCCGTAAGTGTCATTGGGTTAAACACAATTGCGTAGCTTCATATTTGAGAGAGGAAATTGAAACTTAATGGAAAAATTGAAAGGGAAACTTGCCTCTAGGATTGTGGAATTCTATAGCTCTAATCCTCCATTTCTTGGATTTTTCTTGTGAAACGTTTAAGATCGAAAAGCTCGAATCCTATTATTTGTTTTATTTAAATCTTCTAAATACTTGTCATCAAAACCTTCAATAATCTCTGCGTGTGATTATCGTTAATGTTCTTGTGCGAAGCATTTACAAAATTTTTGTGTTTTTAACTACTTCTGAGGATGTGAATGTGAGAAAATTTATGATTTGCTCTATCGTTTATATTTAAAAGAACAAAGGACACTACTCATCAGAATATTTTCAAAAGCAAATGCATTTGAATCATTTAATTTGAAGGGGAAGAGTTGTATGCAGATTTATCTGTTTCTGAGGGATTACGTACTTGAAAGTGAGACTTTAAATAGTGGTTCATTAATAAAATGTTTCCTTTTCTTTTATTCACTATAGCCAGCTGTATAGAATTTTTGTATTTTATTTAATAATCAGATTTAATGTGATTCTAGTAAATTAAAAGTTTAGAGGTTATTGGTATCTCTTGTTACTTTGAAAGTCAAGTTGTGTTGTTCTTGTAAAAGTAAGTGAGGCGAGATCTGTCCAAAATTAGACCAAGTAAATGTGCTTCATCACTGTAGTAGATTGAAAGTGGTTTTAATTATTTCTCATTCATATGCTTTTATCTTTCAAATTAAGGTTTACTTGATAATATGAAGTATTTATATTCTAAGAATGTAAAGGAATTATTCAAATTCTTCCCATGGCAATTTTCTAGTGCATAAATCATCTCTGCTGCCCTCATTTGCTAAATAAAGATATTAATTTTTAGTGCAAGAATTTATTGCATCTCAGTTTTCATGTATCGATTTTTCTATTAATCTTATTTATGTCCGCACGTGTTTTTCATGTACAACTTGGTATATAATATACATACATTTTGATACATCATTACATCTATACATTTTGATTGTTAACCTCTTGTAAGCAAATGTGGACTCATAATTTTGTTATTGACTAATGGTACATTAGGTCTTGCAGATGATGATGATGTGGTTCACTCCATACGAGCCAAAAGGATGACAAAGAAGGATGCTCAAGCAATAAGGAGAAAGCTTGAAACGCAAAAGGATATGCAGAATTGTTTTGGATTTGATGTAAGTTGTATTTCTTCTAAGTTTTTCGCGATTAATTATTTATGAATATTTTCTGGTAAATAATGTATTTCTATCAGTGAAAGAGTTTTGGTGCTGTGACAATTGTTTGAATGTTTTTTGATTGTATAGATCAGTATTGACAGTATTTTACAGCTAGAGGTATACTTTCATTCTTCTTGCTAAGATATTATGCAAGCATGCATAGTATATGATCATTAAATGGTTAGAATTATTATAAATTGTTCTATTGCTCAGGATAATTTACTATTCTCTGATTAATTCAAATTAATGTGTAATCATTCTTTACTACAAAATAATAACTCACTGGTTTAGTTTGTGGTTTCATATTTTATCAGAAATGATTTTTTCCCATTTAAGAGTTGTGTGTGAACACGTTTGTGCACCATTACGATAATTTCTGCAAAACTACCAGTATACTGATTTCAAATTGTTCAGTTGTTAAAACAATTGTTTATTATGATTGGTCATCCAGAAGGTTCCTTATTGCTTAATCATTTTGGTAACTGTTCCATTAAATATGTCACAAATGTTTAATTCTATTACTGAATCAGTTCTCATAGTTCTAGTGGAAATGCTATAGACAGTGAATCATTTTCATCTTGGTAGGTNAATTATGCTTACATCTTTTTTAATTATTTAATTAAACAAGTATTTTTTCATTGAATAAAAATTTTTTTGTCAATATATCGGCATCTCTGAATACAGAGATTAACAGATAAGTTTTAAAATATCGAAATGGAGGGCACTTTTCGAGGAAGGACAGAACTCATTGCTGCATAAATGTGTGTTCCTTTTGAAAGACATTAGATATCTTATGTTCAATTATCTATGCATGAATTTGTTTATATACCTCGTTGGCATTGGCAAATTAAGATAATTTGGTTACTCAAGAAAATGCTTCATTTAAATTTATGAAGAAAGTAGGGGAATGTTTTTCTCGTTTTATTGACAGTTAGCTAAGACCTTTTTTATTTTCTATTTAGGATGATGAAGACGATGAAAGTCATTCAATGGTGGATGACGATGATGATGTAGCTGCCAAAACAGCAATCCAGCTGTTAGAGTCAATCAATCAATAAAATGTGGTTGTGCTTTTTGTTGGATTTTAGGAACTCCAGTGTTACACAGTAATCTGCACAGAATCCCTTACATAGAGAGTGCATTTAATTGACCTTCTGTGTTTTTTCAACCGGACTTGTTTGGAATAGAGATCACCTATTCCCTTTTCAAGCGAAATGTTTTATATAGATTACTCCCGTTTCTGTCTACGCTAAAGGAAAAAGAATTTTTTTCGATTCCAAGATGGAAGTGGGCAAGAGACCGCTTTCTGAAGCTGGCAGGGACTGCTGCATCAATGTGAAACATTGTGATGCCCTTTTTGAGGCACTGTACAAATCGTGTTATCTCTACTGAACAGTCTTACTGAGAACTGAGAATGTTTGCCATGCATATTTTGCATGCTACATCTTCATATTTTTATTCCTGAAGAATGTACAAGTCTTAGTAAATATTTCCATTAGTGTCAAAAAATGAGATGGCAGTTTTTTTTAGAATGGGAAGAGGAAGAAGCAATAGTAATTGCCTAAAGAGCACAATACTCGTACTTGTGAAAAATGTTGCAATTATGTTTAAAAGTTGGTATTAAAAAAACTGCTTGTGAACTCTTAAACATGTCCTCATTTTGAGGATTTTATTTTAATTAGCTATTAAAAATACATTCAACTAAATTGTTGTCTTGTTTAATGTACATTATGAATCTTTTTACCTCATCATAAGAACTGAAGTTTGAACTATTTCACTTTTCCCACAAAATCAGCTCAACTAAGGTTAAGTTATGTAGGAAGTGCTTGAACATTTTGGGTGATGATATCCAAATATTTTAGTAAGTGAAATCTTAAGTTATTTAATTGTGAGTTATTGGTTGATCTAAAACTGCATCTGCAAGGTTGAGAATGTATTAATTCGTATTTGGTGAATTTTTGCCAAAAACTAATGTGCTGTCTTATTATTTCTTGTCATTACATAATTGAGAAACAATTAATGATTTGTGAATAAAGTTATTGGCAGTGATTGTATATTTGAACTGTAAATAAGCAAGGTTATCATGGAGAATTGCTTTTTATTTAATTTAAGGTAAGTGGTCTTTTTAAATAATGATTAAGATCATTTGTCGGCATGTTTTTCAGAAGGATGAGTTCCTTTGGCTCTTATACTTTAGTCAAATTTTGAGAGACTCAAATAGCTCTTTTTAATGCTATATTTTGTGCGAGTGGATTCATGTTTTGTTGTATTTAATTGAGCCATTATTGCCAATATAAAAAATAGGAAGAAAGCAAAGTTTTCTATTGTCCACTGCAGTTGATTTACTGTTATAAATCCCTTGATCTTGAACTCTACATGCTTTATTCTATAATATAATGAAAATCATTTTGCTTTGGATCCCTTTCAACCAATGACATTTCAAATCTTGTTGAAAGTTTGGTTTTGATGTTGATATAAAAACAATACAATAGTTGGCAATTTATTGTGTCTTCCATGTTTAAAAGAAGGATCTCCATCATCGTGATCTAGTCAATTTCTTTGCAGCTATATAAATTATTTAATTAATATAGTTTCTTGATTTTTTTACAATCTTTTTAAGATTTATTTTAGTTTCTTTCCTACCATTAACCAGGTTACTTCTTTCAGTGTAAATAATTTCATCTTGGAATTGAGACTTGATGTGAGAGTGGAACAATGCTTAGAATAACTAGGATCTAAAAACATTAGGAATCTGATAATATTAATACTCTAGGATGGCATCATGATGAAGAAATAACAGGAATGGAATTGTATTTCTAAGAAAAAAATCTTTGCATGTATTCCTATAATGATATTGTAGATAAATAAGTAAATAATTTATTTTCTAAGAAAGTTTTCCATTGGTCTTTAAAAAAATTTACAACCTTGAGAAACAAGAAACGCTGTCAATTTTGAGAAATTACTGACAGGGCAACAAATTCAAGCAGCAGATTCTCCATATTTGGTTTGTCATTTAGTTAATTTTGTAATCGTTAGTACTAAAAAGAATACCATTTCATACAAAATTAGGTTTTAACTTAATAAATATTAAGTGATTAAGCTTGCTATATTTTTTGTTTCAACTTGTCTATTTTTTTGTCTTATACAATTTGAGAATTGTACTTGCATTTTCCTTTTAAAAAATTCCCAAATATGCACTTAATTCATGGTATAGATCAGGGGTGAGGAAACTTTCTCCATCGGACCTCATTTGAATTGTTCATTGTCTACAATCATCTGCATTAATACCCTGCAAGCCGTCTTGATGGATATGGCAGGGTATTTGTACAAGTTATCCTATGTTTGCACTAAAATATTATTTTTATAAGTTCTACAATATCCTGATAGAGCCTACGAATGTAAGGAGTCTACCTTGATATCCAAGATAATGAACATTTCCAGTTCTAAATGGTTTTTGGATTCATAAATAGTAATAGTCAGGTGACCAATTTTTTTACAATGAAAAGGACAAAAAGGTTTAAGAAGAAAGTACAACGTAAATAAATAAAAAACATTTTATCAATTCAAACAAAAATACACTAATTATGCTTACATCTTTTTTAATTATTTAATTAAACAAGTATTTTTTCATTGAATAAAAATTTTTTTGTCAATATATCGGCATCTCTGAATACAGAGATTAACAGATAAGTTTTAAAATATCGAAATGGAGGGCACTTTTCGAGGAAGGACAGAACTTACAAAATGACTGTCCTTCTAAAGGAGGACGATTGGTCACCTTATAAATAGGCCATGACGATGTGCAGATTATGCTATTACGAAAACAACTATCCAACTGATGAATCATTGCAACTGTACCAAGTATTTATTCTTCCCCCTGTAAAGTAAGGGGGATACAAAAATTGCACCCGATTCCGAAGAATGAGGCGCGAATGGTTTATTGTGGTGTTAGCACCTACACCCTCACTAGACGTTCATTGGATGTAAGAGCTCCCATAGACAAGGATAGAGATGTTACATTGAAATTCAGTGACCACTTAATACTGTCGTCTTAAAAAGGAGTGACCATTATTCAATGGTCTACTTAGAAAAAATAACTAGTCAATATAGCTAAATAGTGTGTATTACATTTAATTTATTAAGTTTAGCGGCGCTTAATCGTAGCTATGTTGTGTTTCTATCTTTGGTTTAAAAGTAGAACAAGTGTAAAATTTATTTACAAAAGCAAAAATGCATGTGCTGACATCTAGCGATGAAAAGTTTCAGATAACTTTGATTCGAATTTTTGGAATTCCTTGAGAGAAAAATTATATATCTTGCAGTGTAACTGTATTTTAAATTAATATTTCTCATTATTAATGAATTATTCTCGTAAATCGTAAAAGTATATTTTCTTTCTGCAATAAATTCATCACGGTCGTTTAGACAGCATTTTCCCTATGGTGTATCCGGCACATTCGAATCTTACGCTGGATGCTTTCCAATTTAACTTAGTTTTTATCACAAATATAAAATCTCGGACATGCTGCTATTGTGTAGTACGCAGTCATTCCTAACCTCTCGAGCTGGAGTTCCAGATCTACTGATTCCAGTCCTAGACAAATTACAGTAAGTTATAGTCTTTACCTTCACGCACCGTCATAGAGTTTGCTGATTTTCTTCGCGATCTTGTTTTCATGACAACAGTATCGTTGATTTTTGACTCAGCATCGTAAATTACACCTTCATTACAACTCTCTCGAAGTCTACCTCAAAGATAACCTTTTCTCGTTAGTCTACCGAATACCACGATCGAAAAACGATTTTTTTTCTCCCGAACGCGTTATAAACGTAAATCAATTGAAGGATTTTCATTAATCCTTCGCCAATCGTAGGATATTTATAATGATTTCATGCAAGTTGCACTAACTTGGCTGCGAGTTTACGTTCAAACCTCGAGTCGCAATAAAAAGAGTTGCGTGAGCTGGACCCACTGGACCATAGAGTAAGGATGCTTCTTGGATGTCTCGATATTGGGTGCCTGTATCAGACAAGTCATATTTAATTTGCCGAAAACGCATGGAGTATGAGCCGCTGTAGCTCATAAGCCATTGTTTCTGAAGTACATTGGTCATAAGATTTTTTTTAGTAAAGGAGAAATAGTACAGTAACTGTAAGGCTGAAAAGGCTAATTATTGCTCAGCTAGCACATACCTGCTTGTTGACCCAAAATTTATGTAAGCATTACGTAAAATACAGGGAAGCAACTTATGTTTCCCTGTATTTATTTTACGTAATGCTTACATAAATTTTGGGTCAACAAGCAGGTCTGTGCTAGCTGGCAGGGGGCGGAAGTTTTAGTTCATCCCAGCTAGCACAGACCGCTTGTTGACCCAAAGTTTATATGAGCATTATGCTGACATAAATTTTGGGTCAACAAGCAGGTCTGTGCTAGCTGGCAAGGGGCGGAAGTTTTAGTTCATCCCAGCTATTATAGCACAGACCGCTTGTTGACCCAAAGTTTATATGAGCATTATGCTGACATAAATTTTGGGTCAAAAGGTGTGAGTAATATATAGCCAATACATTCGATCTTTTGGAATTTTACAATGGGAATCACTCATGTTCAGCTTATGAATCTTTATTATTACTTAAATTATCTTTATTAAGACTATTATTACAGGAACCTAATTTTTAGGAGGGATTAATTAAGCGATTAAATCATTAAATTTCCTGACAAGTCACTCATTTAAAGAGGAAACTAAAAAAAGTCAAGTTACTTCACTTATACTTCATGTTCCAATTCAGTTATTTGGTAAAATATGCATTTTTGGTAAATTTATTAACCATTAATTTGTCAATCAATAGGTATGAAATAAAAAACAATCAAGTATGAATGTAGGTATGAATAATATAGTGATTGTTATATCACTCCAGAATTATATTGGACTCATCTGCATAAAAATATAAAATTACTTTATATGGATCACTATCATTTAAATGGCATTTCTCAAGAATAAAGGAAAACAAGAAGAAGAACTAATATTTTATGCATAAATATGTAGCTCTTCTTATTGGTTGGCATACATAAATCTTCATTGAGAAATGCTTTGTCAACCTGTAATATTTAATTGACATAAAATATTAGTCTGAATTAATTCAGTATATTAATTTCTGAAGCTCATAGACAAAAAAAAAATTCATGTGCCCCTAAATTACTCTGTAGTTACTATGGTGTGAGCAGTAATCAATAATTTGTAGTCCAAGACTTTCTAGGTCTGCCTAAATGTTAAACTAGCTCCAAGAGTAAATTGATTTGAATAAATTGAGAAAAATTATTCATAAGCTGCAAGTAGATGTGGAAGTTGCTACAGGAAAGGCTTGGGTTCCCAAGAAACCCTTATGGATCCTTGTTAATGCAGCAACCTTAATCCTATAGTGCAGGGCCATTATATGAACTGAGCATGGGAAATTTGCTCTACTTACTGCTCCTAAACATTTTCCTCAGAAAAATGAAATGAAAATATTCGATATTTTTATACAACAGATGAAAAATGTTCATAAAGGGATTTTAATTTTTACATTCTTTTCATGTATGATCATATTCTCAAGATGATTTTATCCTATAATTAGAGGATACCTGTGGGTGGTATTTTATATCTGTGGTTTCTCATATTCTCCCAACTGATGGGACTGATTCTTGAACTACTTAATAGTCTTTTATTCATTATAAGACTTTGAATATGAGATTGATTATGATTTTTCATTGATATAAAGGTTGTAAGATTTTATGCTGCCAATTAATTAAAGGAAATGTCTAAGGAATCTATTCATGAATCTCTATAAAAGAGATACGTTCATCAATATAACATTTCCAATGTTTGAATGGAATGGCCCAACAATAAGAACTATAGTAGTAGTGGCACTTATTAAATTATAGATGACCTATTCCCTCTAATATTAAATTTGTATAACCTTTCAGACTAAATTACTAAAAATGAGGATGTGCTATCACCAGGCTTAGCAAATTTAAAGTGAAATTATTTAAATGAAATATAATTGTCATATCACATAATATGCTGAACATAGAATATTAGAAATGTGATTGCACTCATGGCATTTTTGCATGTTCTCATACAAATTAAACTTTCTCTTACAAAGTTCTAAGTACTGAAATTTGAATGAATGACCCTATATTGTTTGGAAGCTAGTTTAAAAATATGGAGTACAAAAATATTCACCAACTGTGAAGATACTGAAAGCCATCTGATCATTCATTAAGATCAGTTAAAATATAATACACAGTCAGTACATTGATTGCCGTAAAATACAAATAAACTGTTTGCAATAAAAGGTTTCTTGTTTTTTATGCACCATGTGACTGATGGCTCCTGCTGGAACTATACCTTATCAATAATGTTTGGAGTTTCTGGCACAAAATGGATGTCTTTATCCTGAACTCCCACAGATATGTGGTCGAATAGTGCAGCATTGGAATTTCCTGGATTTACCCTTTTCTCAGACATTATCTCCAGAGTAGTCCTGTACTCAAAGGGTCCATAGAAGACTAGATCCCAATACAATGAGTTATGCTCCGAAGGACATAAATATATTCTTTGCATTAAACATTTAATAAACCCTATTGGACACAATATATTCACTGTTTGCTTGAAGCTTGGGGTTACAACAAATGAACCGATTACTCATTAAGAGCAAATAAAATATAATACACATATAATGCATTGTTTAACTGAACTATAAAATGCACCATGTGCAATACCAGTAGGACAAATTATATTCTTTAATTTGGGCATAAATACAATTGATAAAATTATCAGATTGAAACATATTAGTACCAATACTATATTATTTATATAATACTGCAATATATTTTTATGGCCAACTTTTAGTCACGAAATTTAGCATAAATATAGTTATTATTGGTTTAAGGCCTCTTTGGTGGAGCTTTGAGACTATTAAATCCATTTTCCCCATAATTTTTTAATGGTTTGGATCTAAATGTAGCATTATATGCAAGGTTCAAGTTGATTGTCCCAGAAGTTTTGTTAAATATTTTTTTGCTGAAATGATGATTTATTACAATCACATAGTGCAGTAATATCTTAGATCAGTGGATTAAACATCAATGTGTAATAACTTCTGTTTCTGAGCTTGAAAACATTTCTTGATTTCTCAACATGTTTTTCAGGTGTGTTTTGTAAGTAGTTCCCAAAATAGTTAAAAGTATCTTAAAATGCTTGCCATTTATGAGAAATACAGCACCTTCAATAAATCAATTGGATATTAGCAGTAGTAGTAGTATTGTTAAAAGTGCTTCGACAGCTTAGGTCATTTTGCACATAGGCCCCACCGGGAATTGAACCCGGTACCACTTTCACCAAAGTCGAAGGCGTTGCCCACTTGGTTATCCGGGAACCCCAATTGGATATTCTTGAGATGGTGGTATTTAGAGTGATTTTCCTTAATTTTCCACTTATTTTGTTTGGGTATAAGTTAAACTTTGAATGCTCATCACTAATTATTAACAAAGTATTAATACTTCAAAGATTGATGTATGTACCTCAGGATAATTGCACTTTATGAGCATATTTGTTTGAAGGTAGTTGTGTATCAAGTATAAAAATACCTTCAAGCACATGAACTATGAAAAGATAACACTTAGTTTACAGTGAAGTAGGCTGTAGAAAATTCATTATTGATTCAGTATTGTTCAAAGCATTTTTATTTCTAGGATAATTACAGTAAAAAATAACATCAGAGAATGTATAAAAATATGTGTGAATTCTTCTTTAAAATTCTTTTTGTATCCTTTTGTCCATATCTTCATTTCTTGGTCTGAAAGAAAATTATTTTGTGAGTAAATTCTTCTTGGTAAAGATTGTTACTTACTCATTAAAATGACAGTTACCACATAATCTAATCATAGGCTATGTCTCAAATCAGCTGATTTTAAATTACATTCCTCTTTTATGGCTGCTAAATTTTTCACCAACCACAAAGTGGAGAGAAAATGTAAAAAATTCAAACTTTTAGCATGTCATAATTATTACAAGTTGTTTCCCGAATGAATTGATAATTTCATAATACCAATAAACTTTTCTAAAAGGTCCTGGGGACATGCCTGAAGCCACTTACCAAACTTAAGAGGGTTAATAGATAATTCTTGTAATATATGGTACTTTTTCAAATTACTACCTCCACAAGGATGTTTAGGCACTTAAAAAATCTTCAAGTTTAATTGTTAATCATTAATCAAAAAGGGATAAAAAGGAATGATGAAGACTATTTTGTAGATTGATTGTTGCAAAATTTTGGCATATTTTCATATCTAGTTCACCTAATGCATAGAACATGCAAATCAATTTTAGCAATGTATTTTAAGGTTTTCAACAATTGAAATTACTATGAAAATTCGATTTCAACACACTTTCTTTTATATATGATGAAATCATGATGAACCACGATGACATCTTGAAGTATAACATTGTATACATTTATATTAACTGATGTAGGTAATTATGTTTCCCTTGAATGATTCATGGTTCATGTGAAAGTTTCATATATATATTTCATACATATATATACTGATTTTCATTAGTTATAACATGTAGGTAAGTACCTTGAATAGAGATACATTGCTTTTCACAGGTGGCTCTAAATCAGGAATCAGTAGCTCAATCAAAATAGAATCTTTGGAGTTGTGTATGGAATTTTGGCTGCAATACAAAAAATAATTTCAAAGTCAAAATTATTATAGGATACAATCTTATTTCAAGTATATAACAGCAATACAATCTGGAGAAATAGCCATACCTGTTGTCTTGACATTCTCGCTAGACTTAGATTCTGAGGAGCTATCTGTTTTGCCTCCCTTGGTGGTGGTGCTAGTGGTATCTCGTCTGTTTGTGGGAAGATAAAAATATAAGTAGTAATTGATAGCTCAGGCATGATAATTCAAGTTATTGTTTTTGTTGCTGCTTAATATTGTATATGGTGGAAATAGACACATATTTATTATCATTTTTGAAGTTTTAATTAGTTTATCATTGTTTCATTAATTTCCTTTAAATTAATATTGCATGCATGGAACTTGACTACAGAGTTTGAATTTTTAAAAAGCATTCACCATATCAAGCATACCAAGCATTCCTTTGAGTTAGGAATCCTAAATTTTAAATCAAATTAAATCAATTTATATTTATTAAATTTTGTGAAATTTAGGTATGTTGATTGATTCTTATATTGATGTCAGTCTAAGCCTCAACTTAAGAGGGTACGTTCTCTTAACATCAAGGATCTGTATCTAGGTTCAATGGGCTATCTAAATACACTGATATGAATGTATACTCAGGTTTATTTGAATAATTTTCTCAGAGAGATCTTATAAAACCAGTTTCCCATATGGCATGCTGTGGTGCACTGGTGTACCATGAGAAAGCTTTTAGGGTACCATGTGATTACCTTGTTCATAAACTTAGTATTTTATGCAATACACATGCTTTACTTTGCAAGGTATTTTATTTTCCATTTAGCAATAAAAAATTATTATTTGGACTTTTGATTCAAATTTAGGTTTCCTATTTTTTTCTTAATAAATTTCTCTACACTAAGATAGTATATGATAAGTCATTTATGCAAAAAAGAGATAAATCCTGGGAAATAGATGGCTGGGGAGATGGGTGGGAATAGAGGATGATATCCTTTTTCAGTGGAGAAGCATGTGAATGAATAATATATGGGGCTGCATAAGCTTGATGTGTTGTAACAAGTTGTAAGTGAAAGAGGAGACTTAAATGAAAGTGGTTATTAGTTTGGTTTCCTAGAAATGTAATTGTGTGTAATGTATGTACCTATAAGTTTCAGACAGAGTAAGCATGGTAAAGAGACTACAGTTTAGGTTTACCTGATGTTCATATGATCATGATGATGAAAATCCTTGGCTAAGGTTTATACAATTTCTATAATAATAATAATAAGGTAGAAGTTAATTATAAAATTTCCCGGAGGAGCAAAATAAGATTGCTTGTGGGTGATAACATTTTCCTGGTATTTGCCCCATTTTGGGAGGAAAACCCTCCAATAGGAACATAACTAGACTAGACTAGACTAGACTCCAATAGGAACATAACTAGACTCTAGAGTGGGAAGGGGTCAATGATGACCAGCTAAAGTCGAGGAAGACCAGGAAACTTTGACTATGAACGTAACACTTCCCTGTAAATACACGCCATGGGTATGAGTTGGAGAAATTGAAGAGTAATTTTTCTAAAAGAGAAAGCGTCTAAGTTATATCCCTTCTGATTTCATCATATACTGGCGACTCTAACTTCCGAATAAATAATCCAGATAGAATTGTCTTAAAATAATTTGAAAGTAGGGAGGTTGAGATTCCATCGAGAACGTAGTTCCACTTTCATGCGGTTCTACTCGCGAAAAAGAATAATCTTAAATCGCCGCTCTACCCAGTTCGTTCTGATTTAGCATCAGCGACATCTCTTCTTCATTCTGCAGAGTTGGGAAATATTTCAAAGGAATCCGCGTCAAAACGAAGGCGAGGCATGATCGGATTTCATGGTTTTTGGATGGAAAATTACTCACTTCCTCCTTTCATCGGAGTCGTCGTCACTATCATCATCATCGTCGGATTCGTCCGATGGGGTGCTCTCGTCAGAGTCGTCGTCTGATGCCTGTCGTCTGGTGAGCGGCAAACATATGAAAGGATCACAACTGCGTTAGGAAAGTTAGGAATTAAACGGGCCATCCAAATCTACGTTTTAATAAGCATCTCACCTGAACAAGGTCTTTGCAGTTGTCGACGTCGATTTCTCATCGCTCTCCTGCGAGTTTTTAGAGACTCCCGTCCTGTTGAAACAGAAATAGAGAATTTATGGACACTACTCAAACCCAACAAAGAAGATCGAATAATTTTTCTTTAAGAATTGAGGTATCTCATTCAAACATAACAAATTGAGGGAAACAAGATCGCACTATTTTATGATAGAAAAGTTTTGAAAAGTCATATACATTTAAACTTTTCACAGCTCTTTGTAACATATCTTTAGTAGTAATGTAATTACTGTAGATTAGTTAATGGTAGCATTCGGTCCCCTAAAACTTAGAAATCCTCGAAATGCATTCATCACTTGCCATTCTTCGTGAGTAGAACGAGAAAGAAGTAATAAATGTGTTAAGATAAGTCCTTTAAATATATTCACTCAAGGCTTAAGTCATTTATACGCGAATTTCCCTTTTATCAATAAAATATTCGGCTGCGGTGGTTAGCCAGCTAACTAGCGTTCCAACACCAAGGTCCCAGGTTCGAGTCCCGGCTATACGGATTATACTGGGTAGGAGGGAATGGTTGAGTGCATTTATCAATAATAATGATTAAAATGGATGTAAATAGGATCAGCGAACTGCCTCCATTAGAGAATTCCATCATCCATCATCGAATTTTTCTTTTTTTTCTTTCTCAAACGTCAATCCAAATTCGTTGGAAAATGCAAATCACACGTAATAGTTCCATTATATTTTTAAACAAATTGATAAGCTATTTCTAAATTGATTAGACTTATTTTAATCCCAAATTTAACAAGATCGTTCCGTTTAATGAAAAATCCGCGAACTGAAGATATTTTATGATAGGGGATTGCTCCTCCCGCAGAAATGCGAATTTCTAGAGGGGAGAGTTGATTCTTAAAAATATGTAAAATTAAAGTGACACTTACAAAAGAGTGGTCTTGACATCAGAAGAAGAGCTGGCTGGCGAAACCACAGGACTATTCCTAGAAATTAAAAAAATCATGAAATATTTGAACGTAAACTTAATAACTAGGTTAGACGTAAGAAGGGACTAGGAAGTCTCAAACTCGCCCTTCAATAAAGGCGTTTTATTTCTGTTATTATTATTAATATCTCGAATTTTTCCAAGAGGTTTTACAATTTTTTCTAAATTTAATAATTCTTAAATCTGCGGAATGATTTTCTTTACCGGTGCAGTTGTTTTCATTTTCACGCAGATGGAGTATTCCCCTTTCATTTTTTAGCAACATTTCAAAATTTGAGATTTAAATAAGATTTCTCGGAAGATTTTCAATTTACAAGTCTTAGATGTGAATAAATATGTATAATTATCTTTTGAAACTTACAACATGACTGCGGATTGCGGAGAACAAGTTGTATATCCTTGGTTAAGTTTACAAGAAATATTCCCTTTCTGTGGACAGATCGATTGACAAAATTTTGGTTACGTAAACTCTTCAAAGCCGCGCCAAATCTAGGCAACTCAATTTTTTCGATAATAATTTCTATCGAAGAATTTGGCCGAGAAAAGATCTATCGATTTTAAGAGCGTGTCTTATTTTGCTAATGTTCATATTTAAACCGATTATGGATTTAATTCCTATGCTTAGATAATAAGAGGAAGCTATAGGAACATTTACTTTTATCCGTAGCTCTTGTTGTGGGCATTACCAAGGAACCCAGGAAATAGACAAACACTGATCATAATCAAATATAACGGGAAAATAAATACAGTGATTTCCGCAAAAATGTTCACCCAAGTGCAGAAAAATAAACGGGTTCAAATGATACAATTCAATATATTAATTTGGAGGGTTTCGGAATTATTCAATACTTTCAGTATCTAAAAAGCAACTTTCAAGATTCCTTGTTGCTCAGTAAGTTCCTGATGAGTTTGAAATAATTTACCCACGAAGCGTAATTTGCCCTGTTTGCGTTTTTGTTTATTGACCACCAAGGTAATGAAGTCCATTAGCTTATAAACTTGACGAAAAAATATAGTGACCCGTTTCAGAAGAAACAAACGCTACTTCAAAGACACCGTAAATGTAATGATAACCACTTTCCACTCTAAATTGATCCGGAGAATACATCCGCATCCTAATTTTAGGCCTAAAAGCGCAAGATTGCTAATATAAAACTCATTATTATTTTAGATGGACACTACAGAGTGGTAGATCGGATTTAACGAGGCGAGAAATCCTAAGAAAGCGAAGTCGTTCTTACCCAGATGCTGCAGTGCTCTTAGCTGTTGTCACATCCTCTGCCGGGTATGAGTTTACTGAAAGGATAACAGCCAACAGGCATCCAGCAAAGATCTAGCGAAAAAGCACAAACATTTAATTAGAAAATGAATAAAAGTATAGGAATTAAGGGATTAGTTAACATCGAAGCTAAACCTAGCCTTGTTGTAAATTTGCATCCTGAATCTTATGCAACCGGTCAGGCAAGACCTCTGGCCTCTCACCACAATGAGGATGGATCATTTCGATATTTTACGATATAAGAGCAGAAGTTCCAGGAAATTACCTTACCATATAATATTGATAAATTGAATCGTTGAGCGAACCACTGTTTCCACAACTTTTCTGCTTTCAACTATCCATCGCCTTACATCTCAATAAGATTTGTGTGTTTGTGAGTTACTCCGAACTGACCCTGAATGGATGTTTTATATTTTTTGAAGTGTTCAATACAAGATTTGAAAGTAAACCGAGCATTTGTGCGTGTTAAGTAGAGTGGCATACTGCGGCTGTCCTTACGGTGTGATTATAAGATTATCTAAGAAATATCGATAGCTTATCATTTAGGAATCGCAATACTTGTAAATAGGAGGTCGCCGATTAAGTATATGTATCAATCAGTTCCTTAATCATGTCTGTCACTTCATCACTTATCATTAGCATAAAGGTGTATTTTCTGTTTTACGTTCTTACATATCACAGTCACAAAGTAGTTGGCAAAATATACTTAAAATTGATATGCACCTGATCCATACTGTCATTTTCATAATTAAAAACCAACGTCATAAGACGTAATTTAAGGTAAAGACAATTCACTTTATAGAAAGCTACAATTAAGTGAATAAATTGATAAATCACGGGGTTATCAATCAATTGATTTATAATGAAGATTGAATATGCTTTTGAGTAAAAAAGAGAAAGCAGAAGTTATTTAATATGTTATTTCTAAATTTTATCATGGCGAGATTAAATCTTTGCATAAGTTCGAACATCTTCTTCACTTGCAAAAAAATTCACCCGGAGACCTGGTTACACAGGCTTAATATAAAGTATTAAGACTGTGTAACCAACACTCCTTTATATAACCGACCGATGGCCCATTTTCGTGTATTCGATAGTTATACTCGCATGCCCCTAGAAATGGTTCATAGTATCATTCCGTCAGACTATTTCTCCTGCGCGACAAAAGGTTGGAGAGGAATAAATGGAATTTGTTGCTTACCAAAGTGCACCAGGTCTTCATGTTTCTTTCTTTGTCTTTAGGTTCTACACAAGGCACAGCTCCTTAGCGATCTGATGTTCTCCGACTAATTCCACGATCCTTATATACTCCTCCTTATGAGTCACGAATGTGAGAGATGACGCTTAAGATACTAATTCGACCGTTTCTAAGGTTGTGTACACAAGAATGAATGAATTCTCATGCCTCTAAACGATGAGCAACTGGACGTCCTTCGAAGCGCTTGCAACTGTGCCTTGATACCGACCATTAGTATTTTTTTACCCGGGGAGCAATAATGAAAAAGGGTTATAATGAGAGCGATTTCAGTCTCGAAGAACTGTGTGCGTCTCTATCCATTCGATTCTTAATTAGAAATAGATGTTCAACAAAGAATTGTTTGATTATCAATAACCTTTTGGTGGCTCATCCCGACCAATGTTTTGTTCTCGAAATTTCGGTGGCCTTCCTATTTGCGAAGGACTATAGCCTCTGGGATTTTAATTTCGTTTGGGTAACTTGAACCACGTGGGAAATGTCGTGCGAATTTCAAAATGTGTAAAATTGAGTTTTATTTCTATCTTCGCATGCGAATGGGAGAGTATACGTTTGCGTAATATCGACGGAAATAATTGCCCATAAGCAAATTTACCAATTAACACTTCTTTTATCGGGGTTTTATTATTTGTCTGTTTTTTTAATGTGGTGCATCTATAAATACTGGCGAGGGATGGAATAATTTCAGTTGGAAATAATTGCCCATAAGCAAATTTACCAATTAACACTTCTTTTATCTGGGTTTAATTATTTGTCTGTTATTTTAATGTGATGCATCTATAAATACTGGCGAGGGATGGAATAATTTCAGTCGGCTAGAAAAACGAAAATACGGTTATCGTATCGCAAGATGTGACGATCGAATCACAATTGTTCCAAATATTATTATGCTTCATGTTCTATTGGAATGCGCAAATTTATAAATAAATCTAATAGCAAAATAATAAATACGTCCGTATTAATAATGAACACTGGGGTGGTTAGCGTGCTAGCGCTCCAATCCCAAGGTTCGAATCCCGGCTAGTCGGATTTTTCTGGTTAGGGTATGGTTGTGTGTGTGTTCGTCCGTTGTTCTTGTTTAAGCCCTCGTATTGTAATTGTCCAGTACATGCATGTATGTGGGGGCATTGGGAAATAAATAAAAACGAATGAAAAATAAAATATCTACAAGATCGAGTTGCAGATAAGGTCGTTTAACAAAGTAGAGGTTAGACATCAATGAACGTGTGAAGAAGAAGGCTTTATTGTTTTAGCTTCTTTGAAGTTGAAATATAAGAATTTAATATAAGATTTGCCATAATTTTTCTGAAAAGTGACATTGGGGATATAAATATAATATGAATTTGCATTTTTAGAAAATCGAGGATAAAAATATCCCGTTTCAGGCTTTCTTTGCGTAAGGTCATTCAAAACAGCTATTCAGTCCCAATTACAATGTATTTCAATTGAATCAGTTCGTATTCCTCGAAAGATAATTGATGCACAGTAATTGTGAACGAGAAAATCGTTTACATCGCACTGGTAAATAAAACGTAAGCATTCTTTACTGAAACCTGTTTCAGAGTTTCTAACTAGTACGCATTAACATTTTATTTCCTCAACTTCAAATACGTTACACCTTTCGCTCTGCTTCCATCCATTCATTCGACAGTCATACCTCTCCTTTTATGAAACTTCAGACGCTTCTCGATCGTCCTTTTGCTCTCGGTATCGATTGTTTTTTCGTCCTTTGACGACCGACTTATGTAAGTGTGGCATAAATTGTCGTCGTTAAATGAGCAGTGACGCGTTTAACGTGACGGAATGACGAAATGACTCTTTTCCTCGTTACACTGCGTTCTCTTACCTTTCATCTTCTGTTATACGCAGTGGGTGACGTGGAAGATCGTGGCCCACGGTTTAGTGCCCCATCGGCCGTAAATTTGATAATAGAGAAACTGCTCCGGTCTTTTTTTCCGTATCGAGGAGTTGATCGTCGCGTAGTATATGATTACTGGGCAAAGCAGTGGAAGGGGTGGTCCTCAAAAATGTCCTCTTTCCCCAGTCTTATGCATCACGCAATTCATCGTTCGATTTTTATGGAAGGAACTGTACTAATGCCTCAATAATGGACCATTGGGAAAGAAAAAAAGGATATCATTGAGGCATTCAAAATGTGCACTTGGAGGAGGTTGGAGATGAAACGTTGGACAAATAGGAAACGAATGAAGAAGGTTACAGAAATCTCAAGCAACGTAAGGAAGAGAAGAAATGGATTGGCCACATATTAAGAGGGAGGGAAATAATCACAACAACTTTGGAAGGAACGGTAGAGGGGCAAAAGAAAGGAGGAAGAAAAAGGTTGAAAATGATAGATGACGTAAAAAGAGGAGGATATAAGGAAACCAAGGAACAGTCCTGGGACAGAAGCGGATGGAGACAACGACGGTGAATTTGACCTGAATTTAGGTAGAATACCAGATGATGGTGCCACAAAAATGAAATTTTTATGTGTAAGACGCAACTGGTTACGGTAAACTAAGTCATCAGCACTTCTGTTACCTTGCTTTGGTGAAAGAAATATTTTTATTTGTCTTTTGGTACAGAATGGACAGTGTATTAAAAAAAAAATTGTTTCAGATTCGTTCATGGCTTAATGGTGTTCATTTGATCACTTCTCATTGAAAGCAATGAAAATTGTTGTTAATAGATCATTCCGTTGCCTTTCCTGAATTTTTTTCGCTCACAAAATTCTGGCTCATTGAAGAGGAGGACCCAGTAGGCTTCATTTTCTCCCAAAACCTGTTGTTAGTGATAAAAAAGTGGCCTCCGGACTAAGTACTGAAGAGAAAAATCCTATCCATGGGTTCCTTGTTAATTATACATAATGAATGCAAGTTTTAAGAGTTTTTTTACACATATCGTGAATTATGCTTGATGAATAGTACATCATTCAATAAATTTGGTCGCTAAAAAGAAAATAATTGTTCTGTTGCTGCTTTAAACCGCCCTACCTAACCAAGATTTTCAGATATACGAGTGCATACTATTAAGCTCCCAAGGAATGTAGAGAATTGTGACTTTTCTACAGACATTTTAGTTTGATCTATTCTTCAACTTACTCATCAGCCGACAGATGTATTACTTCTGTTACAGATTCTTATTTTTTCATCATCCGTGCTCTTCGTTTTGCCGCGAATCTACAAATTTCATATGAGGCGCTCTGTAGAAGTTTAACACGGTTGAAGAATCGCGAAAGAAGTTCTCAGCTCCCACACCTTCGATTCTTTCAGATTTCAAGGGTCGCGTCACGGCGTGAATACTTTAACCCGAGGTCGCACGATTTATTCGTCGGTTGAACCACCGGTGAAATAATTGGGTAGTTTTATGTAACGCCACCTTGGTGTAAATCCTTTATGAGAGAACGGCCTCCGATACTATTATATGAAAGTATTGTTTCCTAAAAGGCTTGAAGTAGTTTCCTCCAAATTCTGAGGATGATCTTCTCCAAATTTTAGTATTTATTTCCGTTTATTGGCAGGCTTGAGTATGAAATGAGATCAATTAACATTTTCTAAGCGTTTGCATGTATAATTATGATATTTCTATTTTATGCTCAAAGGGCAAGAATCGGAAAAGGCTGTCCAGAAAAGAAAAATGCCTTTTTTCTATTCGGGACTTGCATAGTTGCATAATTGTCTATAAAAGTGGTTCATATAGTGGTATCCTATTAATTGATATCTTTACGAGTTAATAAAATACAGAGTGCCAACATTTTGCAAGTTTTACAGAATTGAGTACTTTCCGATTTTTTGAAGAAATATTCGATTTGGGTGCAATATAAAAGTTGTCGAAGGAAGCTATTGGACAATATTACGACGCATTATTCTAATACTATGATAATGTAAATAATACATAATAATAACATATAATTATACATAATAATACATATTCTTCGTCCTTATTTTGTCATAATTCCGTGATCAATGCTGAGATTTTGTATGTGTATTATACGCAACAACATGGTAGACGGTGATTTGGGCCAAATTTTGAGCTTAGGTAGGGAACATTGTATAGTCGCTTATTTAATTTAATATGTATTATTATATATTATTATTATTATATGTTATTTACATTATCAAATATATATTATAACATATAGTATTAAAATAATGCGTTATAATGCTGCGGAGAATTCTTATTTTATTGATAGCTAGGCTGAGTCCGTGTCATTGACACGGAAAACACGGAGGCAGTTGCGCGGCATTTTTGGGAATCCAGTATTAAATTGTTTGCCTTGATCATATCTTTTTTCTAGTCGCATAAGTTCAAAAAGGACTCTGCCCCAATTTCAGTGCAATACAAAATCTTCTCTCTAATTTAAAGCTGAGGAGAAAAAATATTTCTAATATCACTTCTCAGGATTTGTTGGTGAAATGGAAATGCTGTAAATTACGAATTTGGTGCATCAGTAGCGGATGGATTGCTCTGCTGATTTTCTCTACTTCTCTATTCTAAACTCACATAATAGTTTCTTCTTTTATTGCTTTTCTTAAGTTCAACTCCCAATACCTTTTTTATTGTCTATAATGACTAAGGGTAAGAAGAGAATAGTAAGTCTCAATCTCGCCCTTGATGACGTTTCATTATCATTATTATCTAAAATGGGTTAATTTGGAAAATGTCAGTGCATTATTATTATTTTATTCTTTTGGCAAGGTTAAGACCTATGGGCATCTCATTCACCCAAACCTCTGAAGTCATTAAATAGTTTTTTCTACAAAGAACAACAGTAATTGAATATTATTCCCTTAAAAACAGCAAAATAGTATCAAAATATGCAAACAGAGAGGTATTTATTTCAAAAATGCCTCAGCTTAAGGTTTGGTTTCATATTTGAAACAATACAACAATCTGCAGCGATTCTACGTTTATTATAATGCCTAAGGGAAATAATAAGGTGATAACTTAGCACATTGAGTTGTGCGCGTTCAAACCCAAGGATAAAGAGATGTGAAAAATAGCTTCATGACTGGGACATGAATCAAAGTCTCCCACTTTCCGGGCAGGTATTCTAATCACTGAACTACCATACCGCGTCTAATCCACAGTTTCGGGAATATTTTTGTGAGCAATGCAAACGCCACGCTCTCAGTCATGTCGGTATTTTACACATGTTCATCCTTGGGTTTATTATGCCTGCCTGAAAATTCATAAACCCGATACCAGTTGGCTGAATTCTCATCTCTTCAGCCATCATCTAATTTAAGTTTTGAAGAGAGAGTGTTACAATTTAGGCATGATGAAGAATAAAGTTGTCTTTGCTTTCTTTACTGAGCCAGAATGCCAAGAGTAGAAAAAGATCCCACGTAGTGTCTTTATGAGTAACATTTCTCATAGCTACTCAGTAATGAGTGACCAATATGAAATTCATAACTTAGCATCGCTCATACCACCGTATTTTTCTTATCATCTTAGCCGCGCCCAGCCTATCTAACGCCCGAGTGAGAACATTTGCCGCCCCTTAAAATTAAGTACTAAAACCATACATTTCCTGATCAGTAGGTAAAAATTATTTTGTAAGACTTTAAAAAACCAGCGTTTCATGGCTTCGCTCCCCAGCTTACATTGATCACAAAACATCAGTAACAATTAATTATGCATATTCCGTATGCTGACACAGTGAGTGGCCATTAAGAGTTAATAGTTCACATTACTTTTGATTATCATTATCTTAGCAGCAGTCTTCGGAAGTGTCAATAAAACACGTAAAGCTATTTGCAAAATAGGATTGACTCCGATCAAACATCTAGATTACATGTACTTGAAAATCTGAAGAGGATATATGCTTAGTACCAAAAAATCTTTTTTCGGTTCCAATTCTTCGATAAAATCCACTTCACAAATATTCCTTCCTCGTCTTACGTTATGAATAATTCTTTCCTCTAATTGTTCGCCAATATTTAATATCACATTATAATCCTTTTCAGGGAAGTCGTGTCTATCACACAGTAAACAACAAATGATGTTGTAATAATAATGGTTGGCTACGCTTCTGTTGCTGCCATTTAGATGCCACTGCCCGGGTGCGAGATACCCTTTGCACCCATGTGTAGGTGCGGCTCTAATCACACCTATGAAAAGTACCGAGATGAAGTGCATGAAAGATAGACGCTGAGGTAAAAACCAGGGCAACTTAAAATTCTCGAATTTAAGGGAACGCAAACCCGCCTTAAATTGCGTTGAGGACATGAAAGAAGTATTACAGACACCGACTGAATTCATGCACAATTATCGCTATCGAGGTCTTATTCATGGGTAACATTTGTCTTCAAATGACTTAACTCCATTAGAGTTCTTGGCAAAGTCGTCTCCTTAGCTTTCCAGCCTCGGAGAAACTGTGTCGCTCTTTCAAATTTCAATTGATGATTGTGTATTGGTGTTGGCGAAAAGAACCATTTAATTGCTCAAAGTGGGTCTTAAACGCAAATCAAACATGCGGGATCTCCATACCGTGTTAATGAGAGGGAGAAAGTCTGCGTTCTACTTTGAAAAAAAAGTCCTCTGTGATTCTTCTGGATCAATGCCCCTCGTTACAATGGAAATTTTATTAAAAATAGCAAATAATATAATAATATCTAGCAAATAGCAATCGCCGGTAGCAAATAATACCAGCTTGGATATTAGGAAATGGTTTTTGTAAAGCTACTTGTGAAATGTCCTATGGAATGCTTCATAGACATTATAGTATCTGTCAGTGGGAATAGGACTTACTTGGCAAGATGAGGAGTGAAGTCGTTTGACATTGTTTTCCTCAATACAATCGGAGTTCCTTTTTAAGGAAGGTAGGGTGGCGAGAGTAATTCGGTAAATGTAGCTCTAAACAAAATCAATCTTGATTTCGCTATCGACTAATTGCTGTACGCATATATCTCTTCATATACCTTTGAATTACTTGTTTTCCTTTTCGACTAGTAAAATCAAGACAGTCATTCCTTATGAAAATTGTCGTTCGATGAATTTAATACATGAAAAATTTTATCGCAAAATTATATCGCTAAAAATCAATGTATTATCTTCAATCAGTGTACTCTATCATCCTATCTGTTCTTTGGGAGTTAATCTTACATGTAGACCTCGTTCTTTTATCAGTGACAGTAATTGCGAAATTACCTTTTGAGTTTTGTTCAACGCCTTTCTTACGGTAATTCTAAAAAAAATTTAATTTAGATAATTAAGATTTCATTCTTTCCGCCAGATTGATAAAGTGGTCGTATGCGTAATGAGAAAAATTTGCGATATATAGCATATTATCAATTATTCTGACTGCGCCCTTAAAGTATCACGACACGCATACTCAATGCAACGGATTGCATGACAACAGGGGCATATTTTTGTTTTGTAAAAGTTTCTCTCAATGGTAATGCTAATGACAGATTGCTCTGTTTGTTCAATCAGATGAAATTCAAGAGAAAAAGAATACAAAAATATATAAAGAAATATCGAATATTAAACATTGATAAATATGAAGCAATGATGCATATGATATAGGAAACAGTGAATTTAGGTCTTTAAGGAGCAAAAACTTAAAGTATAGTAAAGTTTAAAAGAAGAGGTACATTTATATAAACACATAGATGTTTCCTTAAAATAGACCTAATGTTCTGAAACTATCGATACACTCTTGTACGTCGAGCACAAAATCACAGCTGAATCCCATGTTGGCAATTTTTTTTTATTTAGAATTATAGACCTTAGAGAATTTGGAATAAAATATTTCAAGGTTTTCCTGGAGTATTTCAGATCGATAATCAAAATTCTCTTGGGAAACTTGAAATCTGAGGAATTTAGATTATGTATACAGTTTAGCCGATGAATAAAATTCCATCGTAAAGGGACTGCCTTGTATAAAAACAGATCAGTTTAGGACAATACCAACAATGTTTTTCCGAACCTCTTAATTCTAGCAGAAGCTTAAATTTATATTAATTAAATATTTTAGCTGAAACGTTGGGTGTGCTCATAGTGAATGTGACTAAAGGTGCTGATCTTGCAAACTCTTTTCCAGATTAAATTTCCAGCTATCTATAAGGAAGCCACTTAGAGAAATGATCATTCAGGGAGATTATTAATCGATGTAAAGAAAGTTTTCACCTCTTCTGCTCTTTTTAATCCTTAAATTGGTTGGAATCAACTCTACTACTACGTTCCGTGATAACAGAGAATAGAAAATTTTAACAATTTACCGATTAAACTTAGGGTTAGGTTTAGTTAGAATTTCAAGCATTTTTGCTAGAATTGAAAAAATGTCGATTGAATAATGCTATTACTCAAATTATTTTTGGATTATACCCACTTCTCTGTTTAGCTAAGTTATAATTGGTTTTTGTCCACAAGGTTGTTTTGTTTATATTTGATGGCGAAATATTGTGAATTTACGTCTGAATAATAGTGTACTCTGATATGAATGTTTTGCTTTATAAAATTCTATGTAAAATGAGGTGTTTATATGTATGATATAATGGTAATTATGATTATAGTATAATATTGTTACGTGTTGTATATATAATAAGTCAGTGGGCTCCTGGATAGCCTAGTAGGAAACGCGTTCGCCTTAGTTGAAAGCTGTACCGGGTTCGATTACCGGTGGGGCCCCACGTGCGAAATTACCTCAGCCAGAACCGCGCCGTCCTAAGGGTGCATCGCACCCGGGCGGCAGTATCTTAGGGGCGGCAACCGAGGCTTAGCTCATCATTATTAACATCACAGCAACATTATTCGTTGTTTTCTGTATGATACACACGTTTTATATAAGAAAGATTATGATATGAAAATGAAGATTAGCAAACATTTAGAGTTAGGGATAGCTGAAGAAGAGAAAGGAATACTTGTTCGGGGGATGTAATTTAAGTAATTCATGTTGAAATACAATTTTTATTAGAAACTTTCATATTTAGCTGCGGAAAATAGATTTCATGCAAAGCATATAATTTTAAGTTATGTGGATTGCGATGATAATGTCACACAAAATTAATGTGAACTATTAACAATTTACTATTCCGCATGCTATTTACTATGTCATCGTATGGAATACGCATAATTTATTGTTACTGATGTTTTATGACCAATGTAAACTGGGGAAAAGTCACACTGGTATTTTAATGCATTTTGAAAAGACTTTTACCTGCAAATCAGAAAATGTATGGTTTTAGTATTTAGTTCTAAGGTGCGGAAAATTGCGTTTGTACCAGGCCGGTAGATAGGCCGGGCGCGGCCCCGACCTCAGCTGTCAATACAATTTTTATAATACAGTGGTACCTTAGTTAACGACGGCCTTATAGTTATGACGTACTTGGTTAATGACGAGTGGCTATGATCAAAATATCTCTTGGGTAACGACGCAACGTTTGGTTTACGACGCCTTCTGGTGATAGTTAAAAACTTCTTTTATAACTATTGATTTTATTAATGATGATTTTTTGCTGCAAATGTAACTTAATGAATTTTATGCACTATATTTTAATGAAATTTAAATGAGTTTTATCAGCATATTTGACTTGTAGCATGGTTGTAGAAAGTCGCCTCTTGGATAACGACGGTTTTGGTTAACAACAAAATTTTGGAACGGATTACCGCCACTAATAAGGTACCACTGTATAATGAGACGCATGTAAAGTTGTGTAACCATATTATATCTGACGAGATATCAACGCACTTTAAGTGTACTTACTGAGAAAATTCTGAATGTGTTATATTAATAAACTACTCTTACTTTTTCCTTTCCTTTCTATTTTTTAGTTTCCTCTCTATTTCCTAATACCGGGTTCACTTCATCGTATTTCTGTGCACTCATGAAATCCCCAATTTCTGTTTGAAATCCTCGCCTTCCTCTGCTTCTTTGCAATCGTTCATCGTCACAATCGATTTTTTTTTTCAGTGGTAAATATTTTTCACATTCCTCCTCTTAAAATAAGCGGCGAATATATTTTCTTCTGAAACAAAGGAGTCGATTAAATTAGAAATTTAAGTTATTATGGACTTCAATATCTTGAAATAGTAATTTATTGTGATAGTAATCTGAATAGTACATCCGATATCTAACACTTATCGATCTTAAAGACGGTGTTAAATTGTTGCTGAATTACTTTAATCATTTGTGCGTTCTACGTAAATGATTTTAAAATATTTAAAATTAGCTCCATGATCAATCCTCAATATAAATCTCGCATTCTTGATTTGTCTTTGGCTACAATATTGAGGAAAATTTATCTTTTATCTACTTTGGTGTTTGATAAAGTTAGTTTTTAACGGTCCCCACACAACCACTATTTTATCGCGATAATTTTTCCTTTCGGAAAGTCACCTGTCCATCGGTCAGGTATGATTGATAAGTATACAGATGTATATAATCCATTTATAAGATCTATCCATCCATTTATAAATTCCTACGATTTGAAAAAAATTTTCCCTAATTTTTAAAGAGTCTTTTTCCTAAAAAATTGCTCCGCCTGCTGACAATCATTAACGATACAGAAGTTTACGCGAAATAAACCTTTTTCTATGGAACGCCTGCTCCTAAATCAATTCTTGGTCTTTGTAGCAGGGTCGTATTTTTTTCTTTTAATAGAATAAACATTTATGATTATTTTAATTTTACTTAATTTAATTTCAAGTAAGTTAATTTTAATTAATTGACTTGTAATTAATTTAATTTTTAATTAATCAATCTCAATTTTTACAGAATGCTTGATACTTTCACAACTTAGTACAACATTGAAAATCTCCTAGCTATTTGAATGGTTCTCGACTTTATTAATCAGATGTTACGTAAACAACGAAAAATGTGACTTTTGTATAAACATTTACTACGTAATCATTTAGCTATTTCTAAGACGAAAAAATATGCTTTGTTGTGAGCTGTGCTCCAATTATCTTCAGTGAATGAATCCGAAAAAGACATTTCCGATACCCTAACGCATCTGCCGCGCATCTAAGCTTACGACAAACAATACGTTCTATCATAAATAACTGGGTGATAGCCTTATCGAAACTCTGGAAAAAGATTTTATCGCCAACTACTGATACATCTCCTTTCCAGGAAATCAATCGACAACAGAGATGAACTGTCTTATAGCCATATCGAGTACCTTATGTCTGGAATGCATGCTGTTCTTACTCATTTTTAATTCGAATGAAATATCCGAAAAACTGCCTAAAACGAATACGAGTACAGTTCTATCTTCAAACAATGGAACACCATTACGGCAGGAGTGTTCTTAGACTTCTCTCCCACTTAGCAAATCGCCCTACCTTAGCGAAAATTTTGGTAAATGATAAATTGGGAAATATTTTACTGTCCCAGTCATGTCGCTATTTTTCACACTTGTTATTTTATAATCGTTAAAAAACTTTTTATAATCATTTCACCAAGTTTTTACATCATTATACGTATATAGTTTTTCCCTTTACTGCGGTGTCATTGGCAGATGCCCCGGTTCCGAGGATCGGAAAGCATGCTGATTTCCATTGATGATGCAGGAGTAAATTTAAGATCAAAATGAAAAAAGGTTAAATAAATGTCAAAGATAATCAAAGGAATTATTATTTCCAAAGATTTAAATCGATCGATAGCCATGCAATCAATTGAGAAAACTGATAGTGTTTTGAGTAAAAGTTACCGATTGGGGAAATATATACTTCATAAAGACGTGCAATTTTATATAAGGCAATAGAATGAGGGTGTCAACCTATGGCCCGTGAGTTGCCTGCGGCTCTAAAATCAATTCCATGCGGCCGAGTAGCCGATTCTATCTGTAACATTTTGTACCATAAGCTATCCCGAAGATTGGTAACTGAATTAAATATTGCGAATCAGATAAAGGAACGCTATCGTATTATACGATAAATCACTGTGATATTGTAATGTGAAATGTTATAGTCATAATGGGTTATCGATCCGAAGATTGGTTTGTCTCTCCAATCTATCCTAGCCTGTGTCAGTCGATTCCTTCTCTGTTTACGTCTAATCTTAGCATTTATCATAACCTGTCTTTCTTTATTCAACCTAGATATTCTTCTGCATTTCCCTCCATCTTTCCTTCCAATAACTTCATTGGTAAACAGCCTTTATGTGCGCTCTTTTAAATTTCCTCTTACTTTTATCATTGCTTTCCAAGGACTTATTTCTCCATTTACACTTTGGAAGACTACTTCTTGCTTGATTTGGCCACTTTATTTGGATCATTCTTCTGTAGCACCTCTTTTACTTTGTTATTAATCTGCTTGTCTCGCCTTTTACAGTCCATGTTTCTTAGCCATACAAAGGGATATTCAATGTGTTGGTTTTTATTAACTTATCCTCATATCCCCTTATTTTCCTCATATAATATTTATTGATTTTTCCTCAATTACCGTCATGGATTCTTATTCTTCTATGGTCGAATGCCCTCTTTATTTCGGCTAATCTTCTCAAAAACCTCCTTTAGTTATAAAGTACTCTGCAAAATTCAAATAATATGAATATTAAAAAATTAAATGTTTTCGGAGAGTTATTATTAGTTAAATATACACATACTTGTCCATAAAATCTCGATAAATGAGATATTTTTCAATAGTCTTTCAGTACAGGATAGAGGAAAATCTAATTTTCATTTACTTTTAGCCCAGTCTTTTTATGGCTATTTATGAAAGCTAATGAGGTGTGAAACTGAATAATGTATTGCATTTAGATTAATCCTTATTGAATGCTACGAAAAGTGTTATCCATATGGTTATTGCGCTTAATTTGCGCGATATTTCCCTTCACGGCTCAGTGAGGAAAGCAGGAACGAAATACCCCACTCCTCATCTAGCCTAGTAAGCCTCATTCCCTCTCTTTGGCTTTCCGTTGCTTATGGTTGAGGGTTTGAGATTGAAAACAGCCCTTGGACAGAGTTTTCCGACAGTACTTTATTAGCGAACGTTGAATGAGGTCCGTTGGAGGGAAGACTTTGGAAACTTCAGTAGTGGAAGTTTATTAAGGAAATTTTAAAGATGGGGCTTGAACGGATTTCAAAATTTCCCCGTTTTTAAAGAGTTATTCCAAAAAGATTTCACCTCGAAAATCGTCTCAAGGGACACGAGAATCCATCTTCTATCGACTCTGATCAAAATAGTTGCCGAAGTTTAGCCGTTGTCTCTCAGAATCAAGGACTGAAGTGTTTGATCGATCCCTTCCCAAGCACGAAACAGCGTTGTCGCAAGGAGCGATTGGGCTAACGGCTGTTGGTATAGCGGTATTTGATCGTGTCGTCCTTCGCTGCACTACTTCATTTACCTTTTTCGATCAATTAGCACCAACTGATATCACCGTAGCTGAGTCGCCTGTGATATACCATACCATGGCAGATAAGGCGACTAAAGAGCGCTGATAGGGCCGTATATTTAACCAAAAATCATTTGATTACTAGGGAGGGCATGGGTGAGTAGAGCCACGAGAGGACTTTCAGTCTGGTGGGCTCCTTTATTCTTCTCAATCTGATAGCACGATGAGTTGAAACAGAGGTAGTGAACCCTCGGCCTTCAGGCCAATTGCAGCCCTTTTGGGTGTTAATGGAGCCTCTTTGCCATCGTCTGAAACAAAAACTCATATTTTAATAATTGCTCTTCATAATCCAGGTGATGACGTCAGGTGAAAATAAATTCAAAATAAAATAAAGTTCAAAATATTCTTTCTTAGTACACTCAGTTCGTTTTATTATACTTTTGATTCTAAACTGCTTGAATGTGTGC
This sequence comes from Ladona fulva, assembly GCA_000376725.2. NCBI lineage: Eukaryota > Metazoa > Arthropoda > Insecta > Odonata > Libellulidae > Ladona > Ladona fulva. The sequence continues at coordinate 842,570 of KZ308360.1, read as the reverse complement.
AACTTGCAGCTCAAATGCGGCCTGATGGATTCACATGCGGCCTTTCTCATGCGGACGAATGGCAAATGCGGCCTGCTGATGGAAATAGGTTCCTCACCCGTGGACTACGACCAGGGGAGTATATCATGAAATAAAGCAGAATTAAACAAAAGTAATAAAGATGCAGAATAAACACTTTTACCATTACCACAGAATTATTTATTATACGACCATGGTTTCGACCCTTCGGGACAAAAGTAATTAGATGTGAGATACTTTCAATGTGTTTGTTAGTTGATGGCTGACGCTTAAAATATGCAAATATTTATTTTACAGATCTTAAATAATTCTAATTAGCTAAATCTGGGAGGTAAAATAATCATAAATAACTAGAGATATTGGTATCTGTATGTCAGCGGCTTAATCCATCGACCGTAACGAACCTAGCGCACTGGTAATTAACTCTCATAAAGTTAACCTCATAACCAATCATATATATTCTCTATTCTCCGTGTTTTATAGTTGGAGAACATTGATGGTGGAAATCGTATGAGGTAAACATGCACGACGTTTTGTGTGACAATTTTTAACAGGACGAAACGGGTTTAAGTAACTGAAAATTTTATCTACCAACTTCCAGGACAAAGTATATGCACTATTCAAAACTCAGCTGTAGCTTACAATATCTTTCATCATCTAATTTATTTAAATTTGTATTTTCCTTTTATTTTCTCATAAGGTAATGCAAAAATGTCTACTATGAATGTGCGTAACTATGGATGGCCTTAGCACAAACAAGAAATCTCTTATTATATTCTTAGAGTATTCTCCGTCGTGTAAAGATCCGTTTGGCGCAACGGTAAAGGTTCCCTTGTGAAACAAAAGTAACTGGTAGAAACTTTTTCCTATCCTTTACCAAAAGATAAATGAAAAATAATCCATATTCATCTGGATATGGTTCCATGAGCCTTTATCCTGTGCCCACACCGAAATGAAAAATACAGCTTTCATCGAAATATGGTAGCGGGAACGGTAAAACTGTCTACGGATTGAAGATAGCCAGCTTCTTTATCTTCGCCCTCGTCTTCTCCGACGCGTAATATCGAATCCGCGTTAAAAAATTACGGGAGATAAAGTTTAACATCTCCATCTCCAACATTTTCGACTCAAATTCCGCCTCTTCACGTCCTTCCCCGCCCCAATCTTTACCGGACATATGAGATACGAATCGTCTATCTTATCGCGCAGCTGTCCCCGATAATGATGGAGGCCCCGCGATAGTATCGTCCGAGCATCTACTTCGCGAGGCGGAATTAAAACACCTTTGGGAGAGAGTTTCGCAGGGAAATGTGCGTTTCGCGATGCGGGGCCATTTTCTCCGGGGTCTTCTGTTTGGTGAGTGTTGCCCGGAAGGCTCCCCGTAAACTGGTGCGGCGACCGTACTCCTGGATGCGCGTGTGTGTGTGTATGGGCGCGAATCGCTTGGCGCCAGGCAGAGAGGAAAGAAGCGAGTTTCGTGATGGATTAATTTTCGCCCCATTCAAAGAGCGATATCTCCAGGCGCTAATGAAATCCGCGTAAGCGGTGCGCGTTTCGAAGTGCGGGCGGGTGATTATTCCCTGTGAGACCGCGTCGATTGCCGGGAATATTCCGGACGGCGAATCCGAAGCTTATGAGCGAGGGCACGGGGGACTGGGGGTGATGAATGCGGAGTGTCGAAAGAGCAGGAACGAAGTGGCGAACCCGCGAACTTTTTCGCTTGTCAAGGAAATAGATCGGTTCACGAGTACTATTTGTGTTCCGTCTTCGTGGATGGTCCCATAAGCACCCAAATGTATCACCCAGTAGCATATTGAGAAGCCATCTTAAAGGAAGGGGTTGGGCACGAGGACCAAGGTTTTGAGGATACATATTCTGGGCATAGACCAAGAGGAGTTATTCGGAAATAAGAATGTTTAATTGATTTTTCTCTGTATGTAACTCAGAAAAGGGTACGAGGGGACTTATAAAGTGTTTGTAAGAACAGAAATTAAATAGATTTTCCCCTTTATAGACATACGTCCGTCTCTTTGCTGTGTTGAAAGGGCCAGGGAATTGTATCCACCTCCCCGTAATATGTCAATTGTATCACTTAAATACCACTGTAATTAAAGCACGTGATGTTAAGAAAATTCTTTGTTTTTCTGTTATCAATACTTTTTGATTAGTCTTATGCACTGTGCTTAATAATCGCTAAGCGTCCTTGCAGCACATTATCTACGTTCCATAAAATTGTTAGGGGATGATTTCAGGTAATGAGACACTGTAACGATATTAATATCGACATTGCGCGATAGAATTAACGTAATTGGTCAAAGATAACTTCATGAATCACACGGATCTAGGAAGAAAAGATCATGAAGATAGTCAAATTTTTCGGTTTAGTGAAGTAAAAGTTCATTTTCTACAAGTTCTGAAACATGTTGATCCAACCAGACGTCCCAAGGGACAAAATACGTATAAGGGCGATATTCAAGAAGCAAGTGTTTATGCATTGCCAATAGAGTAAATAACAGGAAATAAATCGGAAGGCATGTGAGGAATTAGTTGAATAGAAGTAAATTTTTCTGTTCGACTAATGTGTGATTCGTAAATTGTCACTTATTACCCATTACTTGCCTCCCGGTGGGGGCTCTCGTGATGACCAAAGCAGTCGAAGCACTTTTTACAATACTACTACTACCATTACTTGCCGCGGTGGTGGAGGGGTTGGCGGGCTAGCGGTCCATTCCCAAGGTCCCGGGTTCGAGTCCCGGCAAATCGACAATTTCTGGTTAGGAAATGGTTATATGTGTTTATTAATAATACTCATTATTAAAGTGGATGTAATTGGACTTATCTTCCTGTTTCCATTAAAGAAATCAATGAAACGGTTTCAGGCGTTACCTTGTGGAATTTCCCCATAACGGAAATAAACTCTGATTGCACAAATATCTAGTTTATTTCCGTTATTAATGAAATCGTTATTATTCTTAGAACTAAGACCGATAAAATTTCGCAAAGTTCAGCTGAAGGTATCTGAAATAACAGCGATAGACTAAAATAATTACGAATGATCTCTACTTTGTGGCTCAGCGTTAAAGCGACACAATTCTACTTTTATGAGGAATCTGTTTGGAGGGGAAGCCTTCTCTCCTAACTTGCTGTCCTTACAGCCAAGAGTTCCTCAAAAAAGCCCCCTCGGGAAACGCGATTTTGTGCGGCCTTTGCGTCCAAGTAATAGAAGCTCCTTTATGCAGTGTAGAACTCAAATAGAATACTTTTTGGGTGGGAATGAAAAACACTGTAAAATTTTCACAATATATTTCACCAACAAGACCGGTTTCAACTAGTATATAGTAAAAATTTAATACGCAATTTAATATATCAGTAAACGTAATTTTTCTTTGTTGTTCAAAACCGTGTTTTATTCAACGATTCCTCGAGATGTAGTTTATAGTCATCATCAGGTGAAATTTTATACAAGAACAGAGTATATATACAGGAGGTGAAGGGAGGGATGAGGGAAATAGGGGAGTGGGGAACAACCGTGAACAGAATTGAAAGAAAATTGGATGTAGTTGGGGTGGAGTCCTCTTCTAATACACACGTTATTGAAGAAAATGGAATACTTTTCGCCAATCATTAGGTACAGGATAGACGAAAATGGACCTTTCTTTTACTTTTGTCCCAGTCTCGTTTATGGATAATATTAGTTACTGAGGTGTGAGTGATACTGAATAATGGAATTCATTTTGGTCGCTCCCTGTAAAATGCTATGAAAAATGCTATTCTGAGGTTCACTTACTGCATTGACGTGATCTTTTTCCCCTTAGAGCATTCTGGAACAGTGAGGAAAGCAAGGGAAAACTACCTCACTCCTCATCCAGCTTAGTAAGCCTCATTTCCTCTCCAAATCTCTAGGTAGCTCATGCAGTTGTGTTTGAGATTACAACCGGCCTCCAGACAGAGTATCGTACAGAAATACGTTTCATTCACAGCTGTTCACTCACATTTTATAATTGGATATATAAGTACTCATTTTGTCTGAGGTATGTTATCAGATGTGAATATTTGTTCTTATCCTCCTTTTGCAATAATCGGAAAAGCAGTTACTACTTGTGGTGAAATTTTAATTTGCTTATGCCTACTGAAGCTGGTTGCTAGCTGACTCGGAATCTCTCTGAATCATAATGCGGTCTGCTGACCGTTAAACTCACCAAGTGGAACTGCATAACATCGAGATAAGATAATAATTATTCGCAAATCTCGAAACTCAAGTTTTGTTAGTGCGTGTAACCATTACATTTCTTATAACAGATAAGCTAAATTCTTTCGTTTCAATTCTTTTTGAACGTAAAATTCAAGAATTCAAGAACTTGGATTATTGCTCTGTTTATAGTATTCTAAGTAACATTCCAAACCCTATTTAATGATCGTGTTCGGGTCATCTTAGCATCCTTTTTTACGATTCTAGGGTAAATGGGAGTTTTATTTTCGAACTTAAATAATTGAGGTGTTTGGAGGAATTTTTATAGCATGTGTTGACTTTGCAGTGGAATTAACTCTTAAGAGGTATTAACATATGTTCGAGGAGAAAATTCCTTTTTTCGACTTCTCTTTGGTAACTTTATCGCTTCGAAGGATGTGAGCTCAGCTTTTGATTCCCTGATTAAAACAAGGAAACCGTTCCTATGTTTACAGCCCGTGTTAAATATCCAATAATTTCCAACTTGGCAGTGTTGGGAAAGATCAAAGGATGTATCTAGAATTTAATAAAATTCTTCTGCAGGTTCATGCTTGGATTTCAAATTTTTCGGTTTAATTACTCAGTTCTCCTTGATTACTCATTGATGACCTTTTACTATTACGAGAACGGTGCCGCGGATGTCGGATATTTCTTTAGTCTAAAATTATACACTTTCCCATCGTATTTGAGGCATTCCAAAAGCAATATATCAAACTAATATACAGGAAAACTTCTTCAAAGTTATTAACTACGATATATGCAGACATCACAATAAATATTTAATTGATTTCGGAACATATGTTCGAAGAAACAAAACATGCATCGTTGAATGATGCACAATGTCAACAATGCCACAATGACCAAATGCCGTAATTCCATTTCTAAGTGACGGAAAGGTGAGTAACTTGATTAGATTTAAGAAGCATATGCCTTACTGACTGGTAGATTACCTGCTGTCCTTGCACAACATCTTACTTTCTTCTTTCCGAACGAGCTGAACGAACATACATTAACCGTGTACTGAACGTACCTTCTGATTTTTTGCTAATGTTGACAATAGCTTATAGCCATAGATGTCAATTCAGCTATTTCAGTCACAAGGTCTAACGACTTTTTTCTATTTCAGAGACATTTTACACTCCATCCAACATGTGCTGTGTCGTATACACCCCTCTATGTTCTTGTAGCATTAGGTTTTTTAATTGTAGTATACAATGCAAAATTCTTTTAATTGGCAAAAAACACGAAGTTAACATTATCCTTTTAATTAATTTAATACATGGACTGATATAATATTTGTAAAATTGAATTCGAACCATTACCGTAAACCGGGGTACTTGGACCCAAAATTTCTAATTTTTTGGACTTTCCGAACAAAACAATACCTAAATTCCATAACCTGTGCTGATAACAAATTTTTTTACTATGTTTTAGATATTTTTCGATGATTTAAAAGCTTTTTTGAACAACATTTTTCGCTGATTGTAATAAAATTTTTGTTTTTTAAATTGGGTCATAGAAACCCTCAGGTTGGTGCTACTTGGACCCAGGCTCCTTTTTCCATTGACCAAACAATGTAAATATCTAGTGGGCCTAAGTAGGACATAGGGTCTGGAAACATAACTCTTTAGAGACATTCTGAGGCCATGAAATGATCATTTAGTTGAAAAAACTCAATGAATTAATCGAAAACACTACATGGAATCCTATGTGAAATAATGTTGTCATGGAATTTATATAATTTTTGTCAAACAAATTATGAGAAGTATCTACAAGGTGATAAAAAAACCCCCTTTTAATAAGTTTCGGTGGATAGAACGACGTTATCAAAAACAAATTGGCATCTTTGCCAATTTGTAACATTCTGTTATTCTCAGGAACAACATTTTTACTACAGTAATCCATCCATTCTATGAATTCCATAGAAAATTAGCCTCTTTCATCAGTTCTTGCCTCTATTTTGTCATCTAATATTCAGATTAATTACGACTTTAGAATCGAATGCTCCAATTATAACTTATAAACCTCTTTCTATGTATATTTATGCGGTTGCAGCAATCATTTACCTGTGGGCCGTTCTGAGTGTGTATTCTTAATCACCTTGGTGTTGAGGGCGTCACTAGTGATTCCACCAACTTATCGTTTAGAGCCAAGGCGTTAATTTAAGTCGAATTAGTACCACTTGCTTCATGTAATATGACGATGCTTAATGGGTTCCGATTACGACAGTACCAGCCTCCATCCATTCATGTGCTCCAGTCTGGTTTGAACTCCTCTTCATCAGCTCCGATTCATAGGCATTTCGTCATTTTCAGATCCAAGGGTTCGTATGGCTCGGACTGTGCATCGTCGGACTGCTGGCGTTCAAGTGCAATTTCCAAGTGGATAACAAGGAAGTTGAAATATTTCTCGACATCTACTTCAACCGTGAGTACACTTAGTTGCTGTTACATCTTTCAACTCCCATGTATACTTCCAAATGCAAGATCTGTGTGCAGCTCACGGGCAATTCATTCCTTTTCTTGATAGGACTTGAAGTGTAGTTGCGCTCCGTATTGGACCGTGAGTCTGCAATACTTCACTGCCTGTGGAGACGAAAAAAATATGCGTTCAATCTGTCATATTAAAGGAAACGCTTGAGAATAATTTCTGCTTTATTAAGTCGAACGGATTTGTTCTTTATGGTATAATAGCAAACAAGGCTTCCAAAGAAAAATATAAGATTTAGTAAATTCACTTCTATAGGTCTATCAATTCTGTTTAATACGTAGCTTTGCGATTGTTAGCCACTAAGAGATTCAGTATTAATTAACATTTGAAGCGATTTTTTAGTAATTTAATTTTAGTTCTATAGCTGAACTGCAAGAAGAAAATTCATGAAAGTGAGGATTTGTGCCTATTTTAAGATGAATTTGCTATAATAAATGAGCGGAAGAGTGAAATTCTACTCAAAAACGAGGAAGGTTACTCTTGGGCGATTGGATGCCGCAGTTAATTGAATGGAACGTACTGTTTTTAGATTTGTTTTGGTTTCACGTGCTTTAACGTACTCTCCGACACATTTATTACTTAAAATCATTTATTCAGCTGAGCTTTTACAAGTAATTCTTCAAATATCCCAAGCAATTGTTAACTGCAACCGAAACGTATATATTTGTTTTCCAAGACTCGTTTTTAAACGTCTGCCATAATTTTAACTGTTTGGTTCGCTTAAATTAGGTTGACTATAGTAATATGGATTCTGAACAGCTTATTTACAGGTTGGATTAAGGTATAGGTAACATTCTTGTTACTCTTATTAATTAATTTTAATAAATAATTAATTTATAAGGACTAGTACTATTCATCCCGTAGAAGTTTTACTACCGAAAAATTCTTGCATTCTAGCATAATAACAACTGCTAGTTATGAAATTCAACGAATTATTTTAAGGATGGGTGTAATACTTTGCACGATGAAGTCGTGCAGCTGATCCTAAAGGAATAAATTATTTTTCGCACTTGTTATTCCTTTGGAATTATTATTACTCTAATGCAAATTCTCCTTAGAAAATTGAATCGGGTTTAGATATAGTTTGCCACCGTTTACGATATTCTTACGCGGAGAACACATCTGTACATTTGCAATTAATGGAAAGTAAATACTAGTGATAATCACGTATATATTAGCTAGAAGAAAATTTTTAATACCATCCTTGACCATTGAACTAATACATTCATACACCTATGTCCTAACCAGATATAAGTAGGATTACCATAAGCCCTTTTTCGACCAGGAATGTCCCTAAATAAAAAAGACAGTGCTTTTCCACAGAAAATTCACTGCGCGACCAGTTTCGCAAGCTTATTTGCATCTTCAAGAACTGTGCCGGTTTTAACGTATGGCTCAAGCTAATTTTTCCTTTACCCGTTTGAAAAAACTCGTAAAAAGAATGTAATCTAAAATATGACGTTTTCATCGATAGAAATCATTCAAAAGGAATTTATCGTAAAGGAGTTACGTCTCACGAGTTAAGAGCGTCTTAAAAGCTGACGATATAAACGGAGACTGTGTTTTGAGGCTACCTCGCGGTCACGTTCCGGTTTTATCCGCTTCCGAAGCTAATAAGTTCCGGTTTCTTACCATCAGAGTATGGTGACCCTGCTAATAGGGCACCTCAGTGATTATTATTATTATTATTATCAGAAATATGTTACAATTGGACTAATCGTCCGGTGGCAACACATAATACATATTGAGTACATAATATACATCCATTACATTTAAACTATAAGTACAACACGTGTCAGCAATACAATAATACAGAGCATAAAACTCACTGCTACATCTTTACACTTAAACTATACATTTACTATTACAAAACATTGTTCTAACTCTAGCTTATCAACTACTTCCCTTCCCTCATAATACAAGTTTTTTGACATCTAGCTCACTCGTCCACTTTACTAGTCCGAAAATCCCTATACCGAGGACAGTCACAATTTGATTTATTTAAAATCAACGTACAATCTCAAAAGTTCGTAACTTTTCAAAACCATGGTCATCTATATTTATTACTACTCATCGCTTTTAAATGCTTGCAAGTTATCCTTCAACATCTTATACGGAATATTAGAAGATCTAAGTATATGGAATGACAAATTATTATAAGTTACATTAAGAAGAAAGGTAATTTGCAAAACAAATGGTACAAACAGTCCTAAATGTAAGAACACTGTTTCACCCCCGAATGTAACTGAGAATGATTAAGGTCATGAGTTCCGAGGTTCCGACGTTTTCTGACTTTAAGCTCAAAGGATAATATCGAAAATTGTTTCGTCTTTTATCTGTCCTCTTCCTCGTAGATGATGGAAAAAGATGGGCCACATCGGGGAAAATGATTATCGCTGCATAGTATTCGATCAATTATTACGTAATTCTCGAATTGCGTGATTTTACACCCTCTTTAGTTCGGAATTCTCCCCATCACATTCATCCATTGCGTCACGAATATCCTTGCCATTTTCCATTCAGATTACTCTTCTAACACTACACGAGAGTATATTGTTATGATTATGTATTATTAGTAATAATTTCCTCCTGCCATCAAAAATGACGGAATAATATTCAGAGGCAATTGATGCTGTTTAGATTGCTCCCACTGTTTTTAAATAAGTCGGAACATAAGAGTTTACTGATCACATTCTGCATTTAAGTAATACCAGGGAATCGAGCCGGACTCGAACCAAAAACCGATGCCGGAGAAACGTTATTTTCGTTGGAATGAAAACCGAACTCGAGCCAAAGAAAATTGACATTCTGAAAACAGAACCGAAACCTAAGACCGTCATTTATTCCGTTCCGAATTTCGGTTCTCAAAAATAATTATTACGTAAGCATAAATGGAGTAGATTTACAAAATATGTTTAGCAGCAACTTGCTACTAAAATAGATGATTGACGCATACACTCATCTGATAAAACTCTTGGAAGATTATTTCTTAAATATCGTAAGATTTATTCAAGAATTTAACTTAATCTAATGGATTTGAAAAAGACTTGACTTTGACTTGATAAACGACTTTCCGAAGGATATGAAAATTAAATCGCCCGAGCATAAAAAACGATAACATCGGTTTGAAGTTGGCCGACGGAGCGAAACCGGACGTGAATCGAAGTTCGTTTTTGAATTAAAGTGGACAACAAACCGGAATGAATCGTTTCACGGTTTGATGCCCTGGGTATTACTGAGCAAAATTCGAACATATAAAAGCAAAAAGCACGCGAAATAGTCCCGTCGCAGTTAATAAACTTCACTCCGATTTGCTTTGAAGGCATAGTTTTTATTTCTAACAACTACATATTTGGTATAGCGCAAATAAAAACAGCATGAGAGAGTTTTGCGTTGAAATATCGATGAATACAGAATTCTGCTGGATTGAATCACGAGTACTGTTACTCAAAGCTTTCACACTGTATTTTGCTGCCAAGATTCCTCGGCTTTTTCTTCCAATCTCATTTATTTAATTTGATTGGCAACCATTCAGAAGCCTTCCCTATTGATCATACAGAGACTTTCACCCAAATTACATGCATTATTCAGGTCTAAACTAGAAAGAAAAACGTGCGAAAAGAAACGAGGGAGTCGAACGAGTATTTTCATTTATGATGCTTGATAATTAAGCCCGCATAATCATCGAACATAATAGTTTCTAGAACTTACGCGATATCATAAAAACTGAACTAATGAAATAAAATAATAAAATCAGTATGCGATCTTCCGCTATGATTTGAAATGCTTCACTAGTAATTTGCTACAACATTGAGTTTGATTAGGTAACTCATTTATTTGCGAAGGAAAAGGAAGTTGAAACACCGATGTTAATTAGGTTTAAAAAGACTCCTTCCCAATAATCGGTAATCGGAGCTTTTCTCTTGTCTCTTAACGCGAGTTCCGCCTTCCGAAGTACGGCTTACGGAGTGTTTTTTAACCTCTAACTCACTTATTTAGTTTAAACGTAAATATTTATAGTAACCTTTGGGAATCGGTGCCCGGATTTACAATTTATGTCACCTATGCAGTAGCACTGGCTTTATTACATACGGCGTCCCAGCCGGGAACCCGTCACACGTTCATGCAGGTTTCAGCACCAATATTCAAAGTAATCCTGGTCACCAGGTCACCAGTTCACATTTTGGGGGAAATTAGTTCTATCGTTATCAATTATCAATCTTCAGTGCAAATTTTGCTTTTGTGTTGCTGGTAGGCGCCTGAAGAACATTGCTTCTTTCGGGCCGCAGGGGTTCAGGGTCCAGCAATACTACAAAACAGTTCTCAAAATCTAATCTAGGAAGACCAATGAGGTATATCATATATTGGAAAGAAAAGGGTACGGTGGATCAGATACATAAAAAATTTATGTCTAAAGAAATTATGTTAGGCGAGGAAAACCAATATGTGAAATCCTGTACACGTACGAAAAAGCCCAATGTGTTCGTACTTGGAAGTCGCTGAACATTTATTTCGACGGGAAAACTAATATGAGTATTCATCCCTTATTGACTGAGATACAAAATTGAAGTTTTGATGCAGTAACTACAACATATGGCCAAACCGCGGCTCTTCGGAATCTTTATTGTAGCTTTGTCCCAATCTTTAACTATAATAATAACTAAACTATAAAATATTGATATTTTGTTCATGAAAATACTACTCGCAGTTGCTTACTTATGTGCTGTGTTGCTGGGATATGGCTGTAGATAACTCCAAATAAGAGTAGTAGCCAGAATTCTCGACATCATCTTTAAAAAAATCTTGCTATTTACATTTGGTTTTCGAATTAGTTAGTAACTATAGATTTTAGTCATCTGCTTTGTAAATTTAGTTGTGGGTTATCGCACGGTGGCTCTCATTGACGTCTTACCAACATCTTTCTTTTGCAGACGGCCAATGTGAGGGGGCAACGCATTCGGAAATAGGTGATATACTGCAGGGCATCATCAACCCGCACGTTGAAATCGTTCCTGACATATCAACCCTCCCACCCTATCCAGAATGGCCCAAGTCTATTCCTGCATCGGAGAGGACGCAGGTTCTTTTGGTGTTATACGTTGTGTTGACCGCCTCTTGGATCTTTACCTCCATGTTGCTAACCAGTGAGTGCAGAAAATATCTTGGATAGTCGTGGTTTTAACGCTACGGGTCCGAACAGGGAGAAATAAACTGTTTATAATGTATACATTCTATCATATTCGGCCGAACTTTGTGGAAGGACATTCTGAAGTTATAAAAGAATGAACACTGTAAACTTCCACACTAATGGATTTTATTTCCGACCGGTTTCGGTGCAAAGGCCACCTGAAGATATAATGTTGTATATTCTAAAAGTGAAGAACATAATTTATTACTAACTGTTTTTTATTTTACGGGGACATCGTTTAAATAATGCTAAAATGAGTATTTGAAAAATAAAGCTAAATCTCTGTGGTGAGGCTAAATCTAACTTATTTTGATTCATCTGAGTTTTATAGGCAATAATTACGAGATGAAATCAATATAAGTTTCACGACACAGTGTAGTGTAGGAATGTTATTAATTTGGGTTTCTCCTTACTGAAATAGTTATTCATAGGATTATTGCGTTGTTTTTCGTGGATATTTTCCATTCTGGCTCTGCGAAGAAAACAAACGTAATGGCAGCAGTGTTGCCCATCGGGAAAGCTTTTCATAGTATTCAACTAAGAGAGATCAAAATGAATACCATTATTCTGCTTCACTCAGTATATTGAGACATCAGTAGCCTTTATATCATCATAGCCATGAACAACACTTAGACGAATGTATATGAGGCACCCATTTTTATATATCCTGTAACAAAAGAAGAAGGGGAAAACGGAAAATATTCAATTCATCAGGACGTGAAGTAGTACCGATCCCAGTCAATAGTGTATGGCAAGAACATTTAACTCGCCAATAGCTAAGTTTCTTCTAAAATCGATTTAGTTCTGTCGGTAATTCTCTTTCCTATTCTTTCAGTCGGGGCTTCGATTGAATCCAAAGGTCCAACAGCGGCGTTTTTCTACATCCCATGGATATTGAACACATTTCTTCTATGCGTGACGGATGTGGTTTCCACGATCTTGTACGCCCTCGATATACCCAAGACAACGGTAAGTCAGAGTTAAAATGACTCATCTTAACCTAAATTATGACAGTTTCTACCAATATTGCGAGTAAAATCTACTACTTCGGCCTTGACTTTGTGGTAGTTCTCCATAATCAAACTTGAGAAAAAGAAGAACACTTATACCTTTACCACAGTAATATTTATTAACTCACGACCATGGTTTCGATCTATAGAGGATGATCTTATAGATCGAAACCATGGTCGTGAGTTAATAAATATTACTGTGGTAAAGGTATAAGTGTTCTTCTTTTTCTCAAGTTTGACGATATTGAGAGCACGAGAAAATTTTAAAAGTACTTTTAAGGCTTCTTTTCATTTCAGTAGGGTTTTAAAAGACTATTGGATACACAAAATGATCAGTATATTACTCTTCATAAACATAATGATAACATTTATTAGCGTGTAACTGGTATCATTTCTCGATATCAGCTGGCCATCGGTATACCTCCGATTTATCATGTTTTGTAACTACAAGTAAAAAGGTTATCATCATACTAAAATTTTATCATACAGCATTTCGTTGGATATTTCACAGACTCTCTTGGATTTCCTGAATTTCATTGGTTTTAACACTGCGGGAATGGAACACTTCCAACAACTAACCCAACCTCAGATTTTTACAACAGTGCCAGCTATTGTGATGACCGTGGTTTGTGCAAGAGGCATCTTGTTATGGCTTTTCAACTTAATTCTGTTACTGACCACGATTTTAGCTCTGAAAAACAACCTGGAAAATTACAAGGTCAAGAAGAATAAGGTAAGCTTTCGCGTGAATTTACAGTTAAAATTGCAGAGAAATTGTAAATTTCCTTCGAATATGTAGTAACTGAAAACCAATCAAATTCAGATTGATTAATCACTTGGTAAATGCTTTATTCGAGTTGGTTACCGAATTTTAAAGTAATCAGCGTTCATTGAATAATTATCTAAGACATTCATTGTTCTATGGTTTATCCATTCTTCAATTAATGCAAAAAATACACTGATTTTCTTGTAAAATGGCGAAGGTCTTAATTTTATCCAAAATAAATGTATCAAGCGGTCAGTTTCAGTGAATGATCGCCATATAAGATCGCCAATCATCATTACATACAAGCTGCAATGAGCTCATTTGCAGAAGAGGTGGTACTGGTTATTGTTGACAGTTGGAGCTCACGGATAGCCAAGTGGGTAGCACGTTGAAAATTAGTGATAGCAGCCCCGGGTTCGATTCCTGGTGGGGCTCATACGTGCGGATTGACTTATTTAGTTGAAGTAGTTTTAAAATTACTACTTCAGTTGGTAGAAGTAGTTGTTTTTGAGTAAGACCACTATATCTCTGGTCAGCACAACGTGCATGAAGGAAAGGGTCGCATGGTATATGCTGATAAATGTTAATTAAGAATTTCAGGGAGCAGATGAAGTAGTTTGGGAAAATTAGCTCTTGTTTTTAAAATATGAGAAAGATATACAATATACAATACAAATATACAATATACAATAGAAATACAAATTAATCAATTTCACATTAATACCCTTTCTAACCTGGGATAAAGGGGGGGAGTCAATATTAAAAACATCTCCTAAATTATCACTAGTGACGGAAAATGCTGTTGATTTTTATTTGCGTTCATAATTGAAAATGTTTCTTTGCATATAATTGCTCTTCCAATTCCAACAAAACGCTAAATAATTTCAGTAAGCTTTTCATTGTTCGTTTCTGTAAATCTTTATAAAGGCACTACGCTATTTTCCGTAAATTTTGAAACATTAATTCCTGGATATAGTAGCTCCATTAAATCCACCTAATAATCTAGCGGTACTTCCATCGGTTTTAATGGAAATGGATCTTCTGCTTTATTAATCTTAAAATGCAGTGCTGGTCTTGTCTTGAGCAATATGAAAAACAAAGGCTCGTCACCAGATGTACATCCACAAAAGAACGCCTCTTTATGTGAATTTGCTCTCCTATTGCTACCCTATTTCAAAATCTGCATTTTTAAGGTATTCTAATGAAAGAACTATAGTAATGTAGTCATTCGGTAAATTATCCACCTATGAATATACCTCAGAAAGATTGTTTTCCAGTCGTTTCTTCACAGAATTATTTATATATATTATGTTCATCGGCTGCTTCTATACTTCTTAATAACAGCAAAAAGAAGGGGAATGGAGGGACGTTTCCAAACTCTGGCTTACGGAACCTCCTCCAAGGAAAGATTCTACTGAAAGTATACCACCAAACGGAGCAGCACC
Organism: Ladona fulva; assembly: GCA_000376725.2. Lineage (NCBI taxonomy): Eukaryota > Metazoa > Arthropoda > Insecta > Odonata > Libellulidae > Ladona > Ladona fulva. The sequence goes on along the minus strand of KZ308360.1, from coordinate 827,425 downwards.
GAATCCATGGCACATGAGGGCACAGAATGTGCCTCCTACCGCCAGAATGTATGATAACGACCGGAATGCAAATATGAATCAAATGGACCGCACATTCCATGACTTCCTTAGGTAAGGCTTTTCATTCAGTCTTGAGCTGGATAGGTGAGTATATTTCTGATTTTGATTTCAAAACGTATCTTTTAAGAGTCTTGCTCAGAAAGCGGACACCGCTTGTTTCCTTGAGTGTTTTGTTGGACATTTGTTATTTACTTTCGTATCTCAACATTTGGCTTTAGCTCTTAAACTCTTTAGTTTCGCTTCTTTTGAATCTAATGTAAAAGTCTTGTGTTATTTTACTACTGTTAATTTATTACTTTCGTCGGGATATTCGTAGCGTGTCAGGGGTTTGATTCATTCTTTAATTCAGAGGATTTCCTGATAAAGAAAATTATGTTCCGTTCTCGCGGAATTCTAGGCATTTTACTCGCGTAAATCAAGCGCTACTTTTCATCTAACTTGCCTCAAAACAAAAGAAGGAACTTAACTCTGTTTGAAATAGGATTTCGTACCTAGAGTCAATCTATTTTGAATCGAAATTGTGTGTTGCACTGATCAAATAAAATACTGTTGAGAAATTTTTAAATGTATGTTGGAGTCGGCGATTTGCAAATCTTTACTAAGGGAGGAAGTCAAGATTTAGAGGTTTTACATTTACATTTACGTTTAAACCCCGCAAGCCGCCAATGGCGCGTGGCAGGGGGTGTAAAAACACCGATAATCCTATCACACCCTAACTGCTATTAGCTTCTCTAATACTACGAGGGAAAAACCACCAGAAGTAACTGTCCGTCCTGGCAATCACTTCCCTGAATCGCTTCTTAGTTTTTTCTCGGAGCTCGTTGCTTTTGCTCGTCGTTTTCTCGAAGCTGACGTTGCTAACTGGAACAACAACATCAGCTATCTCGTCAATGAGATCTGTAGAGATAAACTTTTCGAAAAGCTTACGTCGGTAATCAAGTCTTCTATCCCTAAGCGAAGCCCACCTGGGGTTTATAAGGAAAATTGGTCAATCCTTTACATATCTGTTTCCAGTGACTGAGATTTATGCCGATGAACACGACATGACTTACGAACAAAATTACATTCCAGCAGGGGAGAAGATGAAGGGAGGAGTTCGTTCCGAGAGAATGGTCCACCTCCAGCAGAACTTCGCAATGAACTGCCATGGTCTTATTTCAGCCACAGAGACGATCTGAAGGGACCTCCTAAGCGCAATAAGAACGTTCTGGAACCGATGCCTCCAGTTCCGCCCCCAGACTACACGCTGAAGTTTCCGCAATACACAAGACCGGTCATCAATCGGAACTCGGACAACAGGTATAATTTCCTCTATTAGTTTGCATAAAATAATAATAATTGCAGATAATTCCATAAGCGCTAGTATAAAAGACAGAATTGCAGCAGGCAACAGAGCGTACTTTGCAAATCTTAAACTGTTAAGAAGTAGACTGGTTAGAAGAAATACTAAATATAAAATATAAAAAGCCTTAATCAGACCGGTTGTCACTTATGGATGTGAATGTTGGGCATTATCAACCGCCGATGTGCATGCGCTCAGATGTTTTGAAAGAAGAATCCTACGCAAGATTTTTGGCCCTGTGCAAGAAAATGTATTTCTTCGAATACGCTGGAATGAAGAGCTTTACAACCTCATAGACGGCCAAGATATTGTGAGGTTAGTCAAATCATAGAGACTTAGATGGATGGGACACTTGATGATAATGCCGGTAGAGAGAGTGGCCAAGCGAGTATGGGAGGGAAGGTTATTCAACGTAAGAAGAAGAGGATGCCCATGTCTGAGATGGCAGGATGGAGTGGAGGCAGATTTGGCTGTTATGGGTGTAAGAGGATGGAGAGAGAAGGCCATTATTAGAGAGGACTGAAGGAAGATTGTAGAGGAGGCCAAAGCCGAAGAAGGCTGTAGCACCATTAGAAGAAGAAGCTGTCATAAAATAATATTTGTTATAAGATAACTACTTACCTATAATCTCTATGGTCTGTAATTAGTATTTCATATCTTCGTTACAAATGGAAGGTTACCGAATATTGTGAGAAAAGAGTATTGATGTTTAGTGTAAGTCCTATTGTTCAGTGTTGCTGTAATGTGCTTCCTGCTACTGTATCTTGATGAATGGAATAGATTTAATTTGGACTCCGGATAGGCAAGTGGGAAATGCGTTTGACTTCAAAGGAAGCGGTCCCGGGCTCGATTCCCAGTAGGAGCCCACTTGCGAAATGACCCCAGCTGTCGACGCATTCATAACAATATTTTCTATTGCTATATTTCATTTGTCATTTGGTAAAAGGAAAATGCTCCTTCATTTTGCTATTGCCTCAGTCTTGTTCGTTGCTTAACTATAAAATATAATGGCTTTCATCCTGGTCATTCCTTATTGAAATTCGTGAAATGTATCATTCGAACCTGTTTTTTGCTTAATTTACCATGAATGTTTTCATTTGCTCATTTTATAGCCTCTTTCCCTCTCCAGAGATCTTGCTAGCTAATGATAGAGGGTCTGAGGTTCAAATCAACCTCCAGACTGTGTACTAAATGGGCAGTGTATGGGGTATCATATCATACGAAGTTAGCGGGGAGAAATCTGTAGTTAGTAGTGGTGGGTGGAATATATCTGTCACAGTGTTGATTCGCTAAGGAAAATCCCTTAGACTGTGAAATGAGAGTGGATGATTGGAACATCTAGGAATAAATTAATCAGGAATTATCAGATGCCGCGTTTGGCGGTCTCAAAGCAACAACAAGTAACCATACCACGATTGTTTAGCATTGAAGATAATTTACCTCTGAAATAAGAATCGTTTGCTGTTTAGACGAGAGGAGTTTACTTAATTAGAGGTTTAAAAACACTCCGTAAGCCGTCTTTTTGCAAGCGGAACTCGCGCTCCGTTTTCCGTTTGTCTCTGAGCGCGAGTTCCGCTTGCCGAAAGACGGCTTACGGAGTGTTTTTAAACCTCTAATTCATTAACAGCCGTGTTGCAACCTTCTTTTTCTTACAGGAGTTTACTTTTCTGTCACATAAACTAATATGTGCATTTACTTGCAGCTTCAAAGAACTCCAGAAACTATCAGTATGATGGCAGAATCCCTCTGTTCTGGTCCCTGAGGAAGCTATCATTGATGCACATTGCAATGCAAAATGCATATTGCACTGAATCTTAGCATAGATGGTTTTTGGAGTTCTACTAATCTGCAACTTACTCAACCATCAACAGTAACTTCTATTCTATTCTATGAGCATTTAACAAGACTATCTAAAACGAAAGCAACCTGTTCTACTTTAACTACAGCTACATTTCATTACTAATTTGAATCTCTTTATTGAAGTCCTATAATGCAGAAAAATTTCATGGATTTTCACTTTTGAAGGAATATTTCAATCAAAGCACAACTTTAACCAATGAAGTAACCAATGAAGTAACCAAACTGAAGGCGAAAATCGTATTATGACCTTTGAGAAAGGTGGAATCTCTAAGAAACAAGGACCTCACAGAATTGGTTAAAGGGCCTCACGTCCCGTGTTTTGGTTCTTCATGGCTCATACCAGGGGTAGCCAATCTTGAGAGAACAAGAACAGATTGTCATGTAAATCTGACTAATTGAAAGTATTATGATAGGTTTTTACGATGGAGTAAAAATGCTTCCCCCCCTAAATTGAAACTAATGTTCCTTAGGAAGAGAAGTTATTTACATTCTGAAAGTATTCTTTGCTAGGATTCAAGATATGAAATCCTTGGACTTTTTTGTGCCAAAAATGCACCCTCCCTCTTCTCGGCGGACACTGAGAAAACCATGGAAGCAGGTAACCAAAAAGCCAGGCCGACCCAAATGATCATTGACCTCTCTTTCCATGTACGCTCTGTCACTCATAACTTTTAATGTTTTTCCGCTCCCAGTTTCCCAAGTATTTCTTACGGGAGAAAGTTTGTAGCGAACTGGTGTAGAGCATAGGATAATTTTGAAAAAAAAATGCCATTTACGATAGTAAATCACGTCCTCTATCCTCGGATGCTAGCAATCTATCTTCCAAAGAGTTACATAAAAATATCAAAATTTACCATGATGCTTTCCTTATGACAGAACTTTTTGGGACCTTCCAGGATCAAGTCCATGGTCACTGGGAAGCAGATCTGTTTTCCCCGTGGTTTCTCAATGGGAAACTTAGAATGGCCAAGGTTTTTGCTCTGCAATTTATCTGTTGAATATGTCCTGTACGTACAGAGGAGTCGCGCCGATGTATGTACTTTAGATGTTACGGGGAGTACCCTCAATCAGTCTTCATAACGATCGAGCGATTTTGCACGATGAAACACAATCTCAAATACACCAATTCGTAACTGAATGGCCACTTTTATTCCTAGATCATCTTGGAGTAGCAAAGATGGCAGCAATCTCCCAACACTTGAGCCCTTCATACCCGCACCGGATTATGAAAGGAGGCGCCTCCCTCCGAGAATGATCGGCAGACAAACTTCTCAAGAGAGCACCAACAGTCAACCATCGCAACCGAGATACGGTACTAGACAGCAACCGCACATACCACAGCCAGATTATGACAACAGGCGAGCACCTTTGAATGCTATGAAGCCAACCATGAAGCAGGAACTTCTGCAGATGGTGGCTGCCAGGGGTCGCACGAACCCAGCATACATTAGCACTGAGGATGATGGTTACCGTGAGCCTCATGTTCAAACGCCAGATTACGCCAAGCCCAGAAAGGTTAAGCAGAGGGTTGACGATTTGCAGCATAGACCTAAAGATGACTTCCAGAGGGGTAATTCGCCGCACATCATCTCGGGAGGTCATAATCCTAACAATGTCACCGGTAAGTTGTACTTTTGACACTTCTTGCGTTACAGGAGCGCGCTATCGCTGTAAAAGCTGATTGTGCAGGTAAGAGAACTTGGAAAAATGAACACGAGTGAGTGAATCCTTATTGGGATTTCCACCAGGTCAGTGATTTCGTTGTAGACGTTTAGTCATGTTAAGCGCCAGAGCAGAATTTTTTCTTAGTGTCGCCTACTTTACTTTTGAATTTTATTTCCGAGAAACACAGGGTGAAGCAGCTACTAAAAATATAACATACTATATATAATATACTATATAACACAACACGGCAGGTGAGCAAGAGCAATGTATTTCAAAGCACTCACATAGAGCCCGAATCATAGTCTTTAATTTTACCAGTTTGTACATAGAGAAGTTGAAGTAACTATAAGAAGGTTATATAAATAAGTTCTTCATAATTCAATTAAAATTTGATTTTCACTGTTTCAGGTCGAGCAAGACACTATGGATACTTTTAACCGATTTAAGAAAATTGGAAATGTGTTAGATAGCAACTGTGTAAATCATGACAAGCGACACGGAAGTTATTTAAATAACCTGTCTCGCCTATGCATTTAATTAATATAGTAAATTCATTCGCATAATGACTGAATTTGAAATCCAATATTTAAAGAAGAAATTTGAACATCATCTGCAGAAGTTGGAAGGAAGGACTGAAAAGATTTTGATTGGAATCGATGAAAGCCATTTATCATTATACTATAATTATACAAAGCCATCACTTGATTTGTGAAACGTCACGATTATGGTAATATATAATAACTCATCCTTGTGACTGTTTACTTATATTTATAAATAATCGTCCATGTATTATTTTGAAATAAATATATTTTTATAGAGAATTGTGCGATGCTTCTTCGCGTGGACTTTAACTACTTTCATACAAAATTAGCGGAAATTTCCCGATGCATTTGCGATGATTGATTTAAGCAGTCGTTGAGAAAACAATACGCGGTATTAATCGAAGTTGAGTTAATCCTTAAAAGCTATCGTTATCGGCGATTCCTTGAATGGCGTTGCAATAGAGAAACATACTTTCCAGGAGGACTTGAGAACCTCATGACGCATATAGACGACGCGACGTTCGGTTAAATTTCAAGCTTCTTCATCGGAACCCAAATGCTTCAAATTAAATTTGAACTAGTTGTATAAAATTTGTGCTAATGCATAGATTACTAGTAGGCAGAGCCTCGCCGTCCTATGGGTGCAAGGGATGCATCGCACCCGGGCGGCGGCATCTAAAGGGAGCCAACAGAAGCGTAGCCAACTATTATTATTTCTATAACATCATTATTTGTCGTTTCCTGTGGGAAACATTTCCCATTCATCCCATCAAGAGCCATTTCCATTCATCGATGAGCCAAGAGATGTAGAAAATTTTGACTCTCATCGGCATAGAGAACGGAATTTGTGATGTTTTTAATGATATTGTACAAGAAATCGCAGTTAGGAGGTCTCGCAGTGTACTTTTTTTAACTTAAATGTTATGCTGTATTTATTATTTGCCTCGATTCCTTTAATATACGATCGTTTATGTTGCAACACGATTTGTATTGGAAACGTTCATATTTAGTTGCGAAAAATAGATTTCTTACCTGTCATTTTAAGTTATGCAAATGGCGATGATAATGATACTCGAAATTAACGAGAACTATTAACCCATAATTACAATTTTCTAGGTCAGCATACCGAATAAGGATGATTAATTGTTACTCATGTTTGGTGACCAATGTAAGCTCGGAAACGAAGTCATAAAACACTGGTTTTCAGAGTAAAAAGAAATAACTTTTACGGGCAAGCCAGGAAAAGAAAGGAATTGGTATTTAATTTAAGGGGCGGCAAATTATTCTAGGCGCGGCTCTGCTAGTAGGTCATAAACGCAAGACCTGGCTTATTTTCGAAAAATCACGTCTGGTTAAAGATTCCTCAAAGTTCATGAAACTTCTGATAATTTAGCCTCTAGATACGTCTGTATGTTCAAAATCCAGTCCGTAGGTCGGTATGAGCATTAATCCCTTCTTAACCATTAGCTGCACTAGTCATTATACTATTAGTTATTATATGTGCTACTCTCAGCCCCCTTTCCATTAGTTATACTCGTCGATTATGATTGCTGTTTTGCAGAGTTTAAGTTTAAATTGTGCCCTTTTTTTGGTTAATTATGGTGGATGATTATTTTGATAATGGTCTGTATCTTTAGTGTAGCTGGTAATGTAGAGATGTGCTGGACGCGGAAGACTGTTAAATGTTAGACGACAATTTACTGTGATGCGATGTGATATGTTATGTCTTATCTTGTAAATGATATGACAAGTAACCATCTAGTGTTTTGCCAACTTCTAACTTATGTATATAACAATAATAATAATATCAAATAACAATAGCTTTGAAGAAAAGAGAGTCGTACAAGCCAAGATGATGATTAAAGAAGCATATCCAGGGTACATGCTCCTTGTTTTCCTTATTAAACCAGAACACTATGAAAGATTAAACCCTCATAAGTGCAGTACGATTACCTTAAGAGTCACAATTGTAATAGCATTCTAGAAGAACAAGGGATCTGTACGGATACAGACTGATATTCGCACCTGAGCTGAATCTTCAGGCTATGAATCCGTATCCGATCCGTATCCACAAAATATTGTAAATTATCCGACCCGACCTGCTAATTTTTAGTTAGGATATCCGCAGGTCGGACAAATCGTGACTTGCAGATCTCTGGTCACTTCAGATAAGAAGTAACCAAAATAAATGCCTTAATTCGGGCTCATTCATAATAAGTATGCCTCATAAAGTGAGCGAAAAACTCATTTTTATATTTTCTGCACCGAAATACAGAAGAAAAGTATTGTTCGCGTCAAAATATGGCAGCAGGAACTAAATGCGTGAAGTAACCGAGATATCAA
>KZ308360.1:757040-804985 GCA_000376725.2 Ladona fulva | reverse complement strand
CCGTTCAGACACTGCGAGAAAGATCAGAGAAATAGATGCTAAAACGAATCGATACAAGAATTCATTTTTTCCGCGAACGATACGCGAAAGTAATAGATTAGCGAAGTAAATTCAGTAAATTCATTGGTGTTTACACCCCTGCCACACGCCGAAAGGCGGCTTGCAGGGTACTAATGTAGATGTAGATGTAGATGTAGTTCCCCAAGTAACCCATTTATTGGCCATTAACTCTGACACCCCACTAACTACCTACTGTTATATTGTGAAAATAGTTCAGACCTGGACTTTGACGCGTTCCCCTTTGATGATCTGCCATTAAAATGGGATATATTATACATCGTTCGAAAGAGCATTTCCTTGCCTTTAAAATATAGTGGCGGGCAAGGCTTCAACTCAGCAGTTTTAATGCTTGGCGCGCTTTCTCGTTCGGAGGAGGCGGCGATGACGTTCCGCCGGAGTGACGTCATCCTTATTAGACCCTTCGTATCTCCTCTCCCAATGCGTTTCGGTGTTCTCCCTCGTTTGTTTTTTCTATACCATTTCAAAAGTGTGTAGTAAAAATTTCAACTTCGTAGGATAAAATTTGTAGAAGGAGATCGATTTTTAATTCAGACTCTTATCAAAGGTCAATAAATCACGATTGGATCTCAAAAACGCAGATTATGCTCCAGGACTGTATACCACATTTCTGCTAAAAATTTGTTTTTTTCTGTAACACCTGGTCGTTGTTCCACAAAGGTGTGAAGATGACAGAGTCATGAATTTGCGCGAATTTACCGTGTTTTAATCTGGTGTACGTCGATTCAAATTAAGCAGGAGATCGATATTGACTCTTAATGTATATCATTTTAAGGCCAAAGAAATGCTCATCCGAACGATGTATAACATGTTCCATCATAATGGCAGATCATCAAAGGGAAACGCGTCAAAGTCCAGGTCTATACTATTTTCTACCCGACAGTAATATATATTTGATTCAGTTGAAGGGTAAGGTGATGCAAGTACTAAAGCGCTCTAGAATTTATTAACACAATTTATTTCACATTCGGAAGAAAGATTTGCCTGCCGAAAAAAATACACTTGATTCCTACGAGGAAGTTTCTCTCTCTCAATAAACCGTTACGAAAAGTTAACCTCTGGACTGAAATGATGCAAAAGATAACAGAGATATTTCTTTCTTCTGCTACCCAGAATCACAATTTCCTTCTTAAAATCCAAGTAAAGGGACAGATGATTTTAAACATAAGTTTCATCACCTCAGTTTATCTTATCATAACAGATAGTAATATACGGTGGGCGTTAAGGATGATGGCAAGTGATAAAAGATAATTAGTGGACTAGGGAATTCCAGAATTGCGGATTCTTGAGATAATAATTAGTCCTTCCTCAGAAAACATGGGGAACCGATTTAATTTTCTGTCGGCCGGAATAAAATAGAAGAAACTTTTAGATCTTGTCGCGATGAAAAATATGATGACTAAAAACTAGCCATGTCCAGTAGCGCATTTAGGTATTATCATAAAAACACGAAGTGGGGGTTATCATCATTGAATTCTGATCTCGGTAATCAGAAAGATAAAACGATTCTACGGTTTCTGAGGGCACAACACCATTAGCTTGGCTCGAAAAAAATAAATTAGTGTTAAAAAGGAAGTAGGAATCGATATAGAAGGTAAATGCCGAATTTAGTCAATCAGGCCGAGATTTAGAAAGGAGATCTGGAGCCTACAGTAAAAATGCCAATGAAGTTCTCGTATGAAAAATTTTTCGGGCAAGCACCTTTATTTTAGAGGCGTAGTGGTACATCGACCAACGAACCCCTCAACGTACGAAATATTTGACAAATAAACGTTATTAGAGTACTAGAAAAGTTCCAAAGCCAAACAACGGCTTTTTGGAGCTTTTCTCGAACTCTGTCTTACCACAGCTGTGTTACTTTCCTTTTTAGATAAATAAACGTTAATCTCACCGCATTCTTTCCTATAGATACGAACTTAATTTCGAGATAAGAACAGGAAAAAAAGAATATATGGAAAGCTGGGTTTTGAGATACGAACTTTGAACTGGAACGAATTAAGTTCGTAAATCGAGGCACCACTCTATTTAATACTTATAAGGTGGAGAAGCGTAAGCGTAGTTTCAAGACTCGATATGGCTAACGAGTTGTAAATAGGCTCTAGCTATCTCTAAATTTACAGTATAGTAATGGTATTGTTAAAAGTGCTTCGACAGCTGAGGTCATTAGTATCCCCCACCGAGAACCCGGGACCGCTATGAATCCGGGAGCCCTATGAATTTACAAGTATGAGTTAGTTGTAAAGGAGAAGGGCCAATACAAACTTAAATAAATTATTTATTTAATAGTTAAACGTTGCAATTTGGTCGGTGGTGGCAATGGTCAAGGGGATGTAAGAAAAATAATAATGAGATCTGTCCGGCATTCGCCCAAAGACGGGAGGAAAACATCTCCAAAAGCCTCCCATGGACAGTAAAACCCGCATCAGAAACAACTGTATGATCAGAAAAGAACCAGACGAATTCTGACAGCTAACGTAAATGAACAGTTGAACCCGAAATCGAAGCTCACGTTCTTTTATCACTTTCCGTAGATGGTAAACATCATTCTGTGAAATTGCTTCCAAAAGAAGCATCCGCTTCGCAGAGGTAGATTTATTGCTCATCATGGATGGATATATGTTATCTTATCGTTTCCATCATAGGATGATGGTAAACATTCTTAACGCTTCACCCAACGATCAGTTTTCGATCTGCGATAAACAGAGCACTCTAGTGACGAGAGGTGGAACATAATATAATTCTGGCCATTTCGTAAGATTAAAAAATACGAATATCCCTACCTTAAAAATACCTCCAGTGATATGAGTATAGGTGATGTTCGAGGGCGATGGAAAATATTTTCCGGAGAGCCTCTCTGTTTGTTAAGCATATCTCATTTCTTCCGTGAAAACTTGGAAAAAGCAAATACCTACGAGGCCGTCATCAAGTTATCTGCCGGGACTGTGGAGGTCATCAATGCACCAGTGAATCCTCATTGTGCAAACGATGGATGTCATATTTTTCCCAGCCCGTACAGATCTTAGGAACACAGTATTTATACAGCAATAATGCAGTATTTATCCCTCGAGACTTTTCTTAGAAAGTAAAAACGACGATTGTCTGTTTAATATTCCTAGGATTCACAGTAGGAAGAATTGAATCTGTGAAGCCTCACCTTAAATCAAGCGTATCGTGATCATCAAAACCATGGTTTAACAATCGTTAGATTAGTACTGTAGTGGCTATCAATGCCGACCGGTTCATAGCCAACCGCTTCATTCCCTCAAAATTCTGCAATTCCTCCACTCCATTTGATAGTCTACACTGTAATATTTATACTACTACCTAATGGTATTGTTAAAAATAATGAAGTCCTCAGAATTTACATTTGCATAGCGTTCCAAAAAATTTCTCGAGTCATATCGAGGAAGAGGTAGGAAATCTCGGCTCTAACATAAAATAAAGAATATATAACTCATAAATAACAAATAATATGTGAAATATGTTAGTACAGGGGTACCTTTGTTTACGACGGCCTTGCTTAACGTCGAGTGGCTGCAATAAAAATATGTCTCGGGTAACGACGCCTTCTGGTGAAGAACGACAATTAAAAACTTCTTTTATGACTATACATTATATTAATGTTATTTTCTGTTGCAAATATATTTTAATAAATTATATATATCATATTATAATGGCATTTAAATGAGTTCTATCTGCATATTTGACATGCATGCATGGTCACGAAAAATTGCGTCTTGGATAACGACGGTTTTGTCAACGACGACGATCTTGGAACGGATTACCGTCGTTAACCAAGACACCACAATATGTTTTAGCTCTAAATTTCACAAATTTTCTCCGATACACGCGCCCACGTGCCCTCCAGAAAACAGAAACGAAACAATTTCGCGCAGCACAAGATGGCCGACCTCGTGACGTAGTCCGATTCATCGAGTATTTCGATATATCTAACTGATCGCGATGTATCGCTCGAGGAGCGTGCGTTCCATTATTATCACTCGGCAGATATGCGGGGACTTTTATCTATTCCGCGGTCGGAATAAAATATATATCGGATGTTGCGCATTCAACTGTGAGTGCAGGGGGAACTTCATTCGGATAGTGGAGAAGGATTGTGCCGGACATGAGAACGGCATCAAAGCCTTCAGGTGTCGTGCGGTGAGTGAGATAAGGCGGATCGAGAGTGGACAGAAACACGAGGAAAAGTGAACAGAAGCCCAGGAGCTTGGAACGTACGAGAGATGCAATATCCATTCCTGGCCGCGCCTTCGTTTTTGCGGCCCGTTGCCATCTTCGCGGGAGTTTCGAGTTCGGTGAGCCTCTTCGCGGTCGATCAGTGTTCTTTTCTTGGACTGAAAATGACATCGTGTATCACATAAGTCACCAGACTGAGGATACGTACACCTGTGATATTTCGCGTGTGTTTCGCTTGGCTTTTTTCTGCAACGCGCCATGTTTGTGTTCCGATTGGAACGGAATCCGTGGACCGCATATAGTTGCAGAAATTACGAAATCGCTGGATCAGTTGTGAAATGTGGCCTTCATTATGCCTTTAATGAGTAATTGGCTTACCTTTCTCTGGTGTCTCTCTGGATTATGCACGAAATCAAGTGGGTTGCGAGTTCGCATTCGGTGAAAGCTGTCCCAGGTTGGAATCCCGGTGGACGAAATGACATCAGCGGTTGAAGTTCTTTTAAAAAATGCCATACAATGCCATATATGCAAATTCGGGGGTATTAAGATAGGAAAAAAATGGGAAAGTTGCTCGAAGACTATCTTTAATCTAACTGGGAACGGTATTATAAATAGAAGTGAACTTTTTGGCAAGACCAAGACTTGAACTTTCGACTTTCTGGACGGATATCCAATATATCCAATTGACTAGTCTGCAGAGTAGTCTTACTCCGTTTTCGGGGATACTCCGGGATTTTTTCACTTCCTTTTATTCCTGATCGTTTTCCGGGCACACGCAATGATGCGCCGAGAGCAATGTAAGAAAACTCTTCCTTTTATTGATTTCAACATCAAATTGCGCTGACCTGAGATGCGTTTGTCAGTATTTGATCAAGTTAGCTAAAAGATATTTCCCAAGGATACACATCGACAGTGAATATGTGAAAAATAGCGACATCACTTGGACGATATATAATTTAATATCAAAAGATATTTGACGACTGCAGGTTTTAAGCTTATAGACCACCGATCGCCTTAATTTTTACGCCAGAAAACGATATTTTGTAGAAAATTCATCAGGAATTGTGGAAATGATCATACTGTTAACTTTAAAGTTTGAAGAATCGAATTTTTGCTGGAATTCTTTTCATGCGACGATTTATCCAATATCGTACGTGCAACGGAAGAAAGAAATAACGCGAGGCATTAAAGCATACGAATTTATAGCTAAGGAAAGGAGAAAGTTTCTTAAATGACGAGGACATCAACCTAATTATGATATCGTATAAAACTTGTTTAAAAGAGGTACGCCGAATTTCCAGTTTTGGCAATGACGTTGAGAATTTTCTTGTTTCTCGTTCTTGCTAACCTTTTCCAAGTAAATTGCTGGAATGTTCAAAAGCATCAAATGTCGTGAAATTAATAAAAATGAAAAAATAATTGCATTAAAGTTAAAAAAATTCCAGCTAATTCATATTTGTCCTATACTCGAGTTATATACATTAAGGTGATGGGCAAAAGACCTCAGAAATTATAGAATGAATGCAAGGAAATTGATATGATGTTAATGTCTTACATAAAGGGTGGGGTAAGTTACCAGGTAACGAAGGAAAAGGCTATGAATAGGGAATATTAGGGCACATGGACCTACCGAAAGGAGGAACACTTATGTTAATGTCTTGACTTAATGATTCCTAAAGTGGGCGATACCGCCCCCTGGGAGCGCTGATCTAATCTAGGGGGGCACTAGACGAAAAAGAATTTTAAACCATTGCCTGCCATTTTTCTTCCTCAATAGAGTTTTACTGGATTTATGACACCAATGTATGTAACATCAGTAAAATTGTCACACAGTAATTTGGTGGATATCTTTATCATTAGAGTGTTTAATTTCCTTTCTATCTTTCTTAAGCTGTGGCCACACACATTAATTTTCGTACATTTTTATATTTGCGCGGTGGTATGGATCCAATCGGGCGGTACCATAAAAAGTTTGAGAAACACTGCCTTAACTCATACTTCATATTTTGGGAGTTAATCTGTATTATCAACCATAATAGTTAAGAAATATGCATCCTAAAGCAACATTAATTAGATATGGTCCCCCCTTAACTCTTAAGAATATCGTAGTTTGATTAAACTGTTCGATAAACTACTATCGTTTAAAAAAACGTAGGTCTAACCTACTATTGCGTTCCGATTACACTTTTTCAACTGATTTAGTGTTTAGATATCGACATCACTGTCTTTGATTTCTTTTTTGCTGATTCGCGATAGCAGTCTTTATCATTTTCCAAATATATATTCTTTGCTTCACAACTGATCATCACCTTAACATATAGCGCTTCTATTGACTAAAGCAGAGTTTCCCAAACTTTTCCTCCGCCGGAACACTTTATCAATTCTATGATATCAGCGGAACACCTAGGTTACTTTTTCTTAATTCAAAACTGAAATTCATATAAGAATTATCATTCTTCGTAGGTTTTTGTGGATCATTTAAAAACTCTTCGTGGAACACCAGTGTTCCGCGGAACACACTTTGGGAAACCCTGGACTAAAGTATATATTTTTTCTCTTGTGTCAGAACTATTCTTCGATCATATTTATTAACAAACTTTGCATTCTTTTAGTGCTTAACATTTTCTCAACAGGCGTATCATACTCATTAAATAAACGCCGGACTCATTCCATCATTATCTTATCATCCTACCAATTTTGACCATTATCGGCGACCTACATATATGTATTGGCTTCTAAGGCTCCTATCTTCTTTCAATCTTTCTCTGTGATGATTTAATTGTTCCGAATACATGATTCTTGTAATGAACAGTCTATGGTACGTTAGAAGTATTTGCAGAAAGAATGTCCATTCCGTGGGAAATTTTAGGAGGTCGAATGAAAAATTCATGGCTACAAGACTCTCAAGTGGGTAGCGCGTTCGCCTATTATCCAGTGGTCTTGGGTTCGATTCCCAGTGGAGGCCCATATGCATTCCTCAGCTTTAGAATTAACAATACCACTACTATTACGAATGAAATTTCGTTCTTTCCTGAAAATGGGTGTGCGGAATACGTGATGATGCCATCAATTAATCTCTGGGACGGCAGATTATGATCTTAAAAATGCAATTATTTTATTGTATATTGAGAATAATGCATAGAGAATAATGCATATCGAAAATAATGATAATATGCCATTTAATCTCTGGGACGGCAGATTTTGTTCTTTTAAATGCAATTCCTATATTGTGTATCAAGTATCAAGAATATTTCAGCAACATCAGGTACTTGCGCAAGTTTTTATCCATTTAGAATTTAGATTTCCGTTAACATCTTATTTAGTGCATTTACCTTTCTTGTTGTCAATCTTATTGAGTTGAGAACCTTAGTATATGCTTTTCATTAGTTATTTGCAACATGATATGAAGATTGTGGAGCGTATTGGAGATAACTGCATACATTCGCATTAAGACTTAAGGCATTGAGAGGATGGTTGCCGAAATCGCCCCAGTTTTGGTAAAAATTGACGTAGGATGAAAAAGATTACATTACTTAATTTTTTAAGGTTCAATCGTTTAAGGGAGTATGTTTCCTTCATTTACGAATTTTGGAAATTTTTATGCCAAGTAGATCTCTTATATATTATTTTTCTTATGATTGGATGCTGGCACTATATTTTTAGCCTAGACTACCAATAAATCAATCTTTATGCCCGCTTTTAATTTGTAATTGATCGGAACCCATTCCGTGGTCCATCCTTTCTTCCTGGTTATTTAACTTCTGGTTGTAATCGTAAAATTAATCGTAAAATATGTCAAGAGCTCGAATTGATAGACAAAAAGTTACACATCCATCACCATTAATTCATTACGGTGCTATGTATGTTTGTTGCCCCTGCAATTCATCACTACAAATTGTTCGTGACTATAATAGTTAAAATCTCTGAATAATTTCCTCCTCTTCATATCGTCAATTTCTTTTAAATGGGCATAAAAACATATATATTCTTACGGGAAAATGCATTAACACGGAATCAACAATTGCATTGGTCGTCAGGGGGACGGGTTGTTTACAACCTCAAAATTTCCCAAAATATTCGTATATTGAATCTAAATTATCGCAATTTCAAAACGAAAGCGATATTCTACGACAATATTAAGAATCTGTATTTAATTTCCCTTCTTTTGATACTTACTTCGATTTTATACTATTCTTTCTAATTTTATTTTGCTAAAAAAATGAAGTCGGCAACCGATAAAGTCGAACTTCACATGTATTTCTTCTGGAAATCTATCTGAACGATCTTGGTTCAAACCCAACAAAGTTATCGAATAAAAAGGTGACAGTACTTCCTTCCGGATCTCAGTGAACACTTACGAAAATTTGACGCAAATCGGACAAACGGTGTGGACTCCAATCTCAGACAAACAAAAACACAAACCCACAAACAAACCCACAGAATTTCTGCTTTATATGCATAGATTAATGATGAATTGCCTTTATTGGGATGAGGTTAAGGCCAAAAGCCTCCTCATATATAACCCTTAACTTTGCATTTACTCTTAGAAATTATGGAAAATATTATAGTTTACCTGCGACTAATTGGTTTGAAAGTTCCAATGTAAAATGTGAGCCCAGAAGATGCATAAAATATCCATTCCTCCGAGGAGAACAGGTAACATGTCTTGATTATAATAAAGTCACGAAAAGGTATATAATACTTAGGTAAACAGGTATATCATAACAATTCTTGAGAATGATTTTCTTCGTTAATACTGAACCGCGACTACGGTCTATAATATGAATCACAGCAATGAAGATTTTATCTAGTGTTCATGTAACTGTCTGTAAATCCAGGAAACAGTTAATATATCACATTCTCCTCGGTCAAGAATGAGATTATCTCAGAATGTTCATATTTGAATCTAATTATAATCAACTCAATATGGGAAGGCGTTACCTCGTGGAAGGCCATTACAATGAGATAAAGACTGTTTCGTACACTTCCACAGCAATTTTATTTATGGCAACATGTTTCGCTAGTGTCCTAGCATCATCAGACCTGATGATGCTAGGACACTAGCGAAACATGTTGCCATAAATAAAGTTGCTGTGGGAGTGTACGAAACAGTCTTTATCTCATTGTAATTATAATCATTTTCATTACGAGGAAGTTAGCGTTATATTCACCATCAATAGCAACTTCACCGTCAACTTGGGAGGTCATTCACAAATAAATTTTGCGATAGCACACCGGTTGTGAAGCCTATTATATCGGCTATAGTACAGTTATGGAAGGAACCCCATCTAAACCAAAATCCTAAGGGCTTTTATTAATTTAGGTATGAAAGAAATATATGATACGAGGAACAAAGAGCATTGATCTTCTGCAACCAGCGGTTTGCCGTCAATTTTTAGTTCTACCACCCTTTTCCTTCCCTGACCACGCATACCCTTTCTTCGCAAGGCAATATTTAATAACAATTCTCGATTTAACCCTAAGTGCCTTTCTCGATTTGGTTCCATTCTTGGCCACTCATAAACGCCACTGGGTTTTTCCCCTATACGTATTTTGTGTGCCACCACACCTGATACAGAAAGCTTGAGCGAATTATAAGTTGAACATAATGATTTCTACTCTTCATTGGCTCTCTGCAAAAGATAACGATTGATTTAGGTAAATGGCAGCGATAAAGTAAAAAACGAATAGCATACTCGAATCGTGAGGCTATCTATATAGACCTTACATAGGCCACCAGGCCTGATGAAACTCCCACCGCAAAGAAACCAGTAATTAAATCAATACCGTAGAAGGATCCAGACTTTCTCTGGTATATCCAACGGTCCACTACAAAGTTATGCTTGAAGATATTGATTTTAATAAATAATCTTTTAGTAATAGTGTTATTTGTATGCCTTCAAATATGTAGTTTTCTTTTTTCTCTATTATTTTCAGATCCAAGCGTTGGTGTACATCGCTCTTACCACAATAGGGATACTGGTATACCAGTGCAAAGTGACAGTGGAAGATGACTTCGGAGGCTTCAACAAATGCGTTGTGGAAATGTATTTCCATGGTGAGCATGTATATATATTGAGATATCAATGTGAATCAATATATATTTGTATCGGAGCCTTATGGAGTGTGTACATCATGCATTATCTTAATAATGGCGATTATTCATTCGCTGGATGTTTGCGATTTGTCAAAAAGTGCTACTATAGAAAAGGAAGCGTTACGCAAATGCTCTCCGACGCTGGTTGGGAATCCTCGAAAGAAAGCAGATTGGAAGATAGGATGCGATTACTTGATTAATGCAGAGAAAGTACATTTGCGGAGAAGTAAACGGTATTATGCGATACCCTTGCTACTTCAGCCGATCCGACAATGAGCGCAGATTAAGAGAAATAGATGCGAGGACATGTCGTTTTAGGGACTCATTATTACCACCAATGATACGCGATAACAATTAACTAAAGAGGTAACTGGAACGCTTGGTGTTTACACCCCTGCCACACGCCGAAAGGCGGCTTGAAGGGTATTTATGTAGATGTAGATCGACAGACAGGTGTTTCTGAGAACAGATTTTATTTCTAAAATTTGGAAAGGTTGTCGCACTGATTCTAATCTTTCAACAGGCCGCGTTATGGCTTCCGGGCAGTAAGCCTAACTCTGTATTGATGTTGATTATATTACTGTTATTGGTATTGAGGATCGAATTAGATAAATAAATAAAGGACAAGTAAGAATTGTGTTTCGTTAAGTGCCACAACTAAAATATTTAGGTTCTAAGCGATGCCCACTCTTCTTTAGCACGTCTCTTATTGTCTGTTCACTGGATACTTGTGGATTGGAGCGAGAAAAAAAGATGACAAATTCTCTCTCTCTTTTCGTAAAGGGAGCCAATAGGGAATAGGACGAAGGACTGCCTCCCATATTTCCTAATGTAGACATTTGCTGTTTCAACATAAGCATAAAAATATAAAGTTAGTCAAAATCGTTTAAAATATTTTCAGTATTGAGTGAAAGTAATGCCGGAAATAACAGTGTGATTTATTTTAGGTTAATTAATAACATAATCGAAAAAACAAAAATACTACAATTCAGACGAATTCTTGATTTTGTTCCGGTTTTGTTTAAACGGGTGCCTTTACTTCTCTAATTGAGGAAACAAGAAATTTTTAACATCAAATTCTGCTTCAAATAATTTTCTTTCCGTTAGAATTGTGAATTTGGCACACAAACGTTTTTGAGGCAAATATTCAATAGAAATTATTGGAGAAGTCGAGAATGTTTGAGAAAACCCATTGATGAAAGTAGTCGCCAGCTATTTTACGTTAGGTTGGACATCTCTGATCTATAAGAAATAGAATGTTGGAGCACGGCTGTTAATGAATTAGAGGTTTAAAAACACTCCGTAAGCCGTATTTCGGCAAGCAGAACCCGCGCTAAGAGACAAACGGGAAGCTCCGGATTACCGATTTCTGGGAAGGCTCATTTCTCAGCCCCTAAGAACTTCCTTTGTGGAGACTCCCTGAAGATGGAGGCTTTGTCTCTGAAATGATCATTGAGACTTCCCAGAAATCGGTAATCTGGAGCTTCCCATTTGTCTCTTAGCGCGAGTTCCGCTTGCCGAAATACGGCTTACGGAGTGTTTTTAATCTCTGATCACGCTGAACCACGTTCTATATATCTCTGCATTCTGCCCTATAATATCACGAAGGTACTTCAAATCATATTCAACGTGGATTTAGAGGCGATTTTAAAGGTACGCAAAAGGGGCATTTGCATTGAAGCTTACCCTTTAAGGGGGCATTCCTGGCAGAGTAGGCATATAATGAACTTTTTAGTTACTATATGATTTGAGCGTAAAACATTATTGAAGATACCGTTTTACAAGAAGACATTTTTCGCCAACAAAAATATTTTCCAGGTAAAATAGCCGCTTTATTTAAGGATGTCGTTGCTCTAGGTATGAGTGCAGATTCAAGTATTCGGACGGGTAAAATGACTTTTTTGTCAAGTTTATCGATGGATTAGATTCAGTCTAGAGACAGTGAGTATACTTCTTGGCAGCACGCCGGTAATAAATACTTTGTATCATCATCTTTTGCATTGGTGGTCGTCAAAACCGGTCTCAAAAATAAAAATCTGTGCAAACGTGTAGAACCTGTTTCAATTTCTGTAAAATATCGCGTATGTAGGAATTAACTAGCCGGGGTGACTACAATTTGTACCCTCCAACGTAACCAGTAGATCCGAGTCCAAATTAAATATTTTTGTTTACTTTTGGTATGGGATAAGGAAAAATGTACCTTTCATTTCATCTCAGTCTTATTCACAGCTGTGATAATATGGAAGCTATTGAGGTATGACAGATGCTGATCAATTGTACTCATTTTGATCACTCGTTATTGAAGGCTACGAAATGGGTAATGGGGTTATTGTGTTGTACTTTCACCCATACAGTACACAAGAATACACTTCATATTCTTATAGCATCCTGGCTCAATGAGTGAGCACTGTCAAACTACATCGCTCTTCATCATGGATAGTTCATCTCTTTCCCTTTCGAGAGCTTTCGGTTGTTACTGATGGAGGGATGAGGTTCAAACCGGCATTTAGGCGAAATATTCATCGGTCCAGAATTTTTAGGTGAATGAAATATATTGTAATTTCGGTTAACAACGAGCACGATCTTCGAGAGGCGACGACCAAGCGTTACAAGGAAATAATCGCTAAAACAGATAGTTACTTCTGGCCGTTCTTTCCGCAGAGCATCAGAGAAGCTAAATAGTGCAGATTAGGTAAGGTGTTAATACACTCCTTGCCATACACCACTGGCGGCTGAATTCTGAATCTATATCTAAATCAAATAAATTTTTTCCTGTTCGTGTTAATGATAAATGCAAATGCCAGTGATTCGTGTAGGCAATCTGGTAATGCCAGTGATTCGTATACCTGTTGATGTGTTATTGATTGGTGGTAATGTGAACATGGGAGGTTCAACGGTGGCTGCCAAAATTTCCCTGCTTCGGAAGGCCAGAAAGTCATTAACCGAATCAGCATAGACATAACGTGCATGTTAGCGTTTATAAGCTCAAAAATTATGTCACACCAAAGGAAATGTGGGTGGATTAAAGGAAAGGAAGGTATCTTAGTAGGTTGAATATTTACTTAGTAGGTCAAATATTTTTCACAGTTGTTATTCCTTTGAAATGTGGGTGTCTAGGAATATGCTACACTTTACAACATAGGGCACGAAGCTCCGTTGGAATATTTGCGACAGCAGGGTTTAGAAGGGACAGAAGTTCGGAAATCTCAAAAATGCCGTGAAATCATTTACAAACGGCCCACAAAAGTTGCAAGCAATCAACGTAGAAGGTTCACTAGCGGATTCCAAGAAGTCAGTGGGAGTTACAATCTTAGTGGCCGAGCTTGCGGTGTAATTCCCAATACGTATTTTGACGGACAAGTTACCATCCCCACATAAGTATCTACATCAATATGGCTAACTAACAGAGAAAAAACGACAAATGAAATAAAAGAATGGAGTAAGGCGGATGATGATTTGTTTTCCATCGATTAATACTTCTTTATTGGATCTCTCCTCTCTTTAGGCACAGACACGTGTGGGAATAGGCATTACATATTCGCAGACCTGCTTTCACCACAGACAACCTTAGCTTGGATCATCTCATATTTGGCGGTCGATTGCGTTTGGCTTGTCATCTCCATCGCCTTGATAGTCCGTAAGTATTATCCTTCATAATAATAATCATAGTAATAATAGTAATGCGACTTAATCAGGGCGTGATTGAGACTATCAAGTCTCTTCCTACATCTAACCCTTCGTCATATGAAGTTTAAAAGACATATCTTGAAAAAAGTGCACAGAAAATAACTACTTTGTGGGTTTAGAAAACTAAGTTAGAACTTAAGAAAAAATACACCACAGCAGCAAAACTCCCACAAGAAGGGGAGCGTGAAAAATCTGCGAAGCGTAGTTAAGTGCGTAGATAAGAAAAATTAAATCAATATTAAATGAGTAGAGAAAAATATTATATGAGTATAAAAATATTTTCACCTATGCAGATAAAGGTTCGTCAATGAGTGCAATATAGCTAATAACTAAGCAATTACATAATGTATGGGATAGAACGGCGTCCCGTATGACAGTAATCTAGAATTTATGTTCTCACATAAAATTCAAAGAAATAGACGATGTCTTGTGGAAATCAATGATGTAAAGTGAAAAGTTTGAACCTTTTCTACGATAAAGTTGACTTAATGATGGCGATAGCTCATTGAAATCTGTTATTATTCTTTCATTAAAAACTGCCGTGGAAAAAGTACAAGGTCTTCTCTTCATTTTACAAAAAATTATTTCGTATTGTTAACAGATTATACCGAATTTCTAAAAAAAGCATTCATGCATGTGTCTTTGCAGTGGTCATAGCGTTCCAGGAGAACTGTATGCTCGGTTTATTCGCATGGAGTATTTTTACTATGGGTGTTTGCTGCATGGACTTGGCTGGCCTCGTATACTACGCCTTACAGTTACAAGACGTAACGGTGAGTTTCTAACATCCACATGAAAATAGGAAATGACTGATTGTGATTGTATAGCTGTAGTTGAGAGTTCATTCAGTTGAGTCGTACCCGAAATTGATAAATTTATACAATGGCCATATTAAAGTGACTTACTTCTGTCTGTAAAGTATTAAGCCCGAAAGCAGTTTGGGATCTCATCCCCTCCACCATCAGCTACGAATAGCTAGTAGAGGGGAATGAGGCTTACTAGGCAAGATGAGGAGTGAGGTAGTTTGCCCCTGCTTTCCTCACTGATCCAGAATGGTATAAGCAGAATAAGCCCAAGCCCACGTTGGTGAAGCTCAATGACTCTACGAGTAACACTTTTCGTAACATAGCATTAGGAGAAACCTTAATCAATGCTATAATTCATCATAACTCAAACCTCAGTAGCTTTCATATCATCACAGCCATGAACAAGGCTGAAACAAATCTATATAAAAGGTACATTTTTCTTTATCCAGTACCAAAAGTCAATGAACTACTTCGGTGACGACTAAAGGTTTTAATGCTCCTGGCTTTGATCACTCTAAGATTGTTTTTCCTTTTTATTGTTATAGTCATGTTATGCATTGTCATTTCGTCTTGTGAGTTTGGTTGCTTTCCAATATTGACTCTGGATCTTCTCTCTGCGTGAAAAGGTGGTGGTCTGTCATTACTTACTGAAAGTAGACGTAATTGGTGGTTTGTGTATAGATGAGCGGTGGAGTTGTGATGGAATTTGTGATGAATATACTATATTTATGAGAATTGTCAAAAGCAACACCCAAAAAAAAAACGGAACAAAACTTGTGCAGACGAAAAACTTAAAATTCCATAGAACCATAAAAAACCCTGGAGGCAGAACCCCGTCAAAGAAAAAAAAACCTGATACGTATTTCAGTAGCCAAGCTGCCATCATCAGAGGTGAACTAAAATGCTGAAATACTTTGTGCAAATACACATTTTGTACTGTTTTGGTTGGGACGTATGTTTTCGTCAATTCGCATTTACATTTCAAAGTTTGTTCTCTGACTATATTTATATCGTGTAATCGACAATAGCATTAGTGTCCCTGATTGCTTCGTTGTTTTATTCTGGCACTTTCAAATAGGAGTGTATGTTGAATCCTTGCCCTTTGAACATTGCTCTACTTGTAAGGTTTACGTTTAATAATAATAATGTTAACTGTAACGTAGGGTTTCATGAAACGGGTAACGTAGGTTTGAAACGATTTTCGAGCTGCTATTCGGCTCATGTATCGGTATTCGTTTGCATACGTTTGAAATGTTCTTCGGCAGTCCATAACAATGAACAGAGCCGCGCCTAACTATCTGCCTTCCGGGTGCGAACATAATTTGCCGCCCATTAAAATTATTTACCAAAACCATACATTTCCGGATTTGCAGTTAAAATTTATTTTGTATGATTTTGAAAAACCATTGTTTTATGACTTCGTTTCACAGATTACATTGGTCAGAAAACATCAGAACCAATTAATAATGCATACTCCGTATCTGACATAGTGAATGGTCAATATGAATTAATAGTTTACATTGCTTTTGAGTATCTTAGCAGCAACAGTCTCCGTAAATAAAGCACACAACGCTATTTGCAAACTTGGAAGAATCCTCCGATCAAATCTGTAGTAAAGATATTTTGCAAAGCTTGAACAGGATTTATTATGGGTACCAGAATATCTTTTATTTATTCCAATTCTTCGATTAAGTCAACCGCACAAATATTCCTTTCTCGTCTTGAGTTGTCCGCAATTCTTCCTTCTACATTTTTCATCATTTCACATCATATCCTTTCTGACTAAGCCGTGTGTATCTTACAGAAAGTATCAAAAAATGTTTTTGTCGTAATAATAATAGTTGGCTACGCTTCTGTTGCCGCCCTTCAGATGCCGCCGCCCGGGTGCGATGCACCCATAGGACGGTGCAGCTCTGACAATGAATATGACATTCTGAGACAACTAAAATGTGACTTGAATTTCCAGTGTTTAGTGTTGCTATGCACCATTTCAGACGTGTCATTTCCCGTGTAATGCTTAAACGCTTATTGTTTTTCCTGATACTGATTGCTGCCTTCCACTTTCTTATCAACGGATGTTTCAAACGATAATGGCGTCCAATATAAAAGATAATACTAAAGCAATTATGAGGATTTCACAAATGGAATAGAAGCATCTTTATTGTGGGCGAGATAGGGACTATCAAGTCCTCTCTTACATCTAAGTCATTTAATTTTAATAAAGGAAAGGATTTAGCGTTAAAAAAAGAAAAGAAGGAAGAAACTATGTTATACGACTATTTTGAAACCTAGAAAATCACGCATATACTTAAATATCATCAGGTATATTACATGTTTATTATTAGTTTTGTAAAGCAAATTCTGATCTCCGATTTATTAGGCGAGTATTGCGTGTCTAGTGAGGGCAAATCTACCAGAGTACATTGAAGCGACCTTGTTTTACCGAAGGCAAAATGGGTTGACACAGAATTCTCGCTTGCAAAAATCCGACTTCGATAAGCTTATTTTGTTTAATTTTTGGCAGTGCATAAGAAATAAGGTGAAAGTATGATCGCAATTTATTGAAAATAGTTTGTAGTAATAAACATAAAATCTAACATTTTCCTCGATATATGACGCATGTCGAACTCTGAATTGAAAATTTTAACATGAAATATGAATCCAACTTCTCCGAAAAATTATAATCTCGTGTAATATTTGGTCATCTTAGAAAGCATTATCAGCAAATTTGTTACTGCCGTAGTCATCAAATTTAGGATTGCGCCGTGCTAAAATATAATTTGAATCATTGAACTGTCACACAACATGTACGGAGGGGGCGATAACGAGAATTAAAAAGTATTTGAACGAAATTCATGGAAAAAAGGTCGGTTATCTATAAAGCGCTGTACATGCAGGTAAAAATGGTTTGGAGTGCGACTTCATAGCGATTTCTAATTTATCTGCGGATCTTTTCTTATCATTTATCGATTCTGAGTTCTATCTTTACAAATAATTCTGCCTATGAGCATTAATTGATCGTTAAGTGCCTTATCTGTCGTTCTCTCGATGTACACAATCAGCATATTTCGGATATAGATATTGAGGGCAGATATGAACGTTTAGCTATATAAGACACTGGCGTCCTAATTGAATAGTATTTGTGTAATGATCAATAGGGTATGCACTTTTTCTACGCATAAATATTTTGTTTTTCGTTAAAATAAAATTATACAACTTTCCAAATATATTTTCAAATTTCCAGGATTTCCAAATATATCGCCTTCCTCTCTGAATTTCGAAGAATCTTTTCTCGATTAACTAGGGTCGAATGTAAGAAGAGAGCATAAGTCTCAATCTCGCACTTAAATAAAGACGTTTTATTATTATTATTAATCGGTTAATTAACGTTGGAATAACAAACCCGGCTTTCACAGACATGCGTTTTTGGTCGCTAAATTGAGATAACGTTTAGCATAATTGAATCTCCCTTATTGGAAAGTCGGAGTGGAATAAAAAGCTAATTACTATTTAAATCAGCCCTCAGTAGGTGAAAAATGAACTACTTAATTGAAATTAATAGGCGTAGAATTAAAAGTCGCGAACAAATATAGATATGAAATCGATGTAATTCAGATTGGCAGCAATGGAAGAATTCTTCCCTACGCTGATGCAACCCACCTCTGGTTGGGTGTCTCCGATTCCGAGTGATCGAAGATTCCAGGATTTATTCTGAATGTAACATCCACTCATTCCATACGCTTTCATGCATATTTTATCCCCATGCACCGCTAGAAATCCATCGCTTTCTTTTTTGTTTTGAACGAGCTCTCTTTTTGTAGCGTATTTCTCTCGTCTGGCGATATTTTAGTCAGCCCTCGCTGAATAATTCAACACATTCTCGAAGGCAACGGGGCTGAATTAATTAAATCAATTCCAACTTTCACACTTACTCGTTGACAACCCGACTTTATCATCTGTCCATCATTAATATTAAACAGCTGCGGAAGGGACAGCGTCTTCCTCAGAGCATTAATGGATATTTACGGCGTTCGGTTTGATACGATCGTAATTAGAGACTAATTAAAAGGGTTAACTAACGTGAATGGCGATGACTTATTGGTCTCCGAGGCGTAAATATGAATGAAATAAATTAATAAGGAAATAAATGTGTATAAATATTTATGAAAAGGTAGTGAATACGGCTGCGTTACGTACGTGATGGTAGAGGAGCAACCATCTTGAATCAAGCTTCTTAAGTCAGAGCAGTGTCGTCTAAACGCATGGGTCCGCAGGACACTTTCCCGGGGGACCCACGGCCAGAGGGGCCCCATGCTAATCTGTAATTAAATGACTTGCCATAAATAATAAACCACTAAAAAAGTGTCGTCTAAACGCACTGGCCCGCAGAGCAGTTTCCGAGGGTCCTACGACCACAGGGGCCCCATGCTAATCTGTAATCAAATGGCTTGCCATAAATAAAAATAAATCTGACGTATTAATTAGATCTTAGTAATATAAAACCGAAATTATAATCACCTTTTTCAGCCTTGAAACTATTTTTAGCCTTTTTATCCAGTAAAATAAATATGTTTAAAATTATCATTTATCCATTTATATATCATTCCTGTGAACCGCTGTCACAGGGTGCCCAGCACAGCGGTTTTCCCAGGAGACCTTAAGCTGTTAAGACAGCTCTGCTCTAGAACAAAATTGCCTTTGATGATAACAACACGAAATGTTACAGAAACACCAGTGGAAACCACGTTCTTCACTAGGAACTTTACATACATAGGCACGACTATTGGGACCGTAATGTTCTCAGTTCATGGTGCAAGCTGAGAACATTACGATCTCGTATCTGGAAAAGTTGAATAAGTAATATCGAAAGCCGATTTTCCGTCAAAATCGATCAATGTTCAATTTAAAGGAGATTATTTCTTGTCTCACGCCATGAGAATTCTTTTCGTAGTCCAGTAACGAGGAACCTGCGACCTTTAAGCCACATGCGGAGTTTCCGTCAAATCCTAAAACAGCACCTCGAAGTTAAATAATTTCGTTTCCCCAATTCCATTATTACTTCCTGTAAAAATAAAAGGAAGACGTTCCTCCTAGGTTTACAGAACGAGTGAATTCGTTTCCTTCAATGTAAATCTGATATCAAACTATTGGAACGTAGGAAATAGATAGATAAATAGACCATTTATTGGCGAGGTTAGGCTCATGTGGGACTCTCGTCCATCTAACCTCGTATATCATTCTGATATAGAATAGAATAGATTTAACATGAACAAAATATTATTATAACTAAAAGAAAGAGTGCGGGGTGGGACAAATATTTGCAACTGAAGTTGACGAAGAAGAAATCCACGTTACGGGAAAACACCCATAGAGAGGGGGGCGAAAAAAAACAGCGAAAAAAATGCCACTCAAGTGCACCATATGCGCCATAATGATTTTTCGTGCTGCCGAACGATATATATATATGTACACGTAAATGCAGCTCTCCAATGAAAAGGGGTTTCCCACCCATATATTAGATCTTAGGACCACACGTTCATCTTTAACACTCGTCCGGCTGTTAGTGTAGATAGCTGTTCTGGTTCTGCAGATGTAGACGTTATCTGCTCTATTTTTGGTGTTATTTATTTATTTTATTTTTATTTATATCCCCGCTACCTTCACAAACGTCTGTTTGTAGGAAAATTTGAGAAAAATAAACAATAACAATAGACGGACATACAAGCATTCTCAAACCAGAAAAATCCGATTATTCGGGACTCGAACTCGTGAACTTTGGATTGGAGTGCGAGTTGGAGGTTGGCATCCTCCTAACCTCTCCGCCACCACGGCTGTTTTTTAGCTTACTTTAGATTTTTAACTCTTGAAAACAAACTCAGAAGAGATGGTTTCAGGGGAGGGTTTTAGTTGAAGTAATTAGGCGTCGACAGAGGAAAAGGGTGGGTCAAATATTGAGAAGGAAGGGATTGCTACACAATGTACTTGTAGGTTGAATGCAAGGGAAAAGACGAAGGGGAAGACAAAGACAAAAGATGTGAGGTGATGTAAAGGGTAAAGGTGTAAGTTACCAGAAAACGAAAGAAATGGCATTGAATAAGGAATATTAGGGCACATGAACCTTACGAAAGGAGGATCACTCATGTATGTATTATACTTTTGCTTAAAATTGCCTAGTTTCTTTTCCGAAACGAGATACGCGGTTTGGTGAGAAACTCTTCCGTAACGCGGTTTGGTGAAAAACTCTGAATGAGTCCGTGAAAAAATAACGGAATAGGTGTGCAAATAATAATAAATCGTTTTTCGAAATTACGAACATCATCACAAATAAAAGTGAAAGTTCGATTGGTCCTTTCTGATTATTCTTGTATCATCTCACCATGATTGGCCCGGATAATCGAGGAGAATAATAATAACGTCCTTATTTAGGCGAATTTTAGTCTAATGAGACCACTCTTACGATCAACCTAGCAAAGACGAACAGAAACAACCATGCCCTGACCAGAATTCGAGCCTGAGACCTCGGCGTTGCTAGGCTAACACTCTAACCTAGGCCGAAAATTCACCGCACTTTATGAATGATGTATCCTCAATTTCAGATAAAAGGTGCCGCATTTGTCGGAACCCCTCAGCAGGTGGACGTCGAAGAGTTGTGCTCGGATATTAACACCATGATCCTCGTTCCCGGTCTTCTGATGACCATCGCGGGCCGTTTCTACCTCTTCTGGCTTTTCAACGCAGCTCTAACGGTCATCATCGGAGTGTGCGCAATCGGAATGTACAGCAGAGCCTCGGAAGATCAGGTTGGAGATTGGTTTTGGGGAGACTTACAATTTTACTAATCTTCTAATGTATTTTGAACAATCGATTCATCCCTCATGCTATGTTGATGCCGTGTAATCATACTATCTAATCATTTTATATAAAATATTTAAATAAAATAATTATTCAAATTATCAGTTTGGAATTTTTTTGCTCAAACAAAGCTCAGTTCACGTCCCCCAAAGGTGTACCAACGATAAGATAACTTGTAATTGATTTGACCAGTTTCTAAAAAGTTACTCTATGTGTTTACTACTAAGCTACGCTATGTGTTTCGAATAATTTTGGCGAATGAAGCGAAAGCAATACATTTGCGCCCATGATTTTGATTTGTTGTCAACTGAGAAAACACAAATCTTATGTTATATAAGTATGATTAAAGGAAGTGCAAATTCAGCCTTTAGTAAAAAATGTGGGTATTCGTGCTGTACACGTTCGGAAGAAATAGGTAATCATTCAATTCCTCTATTCCTGAAAATCAAGATCTAAAAAGTATCAACGGGAAATTGGTTTTTATCGAAGAAAAGATTTCCTCTTTTTCGTTCCATTCACAGAAATTTTTCCATATTGCAGCTTATTCTAGAGGGATTAATTGTATGTAAGATTGTAATTGAAACTACAGGTGCTTGCGAGGGAATCCCTCTATATTATTATAACTGAAGAACGGCTTACGAGTTTCCAAAAGAAAAAAATCACCAGAAAATTATGGAAAACTTTGTCTGTTTTACGTAAAATTTGCGGAGATTAGATTTAATAAAGGTTCCGTTCGATTCGTATCCGCGAGATAGGCAAATTATTATGGAAGATAACTGTCATTGAATTAAAACTATTTATTGGAAGACTAAGATTATTAGACATTTTTATTCCGGACTGACAAATGTTTTTGAGTGGTATTAACATCAGTTATTTCTTATTTCGCATCAAACCTTGTCCTTTTTATCTTATGGAACTTCAGTACTGAAATACGGAACTCAAATTTGGAATTCCACTTATCTTATTCATGAACATTTAATTCGACATTCTCATTAGATCTTTCTAACGTTCTACAACATCTTAGTTCACTATGGAAATGATTTCGGAAGATAGACATGTTTCCAACTTACTGGATGTAGCATTTGTAATGATACTAATTATGCCAAGATCACCTTGTCATCACTACGAATCGATTGTAAATTCAAATTAAGGCAAGTTAAACACGGAAATGATTCATATCTCAACGGACTAAGAAGTTTCATGTTTATTACCTGCCCCGTTTTCTCCCCATAATACATACTGTGTCCGCGGTCGAAGATTCAAAAGTAAGAACTTATTTAAGTAGAAGCCAAGGTGACGTAGAAAGGACACAACCGACGAAACAAGTCTTAGAATTGCTGAAAGGATGCTCAAATTTCGAATTTCAAAGTGAAACAAAATAGAGTGAGCAAGTTAACGCCAATCCCATGCACTTGAAGCAGATATAAAAGGTTTTAGAACTCTATCGTAAGAAAGAGAGCACTCCTGTCATTGTTACTTCTTAACTGTCTGATGGCTTCCAAGAATCCTTTGTCGGAGGCTTTGCTCAGAACACTGAAACGGCATCTTATCTGTAGTTGAGTGACTTTACTTGTTCGGTTAAGTAATCGCGGGTATTGCGATGGGATGTCAGATGAAAGATAGGGCGCTTTTTCGATCGTCAGAGATACTGTGGAGTAGGGTATTAGCATTCACATTTCGTAACAAATCGATGAAGGTTCTGAATGTCCAAAATAACTACCAACAACGGATAGCTAGGAAAATACATGATGTATCGCAGGAATGTGACAATACGAGTATACCTCTACAAAATTTTGGTCTTCCACGTATGAGTCTAAATAGAGCTGAAAAGTTCTATAAACTGGGACCGATAAAGAGGTACATGGTAAACTGCACCGATTTCTATTGAGTTTTAAGTGTTGCTGAATTTATATTCACTCACAATAATATTTCTTTATCTGGACAAATAATACATGAGCTTCAGAATGTTTCTGGCTGCGAGTTGTTGAAATTTCGACTTTTGACCGATACATTTCAAATGCGGTAATTTTACGAACAGGATCCTATGATAATCCGTTTTTAGGGATTTTTTTGGCTCTAATTTTTACTGAATACTTTTACTATTAAAGGTTGTCATTGAAATGCACTGCAGAAGGAAAAAGATATTGAGTTAGGTATTCATTGAAGAATACAATTATCTATCAACATTCGGAAACCAAAACGTAATTAATCCATATTCTAAAAGGCTGAAACACTAGTTACACTTTGGTCTATGCGATAGGAACTTTTGGGCCCTTTTGCACCAGTTGCTTGGAAATCGTGCGTCTACCTGGAAAACTGGGAGAAGTTTGACTTCTCTGAGGAAAGCGCTAATGAGGGAATCTATCGTGATAGAAAATCTGATAGGTTCGCGGGCTATCAAAGAAATTGCCGAATCAAAAGATATTTAACTTATCTTTAAGATATAAAAGGATATTATTTTTTGTTGAGTGTCTGTATGAATTAGATCTCACACCATATCCTTCATTTTTTATTTTAATCGTTTTCGTTTCTCTTTTGTTTTTTCAAAGACGTTCCTCCAAAACTCCACAACGTCGCCTTTCTTTTTCGACCCAGTGGAATCTGTCAATTCCATAACTTTTGGAAGGTAAGCATATTCCATTATTTAACCGTACTTTTGTGCAGCGTGTGCTTATATTATTTGGTTCAATAGGATTAACTTCCAAAGTTTTTTATTGAGAAGAACCATTTCACGACTATCTCATGGTTCTTGCCAAGTTATTGTCGATTGAGGTGTGGTTTAAATTGGTTTGAATTGAAAAATTAAGGTAGCTTTTAAATTTACTATTCGATAGTCTCGATTCAATTCGAGAGTTCGAATAAAAATGCAACAATCAAAATTGCTCATAAATTATCTTACGTGTATATATGTGTATGTATCAATACAATATCCTTATATCTATACCTTTTATACTAATTAGCTTTTAAGTTTGTCGTAAGATTTAAATAAATGAACCATGAACAGTTTTTACCATATGCAGGTGAAATAATGAAAGAAAACTTTGTAATTTTTACAGAAATATAATTGAACGACCGGTTTCAGTACAGAGCAATCATTAGGTCCTGATGATTGCTCTGTGCTGAAACCGGTCGTTCAATTATATTCCTGTGAAAATTACAAAGTTTTCTTTCATTCTTTCATTATGTCGTTCCACGAAGTACGGCCAGAAACGATTGATTATATGCAGGCGAGTTCAAGGCTTAAGTTTCTAATGTTTATGACGTAAAGCGTACAACAATGTTGTACGTAAGATAGTGGCATAATGATAATTTTCTCTTTCCGTTACCCCCTTGAATATAACAGATATGTCTGCCCATCCTACTCAAGTGATATAAAACAATTATATCGATTTTATCAAGACCGTAATTCTTAGTAGCTGAAGAAAGGAAAAATTGATTACGTTTATCTCCAGCTTGTCGTTGGATGGAGAAAAATACTTAATCGTACCAATCATAATACATCGGAAGATATTATTTCGAAATTTCATATCTCTTACTTCCATTGTGGTATAATTAATTATGCAGTTCTTTTAGTTGATGGTCCCTCGAATGCTACGTTATTAAATATTGTTATAACCCCCCTGTTATGCCGATCAAGGACTGCGACATACCCCTGGGATTCACTAAAACGTGAATAGGGTCTGAGAAGAATCAGAGATGGGCGGGAAGAGTTAGGAAATCATTTCCTTAGATGCTCGTAAAGATACCGAAATTCAGGCTTTATTTGGAACCTTTTATGAAGCATTAATCTACACCTATATGTATATACCCAGCCTTTCTGCTTGTGGCAGGGGCTTTAAACACCCCACAACACATTGATATAGTTTAGAAACGTATATTTACTTTTATCTGGGATCTTCATTGAGGTTAGTAACTCCAGAGGGTTGCGATCAGCTTAAAGGTTCAAGAGGAAATTTTAAAGAGAGTTCCAGCGTAATATCTAGCTAAATTTGCGACGCAGGTGTAGACTATTTCTGCTATTGCTTATGCCACCCATATCGATCTTTGAAGCTTGTATGTAGTACGAGATATTGTAGAATACGAGAATTTCCAGGACGCTCTCTGCCCCCTACCATCAATGAGTGGTTTCACGAGGGTCATGTAAGGCACCTATAGACAGAAAATTCTAATTTTCACATTCGTGGCTATCTATGAACGTCTAACGTGGGATGTTACGCGCATTTGTATGCCTGTTTTTGATAGTATTTGGTTGGAATAACTCAAAATACCTTCCATGACCCCTTTTGGGCTTAGAAATAAAATAATAGTTAGAATAGAATAATATAAAAAACTTTTATGCGTCAATGATACTTTTATTCTTACCAATAACTTTGGTTAAAAATTATTACTGACGGTCAAAAACATCAAAATTCTTCAAAAAAAGCTTAAATTTCATAAATTTGAACTAGCATGATCTTCGCGAGCAAGAAATAAACAAAATGTAAGTATTTTAAAAAATTATCGTTGACTGCTGTGATTCGTAAAAGGTACTTAGAGTTTTATCAGCTCATCAAATCGTACCAAAATTAGGCATGCACACGTATGGAACTCCTCTGATAATTATTTTTTGATTCAACGATATTCGATTGATATTCGATTCCAGGAGAACTTCGGTCATCGACGCTTGGAAGAGTTCCTGGAGAAACGCAGCGCCAGTTCATATCCCAAAGGTCGACCCATCGAAGAAACCTCCCTTCGTTTCATCCGTACACGGCTCAGGAACTCCCTCCCTAGCGGAGAGCTATCAGCAGCAGGCAAGACAGTTATCCACTTTCGCGGAGACTCCGGTACCTTCTTCGTCCGTTCCAGCGCCTCTGCAAGCCCAGTCTGCTCCCCAGACCTCCTCAGGTCCCGCCAATCAACCGGTACGGAGGGGTCTACCACCTTTAAGGCGTCACCCACCGCCCCCACCTGATCTGAAGCCATTGCGCTCGGCCTTGAAAGCAAGTGATGACTCAAGAACAGGTAAGCACTGATGTAATCTATTGATGGATAGATAGACCTTTTATTGGCGAGGTTAGCCCCAAGTGGGCCTCTATTCTACTTACCCACGTATATCTCTCTTTCTTTCACTCTTTCCTACAACTTTCACAGGTTTTTCGTCTCCCATCTCACTGCAAGAGTTTTCCTGTAGTGAAAACATTTTTTCTGTGATAAAATAGTTACAATTTTTTCCTCCACCAAACCATTATTTCTCTCCTTTTATTTCTATTTACTCTGAGCTTGTTCTAAAATCTATATATTTGCGGTGTAATATCTTACATCATATTATACATTCGAATATGCATTAAATTAATTATTCGAATATACATTATTTTAACAAGGGTTAAATGAAAGTTGAGACTACAATTTTTTCCAATAAAGACGAATGTATGTATGTATATCGTTTTAATGTCGTTACAAAGGTTGAAGAAAATAGAAAGAGTACAGCGTGGGAAACTTTTTGCGACTTAAGGTGGGCGAAGAAAAGTCACCGATGAAAAAGGCGTAATAATACAGTAAAAATACAATGGCAAAGACAGTAAACAACACTTTATACATAATGAAGTACTAAATATAGAAATGTCAAAGAAATTAAAAATAATACAAAATCCACGAATGTGTGCAAAGGAGAAAAATCATCTAGTCTTTGGAAAAGAAACGGAAGATGACAATAAAATTTCCTTATATACCTTAAAATAATAATAGTAGTATAACCGTTATAAAGTAGTAAATTAGTAGTAGTAGGTAGTAAATAATCACTTTAAGTCGACCAAAATTATCAAGTAACTAATACGGATGATTCCTTCCTGAAGCATTTATCAAATAATCAAATAAAATTCAGAATTGGTTGTTTTCGTCATCGTATCTTTGATTTCCTTGTCAGGGAAAGGAATCCTTGAATAATTGAGGCTAAACGTGATCAAATCGTGAAAAAAAAACAAACTATCAATTGCTGGTGTAAGAAACAGCACAAGTGTGGTACTCGTAACATACCGGACTAGAAGTATGTCTGCACGAACAGTAGGAATGGGATGCGTCGCGGCGACTTGAA
This sequence comes from Ladona fulva, assembly GCA_000376725.2. Lineage (NCBI taxonomy): Eukaryota > Metazoa > Arthropoda > Insecta > Odonata > Libellulidae > Ladona > Ladona fulva. The sequence continues at coordinate 777,195 of KZ308360.1, read as the reverse complement.
CGTGTGGTGAGTGTGGATGAAAGCTGAATGGCAAAGATGGTCGATTATAAGAGCAGGTGTCTCCAACATAGTTTCAACATAGTATTTTTTTCCATAATTGAGCGACGAGAAAATAACGCGGGTTTTTAGTTTACTGAGCTTCGCTACTATTTCCGAGGATTTTTAAGTTGCAATTGTTCTGATATTCTTCCTTTAAATGACGATATGAACCATGTGATTCATATCATACAATTTATAAATTGCAAATCATTTGTGAATTTGTAAAACTTAAAGCTAAAAGCTTTCAAAAATTTCAATAATTAGCGGGCGCTTGGAAAAAGAGCTGGGCGACACTCAAAAAAGTACTGCGCTGCCGTCCAGTGTGTTTCCACAGAAAGTTCTTCGACAACTAATTTAATGTCAACCGAGAATCGAACCCGGGCCCCCGAAGGTGAACGCGCAGCCCACTCGGCAACTCGGGAGCTCTAGAATTGTATTAACGGAAGATGATACACCGCGTCGAAGCGAAGGCCGTTTCTATTAACATTAGTCTGTGGAATCTACAAATCGTGTTTTCTTTTCCTGTGATTATGAAGGAGTTCCATCTGGTGAAACTGCAAACCATCGCGTTTAATAATTCATAAGTTTACCATACGAATTCACCGATGTGGCAGACGGAAAGTTCCAACATGGAATAGACGGGATTCACTATGGGAGAGCTGATAGAATGTGGGGGGATGAAGTCCCTCAAGAGTTGGTATTAGGTTGTCAAGGAGTAAAAGAGATTTATGTTAACTGAACTGGTATATCTGAAGCTAAAAAAGTGTGCTAGGAGATACTGAAAAGTATGGGGGAGTGCTGTTGGTAGATGAACCTGATAGTTTGCTTACCACAGGCCTTCGGATAGCCATGTTGATAACACGTTCAAATTTTGGGAAACCGGTTCCAGGTTCAACTTCCGGTGGGGCTCACGTGCGAAATTATCTTAGCTCAGTAGTAGTGACGTTCAGTAGTAGTTTTTCCTTCAAAGAGCATATTCGAAGCATAGTAGGGAAGGTGAATGGGATGCAAAGGTCAGCCAGTATGATTCTGAGGGGATGTTCATCGAGAGTAAAGGAAATAGCTTACTTTTCCATAATTCGACCTCTCCTCGAAGTTTTGCTTTGCAGTTTGGGATCCTCACGAAGTAGAATTAGTCTCCGATCTTGAGAAACTTCAACGTAGGTTTGTCAAAGGAGATTTTAGGTTCGACAGTAGTATTACAGCTATGATAGATTCCCTCAGGTGGACTTCGCTTAGGGATAGAGGAATAGATTACCGACGTAAGCTTTTTGAAAAGTTTATCGCTGCAGATATCGTCGACGAGATAGCTGATATTGTTATTCCAGCTAGCAACGTGGGCGAGCTCTGAGAGAAAACTAAGAATCGATTCAGGGAAGTGATTGCCAGGACGGACAGTTACTTCTGGTTCGTTTTTCCCGCGAAGTATTAGAGAAACTAATAGCAGTTAGGGTGTGATAGGATTATCGGTGTTTTTACACCTCGCGCCACTGGCGGCTTACAGAGTTTAAATGTAAGTGTAGCTGGCGAAGCACTTTGAACAATACTATTAGAACTAGCTTGCTTACCCCGATAGAGGAGGGCTCCCGGATAGACAAGTGGGCAACGCGTTCGACTTCAGTGAAAGCGGTCCCGGGTTCGATTCCCGGTGGTGGCCTACGTGCGAAATGACCTAAGCTGTCGAAGCACTTTTAACAATGCTACTACTAATACCCGATAGAGGATTATGAAGCATACAGCTCACTGAGTGGAATGCTTGCGTACACTCTCATCCAATGTGAGCGAGTGCGTCTGAGTGACTTGGAGACATAATTGGTTGAGCTTCTAATGATTTATCCTCTGACGGCAACGATTAGGTGTTGTAAGAAGGTAAGGCAGAAACGATGAATTAAAACTGGTAGCCTAAAAAGAGAGGATCCAGTTCGAAACATGAAATATGCCGTCCGCACCAAGTTTTTCAATCAGTAGAATTTAGATGCTTGTGAACTTCGAAATACTTTGCTTTCGAGTCGACAAATATCATTAAAATTTACGATCTCATACCGCTCATTCCATACAAAGTTGCGGCTTATGGAACGTGCGGGTGTGCGCACAATCGCAAAGGCTGAACTCACGTATGTTTTGACTATTCCAAGCGCAAACTCTCTCGCTTGCTGTAAGGTGTTCTCAAATACGTGTCTTGAGCGACGTTAGAACTGACTTGCGTGTGAACGGATGGTGAACTTATTGGACGTTCGACTCCTGTTCAATAGTGATGTAGCTAGGGTAGTTTAGGTTTAAAGTCGTAAATAAAATTCTATTTCATTGAGTGGTGTTCCAAGATGTGCGGTCAACACAAGAAGATCACGTTTTGAGTACCGTGTTTCTCCTTGTCTTAGAGGCACTTTAATTCGAAAAATGTGGGGTTTAAAAACAGGGAGCGTCACAAAGGCAGTAGATTTTTTGCTTGCATTCCCGGATCTTTCGCCCTCGTAGTTTATTTTTTACGGCATCAATCATTTTTACGGCATACCAGCGCAACCCACCATTCCACGGAAGTCATTGTTATCCGTTTTTGCGTTAGATGTTTTCGCACTTGTAGTCTTTCGGTCATTAATGGCTTAAAAAGGATTTTTGTAGTGCTGAATTCAAGCCAAAGGGTTTAGTTGGTGAAAGTGAATGGAAATCGTACTATTATGATGAATAAAACATGAGATCAATAACTTTATGTAATAAAATTATTTTTGTTTAAAAATTTCGGGTTCCAAAATCAAGGCGCGTCAAATGCATGGGAGCGACTCATGCGTGGGGAAATACGTTAGTTATTTTCAGCTAAATTACAACGTTACTCAGACGGAATTTCTTAGATAAAGAAGTTTTCAAGAACTGGAGATGATTCTTGAGTCAATATTACTCCTGGTAGAGTCTGAGAAGAGCATAAAATTGATATTTACTGGAATATCCTGAAAAAATGTGGTAAATTCTACATCATCTCACAACAAGAGGAAAACAGTTATCAAGCGGCTGCGGTTTTTCTATTTTTGTAAGTGAAACGCAATTTCCCTCAACTTTTAGGATCTGAAGAGCTCTACTTTGAATATCGATTATTCATAACGATTTCTGATAGAGGATCGTGATTGAGGGGGGCGATAGCTGGCGAGATAAAATGAATCAACATTATCATATCTTAGGCAAAATTTATATCTAAAGGAATCGAACAAACGAAAGAAAGTAATCTATTTGGTATGTTTGAGGGCTCCCAGATAGCCAAGTGGGTAACGCGTTCGACTCTGGTGAAAGCAGTCCCGGGTTCGATTCCCGGTGGGGGCTCACGTGCGAAATGACCTTAGCTGTCGAGCACTTTTAACAATATTACTGCTACTGGTATGTTTGATGATAAACAACCCGCGCAATACTATTCAGTTTTCAGATTTCATATTTGTGTTAAATGTGAATATCAAGAAGCTCGATCCTCCTCTTTCGCCCCAGCACTGAAAATCAGGAGGTTGCTAGCATGTCATTACTCCTATATGAATATTTAACGAGAATTTCAATCAGAAAACTTAATTATTATTAAAAGGAAAGAGCAGGCGTAAAGTCATCTATACGAAACCTTCAAAGCAAGTGGCAATGACCCCTGTGCATCCTATGAATACCTCAATGACGTAAGAACTAATATACTCATTAACGCCTGGGGTGATCAGATAATCACGCCGGATGTATTAGCATGAACAAATTTGTTTCAGTTATTTATAGCTTGAGTTCTGTAACTGAAATGCACATGGTGAATAGGGATTTACGAACCGTTTCACTCTATTAATAAACACGATGTAAATAGAAATTCATACAGTTATAATTAATTAGATTGCTATTTGAAAGTCGAAACAGAATTGATTTCCAGTTTCGGTTTTAGGGTCAAGAATTTGAATTTATCGGTTCGGATTCGATTTTCATTTCAGTAAAATTTTTTTGTTTCGGTTATGGGTTAGGTTACATTTCGACACTTAGTCTTCAACAGAATTCAAAGGAAAACGTATGGTTTGGTATTTAGTATAGCACTATCACCATATACCAGTGCTCCGCAACCTTTTCTCACCTATGACACACAAAAATTCTTCCCTAGAATTCCGCGGCACACCAAAACTAAAATATGTAGGTATTAAATTGATATTATTTAGTTATAATAATTATTCTATACTACATTTTGAAAGATAGACAATATTATGAAAAATAATTTGTCATTGTGTATTAAATACATAATGAAACATTGTAAAATGTCAAATACATTGAATTTGACCGCGGCACACCAGTGTGCCACGGCACACCGGTTGCGGAGCACTGCTATATACTATTATTGATTCAAGTGTGTAGTCAGACTTTCAGCTACCCTGATGCGGCAAGTTTGCGGCTGCCTACATACATTATCCGAAGACTAAAGTGGACCAACGTTATTTAAAACTCAACTCAGAGGTTGAGGCGAAAACCCCACTTTCTTACCTCCCGAAATAAGTAAGAACTTTGACGATATGGAGGTAATAAAGATCGAGAGGTATTTAATTTAACAATATGCGATACAGAGTAATACAGAAATGTGCACTGATGAAGAGCCCTGAAAATCGAAACGTTCGAAACGATGCGATTCTGACAGCTATCGACGAAAGTGAAAAGCAATGTCTGCAAATCGTCTGCGGGTTGACTCACTTCTTTGCACCAGGATCCATCCGTGACGTCCAAAATCCTCACGGAATACTCAATCACGAGATTGAGATTCCGGTCGGGTTTCCCTTTCGTTTTAGAGGATCCACACGCCGGAAGGTTTCGAGGGAACGACGTTTTTTCAATCGTAGAGTTTCGTATTTTTTCCTGGACTTTTGCCGAGCGCAAGGGAGGTTTGTGGACGGCGAAAGGTTTGGGAAGCACCGGTCATAAAGGGCACGGAGGGAAAAATACGGAACGGATCCCATTAAGATTCAATCCATTACGCAAAGGTCTCCTCCTCGCCTGGCTTTATCGGACCTGTGAAATCGATAAGAGACCGGATATTGAATCAGTGCATACGTGGCCCGTTCCACATCTTTTCGCTCGGGAACGTTACGAGAGAACCACGATTTCTTCACGGTGATTGTGTTTACGTTTAGAATGTCTGGAAATTCGGGCAAACATTGACTATTCACTTTTGAACGTCTTATTCAGTCGACTGCTACGTACTTATTGGGTTGCCAAGTTCTCAACATTTTAGAATGGTTAAGATAAATTAGCGTAAAGGCTAGAATGGTCCTTTTCGTTTAATTTTGCTACATATGCAGTCTTAAGACCATGTTCACTTTTGTAATCTATAGATTTCGGTCGCACATGTACATAAATACTCTATAAGCCGCTTTTCTGTGCCTGGGTGTCGTACCTATTAGAACACAACCACAATGTTTGAACATTAGTATTCGAGAAAAGCTCCGAAAGGCCGTTGATTGCGAGCAAACTTATTGTTGGAGAATTCCAACCAGCGGGGGTTAGAGTTCTCCGCGGCCGCGTGGAGAGAAGAATTACTATATTTAATCTTCTATCCCGAATATGGCAACGTAGTTTCCGAAATACGTATGAGAACAATATTTGAAAACGCGACCACGGAGAACCCTAATCCCCGTTGGTTGGAATTCTCCAACAGTTTGCTCGCTTCGAAGAAAAAACGGCTTTTGGGAGCTTTTCTCGTATACTAGTCTTACCACAGCCGTGTTCCTTTTCCTTATAGAAAGTATAGATACAATGTTTGAAATCAAAGAAAATAGCTATTTCCACTATTTTTTTAAATTTGACGATAAAATTGGAACTGTATTGCGGCTATCTTCAGGTTGGATCAGAAGTATGTATGTATCTTAGGGAGGCCCTCACCCAGAGGGTTGCCTGACAGGCGTTAACTCCCCTTGCCTAAGATTCTTAAAGTATTTTCTTCGGAGCATAATTCAAAAGGGTTTTATCCATATATGTTTGGAAAGCTTACAACACTTATTTGCAATACTTTCTTACTCCGAGGACCAATAAGTTCGCAGTTCAAAGTTTAGCGTAAAACCTTCATTTAGACTGTTGGTTAAAATACTTGAGTTAACCCACCCAGGCGATAATTCTGGTCTTATGTATGTATATATCTTATGTTTAAAGCTAAGAGTCATTATTTGGAATACAAGTAAATCATTGAATACGTTTTATCTGGAATACAACTCTTAGTTCATTTCTCAGGAGAATGTTTAACAACTAAAATCAACTAAACTATACTAAAGTGCTATTTGTGGAGGGTACTTGACTGAAAATAAATTTGCGTCACCGACTGTTTAAAACGTGCGTATTTTTGGGATAGAAAGATTTTATTTGATTAATACTAGTGTATTACTCCCAAAATAATGGGCATTTAATTCTCCTTGCGAGATATTCCAATAATATAGAAGCATGACTTCAAAGTCTGCATTAATGGTATTAACTCTATCAATAAATAAATCTTCATTTTTAAACTGGAAGAACATTCGCCAAGTTCGAACCAATTCTGACATTAATTTCTCACTCATTTGTTCTTTTCAGCATTTTGAGGCGACAAGCCTTCCAGCCGAATTTAAAGTAGCCCGACTTGGTTAAGCATCGCATGGAGATCTTCAGCAGCATTTCCGTTCATGAAATTCACCGTCCATATCTTGCCCATCTAAATACATGTTTATCATTCGTCACCCTGGTCATTGTCATTCGACTACTCACTCTAAAATCACTCGTTAACCTTCACTATCAACATAAATCTTTATTTTTTCAATCAAAATATGCCATGTTGATCATTGTTCTGTTATTTAATTGAGATAATTATGTGTAAACGGAAAATTAATAAATGTTTTATACCAAATGAATGTTCAATTTTTTTCGTAAAAATTCACAGGTACAAATCTAAGAAATATGTGGGTAACTTTGCCTTTTTGGAACATCATATGATCGACGAAGTGCATGATGCATTAGAATTTCTTTACCAAGCTTTATTGGGAATAATCAATGACTGTTGTTAAAATTTACATACGAAGAAACCTGAAAGAGTTCGTTAAAATGTATTGGGACCAAGTCGTAAGCAACCATTCACAGTTTATCCTCATTCGTTTTCTTATTTTCAACATTCATTTGTTTCTATTAGCTCGATGCCAAGAAGAAATAGTGATCGCCATTCCAGAACTGAGTCTTCTGGCTTCCATACGTTTCCGGGAGTGCGTAGTTTCTCCATTTCTTATCAATCAAATCTTTTGCGCGTTCCGATGTGATCTCAATTCCAGAGAAAGAGAAATGGAGGGAAAATTCCCTTTTTATGCATAAAAGGGGTTGTTCGGAGAGTGAATTTCGACAAATTTACTCATTTTATTTCTCACGGTCAAGGTGATTCGTTGAATATTTCTTTAGCACCGATTACTAAAGTAACAAAGAACAGTACTGTTACTCGTTCCAGCAATGCCTATAGCATCGATACAGTCGATAAAAATCAGCTGACTGACGAGCCACTTTGTGCTCTTTTTTTAGAATTTAAATTAGATCATATTTAATACAAAAAACAACGAAAATACAATTCGTTTTTGTGAGGCATTTTGCAGAGTTTTTTATAGGATTTATTTATTTTATTTATATTTTATTTATTTTTATTTTATTCAATAGGATCTAGTTTCCTGAGAAAAGTGGTTCGTGTTTTTTATCGTTCCTACCGATAAAAGTTACTAAAAGAACTAATCACATCCTTCCGAAATGCTCACATGAAATTTTATTGCTATCCACCATTATTTTAAATTTTCTGTACACAATGCTATATGGTTGATTATTAATCGAAAGCTTGACAGTTAAATCTCGCGTGATTGCCTTCATAATTTATAGAAGTATTCCCGAACAGGATTTTAGTCGTTTTTCAAGTGCTAACATTCAGCTTCTTGTAAGTTTTGTACCTACATACAGACAGCATTTAGCCAAAGGTATAAGATGCTGAAATTGAATTTGGAACCGTTAAAACAGTCCTTTATATCTCCGTGATTTCAAGGCTATAATTCATTCAAACTCTCCAGGCGACTGTCGCATTCTTCACCGCTTATCTCCTCAAATCAGAAAAATCGACGCGATTAAGAAGCAAGTCGCTTCCTTCGAGTGGACGTGACCGATCCCCGTGAATTAGCCGTCCCACATGTAATGAGGCGCCCGGCGGCGTCTTCTGTCTCCTTTATAACCTCCCGGGTCGTTGCGAAAAAAATGAAGCGGGATTTCCAAACGCCGACAAATAAAATCCCTCCGAAGATTCCCTTATCACGAACTCGTTTCAAAACGCCTACGTATCGAGCATATCTATAAAAAGGATTTCACCGACTCACCTTCCGACCGAGAGGAGGTGAGAGGAAAAAAAAGAAAATCGATGCCCGTCATGTTCGTCTCGTTCCTTTCTCTCTTGGAATTCCTCATCGGTGGACGCGCCTTACGTTCTTGTCTTGCGACGCCTTCCTTCATATTGAAGCGGAAGAGACAGAGCGAGTAGTAGGGATGGACCCACAACTATGCCTTGTGGCACTCTCCCACTTCCCGCATTTGGATTCTATTGGAAGCCTTATATCCACCTCAGATGCGATGTGGAGTAACGCTAAGGTCGTCCGCCATCGTGAAAGCGGTATTCGTGTCGTATGCGGTCTAAGAAATGTATGCAGTCTACCACAGTACATGACAACCTGATGAAGGAATAACAATTCCTTCTTTCATACGTTTATAGATTGAATTGACTTTCAATACCTTTGGAAAAATATTTCTTATTTTTCAAAAGGTCATATACTTTTTTCTAGTCTTGTTTATGACTACATTAGTATGAAATCTACAGAAGAATGAGTGATGCTAAATGGTAGCATTCATTCTAGTCACTAAATATTTAGGTTAGATATAAGACAATACTAATAATTCCAAATATAGCCCTAAAACAAAGGTGTATTATTGTTATGAAAAGTTCTATTCATTGTTCTATTATTATGAATGCTATGAAAATTTCTATTCATGTGATACTAGCGCTGGCGAGGGTATGGGATTTGAACCGGCCCTTGAGCTGAATACTTTACTGATAGAATGTTCAGCTATAAATTGACTGAACTAATACTCATATTGCTGCTTTATTTGAGGAACAACATTAAAGAAGAGAAAAAGGTCTTTAAAGGCAAAATATTAAAGTTAAATTAATTTTAATGAGTAAAAATTATAATTATATTTCATTCACATTTAGCATAAAATGCGTTGAAAACACTTTTTTCGCCTCTTTTGATATATATAATTCTTGGTGGGGGTCAAATTACGAAATAGGCGAAATGCCATTTGAAGGAATTTAAATAAGTTAATGTTAACCACGAACGCAGAATTTTACTATAATTGTTATTACTATCTTTTAACACATTTAGGGTAAGGTGAATAACATTTCAATATATTTTATGGATATAAATAAAGAAAAGCAGTTCATTATTTAAATAACCGTTTCATCTGCCGAGGGACTTCGTATTTTTCGAACCACGATTTGCACACTTCATTGTTAAGAGTTTATTTCCTCGATTTTATCTATAACAACTATAGTTTTTTCCAGAAACAGATGACACCGAGGAAGCTCAAGATAATCCAGTGCGAGATTCCTATCTTTAACTGTCGGCTGTAATAATATCATAGAATTACTTTGCAAGAATTCCGTATCAGCAAATTCGAAGTAACATTTTATGGGAGAATGAAAGAATTGTATCTTTTGAATTAATTTTTGAAATATTTAAATGAATGCCACCTAAAATCAAGTAATCAAGCGATACTTAAGTTAGATGAAATGAAATGTTTTTTTTTAAATCGAGGAATTACTTTCCACCTGAATACCTTCTACAGGTAATTTTATGGGTGGCCTTTACTCCATTTGTGTTCATCACTGGAAAAGATAAAATCACTTATACTTTAGAGGGCAAATACATGACATGAGACAAAGGAAAACTCAGGTGTCTAGATGACTAGAAACCGTTCCGATAACTTTCCAATCGTCACTTCAAACATAAGTACTTAATAGATTTATTATTCCTATATCTTATCTTTATGCTACATTTTCTTATTCATTTTATTATTCTGTTTAATTATATTTTACTGCCTACTTCTTATAATTTCAAATGCAACATCTCTTCTTATCTGAATCATTTGTAAGAATTATGCATTTCATGTCTATTTTTTCCAGCTGTGTTGCTGACATTTTTCTTTTACTTATTTTCCCCTCTTCTTTTAAATATTAGTTGCTACTGTCTACTGCTAAGATTTCGCAGGTTTTTCGACCCCCTTCTTGGGTTTTAATTTTTTCCTAAGTGCAGACTTAGGTTTTTTTAAACCCACATAATAGTTCTTTCTTCTGTTGCGTTTCTTTATTCAACTCCCAATAACTTTTTCATTCTATCTGTAATGACTAAAGGTTAGATGTAAGAAGAGACTAACAAGTCTCAGTTTCGCCTTTGAAAAAAGACATTTTATTATCAGTGTCATTATTATCATATAAGCGGACATCGTATAGCCCGATTACGTCTCTTACGCTATACATTTCGAGTGGTTACGGTAAAGTTGTTAAAGCGAGCTCAGATTCTATACCTCTTTATTTCTCCTTTGGTATACCATAAAGCTTATTGAGATTTCACTTAAAATCTATAATAGACATTAATCATAGTGAAATAAAATCCTATGGTAAATTCCGGATAAAAGTTTATGAAAGAATTCCTCAAAGTTACGCCTGAGACGGTATCTGCCGACATTAGTTTTCGTGTATATAAATTTCCCTTTATATGTCCATAGATTCCCAGATTGATAAAGTAAACGTCTCACCAAAATGGAGCATTTCTTCACGAGAAATTTACCACCCTTGGATTGAAGGTGGATCTTGCTTTTGATGGTAAGAATACAGCGAAACTCAAAAATCCGAAATGCATAAAAGGGAAATAGAGAGAAAGAGAGAGACCGTGTATATAAATTTCCCTTTATATGTCCATACATTCCCAGATTGATAAAGCATATGTCTCACCAAAATGGAGCCTTTCTTCACGAGAAATTTACTACCCTTGGATTGAAGGTGGATATTGCTTTTGATGGTAAACTGCATGCGACATTAATACAGCGTAACTCACGCATATGATATGACAGAGAGAGGCTGTCGGAGAAGAGCAAAATAAATGGTCTGAAGAACCTCATCTCGCACCCGACATACGACAGCGGAAGGAAGGTTGTGGATGTGGTGGCTGACCACGCCAAAAGGTTCATTTGGGGGGATAGTGCGTGGGGAGGGATGGTGAGGTCTCGGGGGTCTCTCCGGGGACAGTATCCAAGGCACGTACGGCGGGTCGAGAAAGCTTGAGGGGTCTGCAGATGCTTGAGAGGAGAGGGAAGAAAGGTTCGAGAGTGACAATGGTTAAACTTGTATATATAGGGAGCCTTTGTCTAGTGACAGTATTAAGCTTTCAGACTTCAATCGAAGAACATTACGGACTAACATGGAGTTCACGAGCAAGATCCTGGTGAGTATCGGTGGTGCGATTGTTACTGGTATCTTAACGACGCGATGGGTGGTACCAACTACGGGATATCTTCCTCCTCACAGAATCTATAGATCTTAAAGTAAAATATTAATCTTAGTCTGACGCAAGCAAAAAAGCGGATCACAAGTGTGGTAATATTTGCATTCCAGAGCATATTACGGAGGGTTTAAACGCGTTTTCCATTCAATACAGTTACCATGTAGACCTACTCCTCAGCATTCATCCGATAGGACAAAAAAAGTCGGGCTTTAAGTATAAATTAATCTTTTCGCTGCGACAATCGACTGAAGTCCTAAAGCTGCATCTAACCCAAATACGCAGCAAAACGGTTATGGAGAATATTATTTTAGAGGATCTACGGCTAATTTTGGAAAACTTATCCGAGTCACGAGTAAAGTACATCAATCTTATAACGTTTTTGTACAAAAGTACAACATTCGCATTATATCTATTCCAAAATCATTTTGTCTGATTTTGCTTTACGTCTTAGGCATAACTTTTACCTTTGGAATGCCTGTTGTAGTATTTTTCTTTTATTAGGCGTATATTTTTAACGATTTCTTATATGAGTAACTTTCAATTTGGATACAATATAATCAAATTTTCATGTATTATCTTCATAAATATTGCGAAATATATCTCACAAAAGGTACCAATAGCATAAGTTTTTTGCCCGAACTTCAAAATAAATCAATACAACAAGAATAAAATGATAACTGATCCCTATTCAAATATATTCAATCAACGCAATTAGATTTATTGAGAAAGAAGAACAATTGCATTTATTTGAGATTCGAGAAAAATACGTGATTAAATGCATGGTGATCCGTAAAACTATTACTCATTCATTCACGAAAAACAATATTTTTTCTTTTAGTTCTGTCTTAAGTGAATTTTTCTTTTCAGTTCCTGGTTGGCCTCATAGTTGCAATGATCTCTTCAGGAGAAGCTTTATTCCTGAAGAAGAAGTAAGTTGCCATATTTTATACTTTCTGAGTTATATAAACGTAGTATTAATATTAAATTTGGGCTGCAAAAATGGAATTAGAGCAACTGGTACTGTTCTACACCCCACAGTTCTGTGAAATCCTTGTCTTAAGTAAGAAAAATGTTCATAAAATAGAAAGTTTTGAAAAGTAATTGGTTCTTTGTTGCCATTTTTTGTTCTGCTCCTCGCATTCGTCCGTATTTTTATCTTTCCAACATTTTAATCTTGTACAAAGAAGATTTCTTCTAAGAGAGGATTTTCGTCTCAGTACTGTATTATCAAAAACATTTTTCTCAATTTTTGAGTAAAAATCCCCGAGAATTTCCGCGCTTTACGGCACTTTTGCCAAAAAATCATTTAGTAATTCATCTCGCATGACAAAGGTGCCTCTAACTCGTAAAAAAATTTTTCATAATTTTTCCATTCATCATTACTTCCTTTAGAGATGGATCGATCACCCCACCCAATTTAAATCAATCCTACTATTCATCTGAAATCAAACAGGGTCGCGAAGTAAAAGCACACCACTAAAGATCCTCAAAATATATTTCGTGAATCCGTATATCAATTAGTAACAGAAGTATTGTTTGAAGTGCTTCGACAGCTAAAGTCATTTCGCACATATGGGCCCCCGCCGGGAATAGAACCCGGGACCGCTTCCACCAAATACGAACGTGCAGCCCACTTGGGTACCCGATAATACGTATATCAATTGTTTTATTGAAATAGTATTTAGTAATTACGAATCAGCGAGGAGGGTCTTTTCGCACTTACGGGCTATCACCAGGAATCGAACCCGGGGCCGATATCTTTAATAAAGTACCGCCTCGTTTCAGATTGATAGTGCATCACATTCACCCGGATCCCCATCATCACCATCATCATCACCCAGTAGTTTACAAGACCGTCGTCCCATGGGTCGAAGATGATCACCACCATCATCATCACCACCCACACCACCATCACGACTTCCATCACCATCAGCCATGGTGGTAAGGGAGTCATATGCCACACCAGGGGGTCCACAGGCCAGAATTGACCAGGAGCGGATCTGCATTTGCTCCATGGCCCACAAAACGTGAAGCGGTTGAAGGAACACATAGGAGATAAGGGAAAAGTGCAACGGATAGCCTTACAGCGACAAGAACGGAATATATTTTTTTCTCGAACGGAAGCCAGAATCAAGATGCACCACTTGGCAGGATTTCAACTTTCCATTTGCATTTTGGGGTGCATTTTGGAACCGCGAGTGCAAAACCGGTTGGATGTCAGTACGTGAAGTGAAAATAGTACAAAATGACCAAATGCGACTCGTCGCCCGGTGAGATCTGGAAATGGGCACACTTTACCCGGTGGATGAGGATATGCGGAAGGGTGTCCGCGTCGATTTCGAGAGAAGAAAGTATTCCCATGTTCGCACTGAAAGGTTTTCATCTTTTTTCCCCTTTTTTGTTTTCCTTCCATGAATCGAGTTCCGCGGTGGGAAAATGGTGCAGTGTCGGCTCGTGCAAAATCCCCGGAAAACGTCCTTCGAAGAAGCTGTCTGGAACTAGTCTGTGAAGACGCACTTTGATATCAACTACTAATAACAATATACCTCCCCTCTTCCGCTAATAAAATGGTTGAAAGTGGTTTTCTACTCGATTTTATGTTAAGTTTTTCATCTCCATTGTTATCCTGTCTCATGTTAATCTCTTATGGAATTTGCCAATGTAAAAAAATCAATAAAAATTTACTGAATTGTTAATCTATATTGGTATTTCTGTCCATCGTTTCATGCTTTCCTTTGGTTTCCTAAGGAACTGTTATCCCAGCCTCCAACGCAAAGCATTCAATACAGATACTACTAAACCCACAGCAATACTGATTCACTTAAATTGTTTTACTGCAGAAATACACCCAGTAATAAATACGGAAATTCCTTTAAAGATGGATAGTTTGGAAGATAATTTTCTTTTCAAAATTTACTTTACGAAGCAATCGACGATAAAATCAATTTACTCTGTATAGAAGAAAGGGTTCCACCCATATTTCAAACGCATGGGTACCGATTGCACAGTTTTGTTCGAACCGAAAGCGATAAACTCGGAATTCTTTGCGATGATTAGGAGAGTTTTGAAAGGACGAAAAATAATAATGTTAAACTTCTGCACATATCTATAAAGAATTTTCTTAAATATCTTTGATCTTTCCAGTCATCATTACCTTAATTGTAAGGGTTTCATTCTAATTGGATATTAGGTACATATAGTGACTATATATACTATTAAGTGCTCCAAATTTTCGTTAAGTAATGAGTTTTTTTACAAGTGTTATTAATCATCCGACTAATTGACAATCACGAATTGATTTAGGATATTTCACGAGATATGACGCATTTTTTAAATAGTCTGCCTAAAAAGTGTTCAGCCCGAAGGCCGGTTGGGACCTCATCCCCTCTATCATCAGTTACGAAGAGTAAGGGGAGGGAAATGAGGCTTACTAGGTGAGATGAGGAGTGAGGTAGTTTGCCCTTGCTTTCCTCCATCATGCAAGGTAATTATTTTAATTTCTTCTTAACTTACTCTGTTATTCGTTAGTGGTAGTATTATATACCTTAACATTACAAAATGGCACCTTTAATGGATCATTTTAGATTTTGCAACATATAATTATAAGGTGATATCTCGGATAACGAAGATATTTCATTTCGAATTCCTATTAGATAGTTTACAAATGCTTTTTCTCGCTGATTAGCAAATCTTGTTATATCGTATACTGCAAAAAAAACAAACATTCAGAGATGTCAGTTTGTTTTTGTCGAAGTCACTAGATTCACCCATAAAATGTCGCTGAACACATAAATAAATATCTCTAAAAAGTGGTTAAAAATCATAATGGCTTGAATTTGCTTCTGTGAATATTGTACATTCAGAAATTGAATGAATTAAGCATAATTTGAGCTTTGCCTTTTATCGAGTTGACGTTTTTACTAGATGGCCGGCATCTCATATATTTTGGTCATATTCGATTTTTGGAGTTCACATACACTCGAGCGAGCCAAATCGAAAAGTTTCATCCACCGAGTCCGACAAATAATCCCAGCAAGCCGAAAAAATCTAAGGATAATCCGTTATCTGAGGAAAAACTCAGTACTTCCCAACCAGGAATTTGTGAGCCTTTGGATTCAGAGTGTTTAGGTATCAGGTAGGGAACCTGTGGCCTTTTGAGGTGTTAGATGCGGCCTATTCGTCACCTCCTTACACAAATATTTGCGTTTGAATATTGTTGTCCTCCGGTCTTGTGTATCACGTCAAGTGGAATCAAAATGGAACGTGTTATAACTGCTTGCTTACTGCTTAAATTCTTTTTCCATTGAACATTTGGTGTTAAATTAGCTGGCGTAGGTTACATATCATTCAAGCGCGGCCTTATCGTATGCGGACACATGCGGACGAATTCAACGGGGCCTTCGAAGGAAAAGGTTCCGCCCCTTATTTAGTTGACTGCCGTTCTAAATGTAATTCTGTTTATTTCTATATATAAATATGGTTTTAATATCTCCGCGCTTTTCTACGTATCAAAAGGACAGGCATTTGCATTCGATTACCTAACGAAATATGTACTAACATACATTTGCGGCATTGACATGGTTATGGGGCTCCGCGACAATAGGTGAATGTTAAAAGGGGCCCGCGAGGACGGAAAGGTTGAGAAACGCCATGTTGGACATTTACGATCTTGGGGACGACTGAACATAAACATTCAACTCGGGTTTAAGTGACCCTAATACTGTACCAGAAACTATAAGAATGAGTAATTATACCTGAAACGGTGCATTTGGAATGAAATCACGCATTCATGGCGCTTTGTTGCTAAATGACAAAATGTTTTTAGACAGTTTTGATTTATATTGACTTTCGTATGTTAGAACGATTGAAAAAGGAAGCTTGATTACTGGAGATGAACTTAATTCGACAAAGGAAAAAAAATACAGACGTACAAATCAACTTGAGTATTCTGTACGTATAGTATAATTTCAATTGGCATCAATATACCCTGGTACGCCCCCTGATTCATCCTTTTCCTTGATATGCTTCTTGTATAATTCTTTTCAGCTGCATTCTTTTGTTGTAATGTGATATGATGGGGATTTTCCCACATTAATTTTCCTTGACGAACAACCACTGGAGGCGATTCCAGATTATGTAGCCCTGGGAAAATGCTTGTAGTTAGTCATAGTTCCAAACACAAATTTTAACAATCAAACTGTGGATATGTGATACTATTAACTCTTTGGATAGAAACCATAAATTTAATGCTACTGCATAAGGAGAAGTGTTTAGATGACATGGTACGATAAGGCGTGCACCTAGGAAAATTCCCAAGGAGAAACGGACATGGAGAAAGTCTGACGGAATCGGGGCTCGAACCTGGGTCTCCCAATTGCCGGTCGGTTGCTCTATCCATTGAGCTATTCCACCAGAACATTTTTCTATGCCGTTTGGGAGACTTTGGAGTTCAAATGCTACTGCCTAACAATAGTATAGTAATATACTTTGTAGTAATGCTACTGCCTAACAATAAGTCCTCATTCCTCAAACTGAGAGAATTCAGGTGTATGAGAGACTATGAAGTTGTTATATTTCAAAGGCACTGGAAAAAATATAAATTACTAATAATGGAATTCAATCTAATATTTTTCCTCGAGATCGAATAAGATTCAACAAAGACGCAATTTCTAAACTGAGAACCACTATCAGAATTTCATGTCACAGGTATTTTTAGGAAATAATTTTTATATGATAGTGTAGTTAACGTTTTTAAGTTACATGTACTATAAGACCCTAGCTTGATATTACAACATAAAAATTTTTCTCTTGAAGCTGCAACTCCTAAGATACAAACTTCATTTGGTAGCACGGGAAATTACCATTTGCGCGACCGTAACATTTTCATGATCCCCGTGTGACCGTAAATGTCGAAAGTTTAGATGCGGTGTTCATATTTTAGGCAGTTGACAGAGGACTGGAAGATCGGTCGGAATGTTATTTCTATTTAAGTTTCCTTTCCATTTCATCACACACTATCGGTGAATTTAAACTGTGAATCCGACGTAGTCCTGTATCTGTTGCAACTATAGCTTGTAATTAAATGCACAAACTGCGTAGCAAAGAAAATTTTCTCTAATTGTTGTGACCTCAACGAACCATACGTACACAAAAATAGCATGTTTACAAAGTTAATTAGTACGCTTAACGATATTACAGGATATGATTCATGAACGATTGGAAATGACATGGACGATGACCAGCATGAATACTAAGTTAAAAAGTACGCTTAACGGTATTACAGGATATGATTCATGAACAATTGAGGGGGTTAAAATTTACGATGGATTTTTTCTAAATTGGAGGAATTAATAGCCTGAAAGGATTACTTAAAAAATTGACTTGGAGGTATCAGATGTAGATTTTAGGGTGTTTTATGTAAGAATTTGGAGTCTGACCGACCCTGAAAATGTCGCACTACTATGCTATGCTTAGGGCAGCAATATTTTGGGGATGAATATTTTGATTCGCAAGAGAATACTCCTTACTTAGTTGCATTAACAAAAATCAGGAATTGTCATATTNCTGAAAGGATTACTTAAAAAATTGACTTGGAGGTATCAGATGTAGATTTTAGGGTGTTTTATGTAAGAATTTGGAGTCTGACCGACCCTGAAAATGTCGCACTACTATGCTATGACGATCAATACGAGCAGTCAGGGCCGGTCCGATAATAAAAGCGAATTAATCATCGCTTAGGGCAGCAAAATTTTGGGGATGAATATTTAGATTCGCAAGAGAATATCCTTGCTTAGTTGCATTAACAAAAATCAGGAATTGTCATATTAAGAGAATGTATGAAAGAATTAAGAATAAGTATTCTAAAGACAGCGATCTAAAACGAGGCGAAAGAGGGATAGGAGAATTCTTCTTTCATCTCGGAATCCTCGCAAACATTTCATAATGATCAGTTGTTACACTGTAGCTATGTAGCAGAACGAGGAATTTCCTTATTTCAATCATATGTATTTGATAATGAACTAAAATCGTGTTAACAGGAAACTTTATTTCTTCTATTTTATCAAAGAATACTGATTTGTCACTTCCTGGAATGGTTGCTTTTAGCAACAGTTACCGACTGCGGGTCGCAAACATTCCTCACTTGGGGCGCCAAAATACCTTGGGCTGTTACTGTGAGCAGTATTCAGAAACCGCTCTAAGAGTTTTAAAGGCCGCTTTTTCGACAAAACATTCACCTGTCTATCTGCTGCCCCGGTGCAAACATTATTTGCCGCCCCTTGAAATGAAGTATCAAAACTGTACATTTCCTGATTTGCAGGTAAAAATTACTCCGAAAGACTTTGAAAAGCCCAGTGTTTTATGACTTCGTTCCCTTACATTGGTTGCAAAACATCAGTAACAATTAATAATGCAATTCCGTATGCTGACACAGCAAATAGCTTACGGAATAGTTTATCGTTAATAGTTCAAATTACATTCGAGTACCATTATCATAGCAATGCGTATAAATCATAATGATATGATTGAAATAAAATCTATTTTTAGAAAGTTTCTAATAAAAATTGTATTGCAACATAACTTCTATTGAATCCACTGGAAAATATCCCCTTCTTGTCTTGAGTCTTCTACAATTAGTAGTATTGTTACAAGTGCTTCGACAGCTTAGGTCATTTCGCACGTAGGTCCCCACCGGGAATCGAACCCGGGACCGCTTTCATCAAAGTCGAGCGCGTTGCCCACTTTGCTATCCGGTAATACAGTTATCCATAATTATTTCTTTGTTGTTAATCTTTCATTTCACATGATAATCTTTCCTATATAATTCGCGTGTATCACACAGAAAACAACGAATAATGATGTTGTAATAATAGTAATGGTTGGCTACGCTTCTGTTGCCGCCTCTAACATGCCGCTGCTCTAGAGCGATGCACCCCTTGCACCCATAGAACGGCGCGGCTGTGCCTGAGGCTGTTTAAATCCTCTGTAATCACCTAAATGGATGTCACATGATTTATATTGCTTACCGATTCCCTTAATCTGTAGCATTCTCACTAAAGATGATACTCGCTTTTAACTTATTACTGGAAACTAAATAATTAATATTGTCTGAACTACCAACAAATTCAATTCAAGTAATGGAATATTATGAGGTACGTCTGGCCACCTAAGATATATATGCTTATCTTACAATCATTAAATCTAATTGTAAATTATAAGCTCTTTAAGGATGCAAGTACGCCTGTGTATTTTGGTCTTTGAATGGAAGAGAACCTTTCTATCTCCTTTGACGACACACTTTCGAAGGAAGCTTATCTTTATCACGGCTCGATCTCTAATGCCGTTGAGATCACCTTCCTGTTATTGCTTTTTCTTACGTAATTAAGTTCCATCCTTTGACGCAAGTTTGGCTCGAGAAAAGACCTAATCGATAAGGAGAATGAAATTCTTTCCTCAACCGATCTAAAATGCACTCAGATTCTTGAAAATGTTAGCGAATTTTATGATTTGATCTACTTTCCCGCAATTGATTGATAATC
>KZ308360.1:738507-756048 GCA_000376725.2 Ladona fulva | reverse complement strand
AAAGATTGGAGGCATTTGAGATGTGGGTGTGGCGTAGAATGGAGAAGGTGAGCTGGGTGGATAGAAAAACAAACATAGAGGTGCTAGAAATGGTTGGGGAGGAAAGAGTTTTAATTGAAGTAATTATGCGCCGACAGAAGAAATGGGTGGGTCAGATATTGAGAGGAGAGGGATTGCTGAAGAAGGTAGAATGCAAGGGAAAAGACAGAGGGGAAGGCAAAGGTAGAAAATGTTAGATGACATGAAGGGTGGGGTAAGTTACCAGGTAGCGAAGGAAAAGGCTATGAATAGGGAATATTAGGGCATATGGACCTACCGAAAGGTAGAACACTTATGTATTATATAGAAGTACAAGTTACTTGCATAATTACCACACCAGTAACTTTCCTCAGCAAAGAAAATTTTTGTGACTTACTCCTTGAACCTTGTCCACTCCGTTTTATGAAGTTACACTACGTTCATTTTATATTTAGTTATAACATTCGTAGTTTTATCATTTTTTCTGCATGTGATTTCGTGTACTTACTGCTACCATTCTTATTCCAATTATGCAAAATATTTACTTGCTTGTTTACTCACTTCTTTAAAGTAGAGGACACGAGCTCGGATGTTACTCTTACATCTCTGTATATTCTACAAACTCTTACATCTCTGTATATTCTATTTATATTCTACAAAGAAAGAACACTATATTCCTCTAAAGGTTTATTTCTACGACCGGTTTCGTCATCGAGATGATATCTTCGGGTGGACATATTTTTTAAAATTATATTTTCATTTTCTGACTCGCACACTTTTCGATATTGAAGTTAGATCATACATAAGTATTTAGCATGTTTAATTTAATAATAACTTAGGTATTTTTTTGACATCTACATTTCCACGTAGCCTTTCCTTTCGGTGTGTAGCGGGGAATGCTTCAAAATCTCTATTAGTCTATATAGTCGGCGGAAAAAATGAATCTTTGAAGCGGCTAGTGAAGCTTCGAAGCATCTTTTCCCTAATTTTTTTTGCAATTACTGATTGAATTACGTAACAGAGTGGATGCACAAAATTTACTACTTCATCCGAGGACGTATTACCCCCAGAATTTTCTAGCGTGAACTAAAATTAAATAAATAAATTTAAATTTTCAAGTACTAACTAAAATTTAATCCCTTTTCTTCTGATGATTCAAATCCTATTTAAAGGAACATCCTGCCGACACTTATAATTTTTTCTAGCATTTCTTACCAAACCTCGTGTATTTACGCTGGGTATTTTCTAATCCATGAATGCAACCCTTTCATGAACAATCAACATGGGAAGGAATAATAGGTGTGTAAAAAAGCGACATGACTGGGACTCGAACCCAGGTCTCCCACTTTCCGATTAGGTATTCTAACCACCCGACTACCATGCCGCGTCCCTTCCGCTCTATTTGGGAAATGGGGTCTAAAACACGCAAATCAATGTCACTCCCGGACTTTTTTGTCGATCCTGTTGACTATTTTCCAGAAAATGCCGAGTTTCTTAAGCGCCGTCCATATTGGTAGCGGTTTAGGTTCCTAATGGTAAACTATTTGGGACTCTAAGATATTTCAACATAAGACACCGACCCGATATAATTTCCGTCGCTGTAAAATTATTAGATTTTTATGCTTTCATACCTTGTTAGTTGAGAACATAATTGCGTTATAAAATCCTCTACCAACATTATATTTTATTAGAAAACGGGTAAGGGTGATCTAGCGCAAGATGGTGCGCAACCAGGAAAAATCCCAAGGAAGAATAGACTTGAGAAAAGGCTGACGGGACCGGGAATCGAACCCGGGTCTCATTGGAAAGAGCACCCGACCGGTAACTGGGAGACCCGGGTTCGATTCCCGGTCCCGTCAGACTTCTTTCCTCTAGTCCATTCTTCCTTGGGATTATATATATTTTTATTCTTGAAAATTTAACAGACTAGCGCTAAATATAGCAGTAGAATATCTCTGGAAGGCGAATTTCTTCATTTGTGCCATTAGAAACAAGTGAAATCCCTCATCAGATATTGATTTATCTTCGTGAGACCATTCGTTTCCGTTTGACGAATCAGGGCTGAAAATTATTCCCTCGTCAGCCAGTATTTCATGTTAACCGTTCCCTTTTAAGGTGAATCAAAGAGGTGCATGAGAGAGCGTAGCGTGTACGTCGTGTTAACCGATGTTTCTAGTCATCCCTTTCCTTGTCGAGCGGATTCCTTAGTCGGAGTCGAGTGTTTCTCTGAGGAATTCGTTTGCGCGGCCTATTCTCGCCTAACAGGAATTTCGAAGTGTCGAAGATGTATGCGATTCCCTGTGATCTTCCTCAGTTCATGTAAGCGTGCGTCTCGGAGGACGTATGGTCTCATTTCCATAACTGCCGTTGGCACGAATTTTTGGACGCACGCCCAGGTGAAAAAATGTCCGTGGAAGGGAGAATGGGAGAGACAGGCGAAACCTTCACGGGCTTCTCTCTCGACGCAGAACTTTATTTGTCTGCAGGGATCTGTCTTTCGAAGTTGTTTTCGGAACCACTCGGCATGTGGATGCTCAACGTACCGAGTGAACCAGAGTGGCCTTGTTTAGTGTTTGGTGGGTCGTTGAGCGTACTTTACTATAAGCGAATCTGGGATGGGAATCTTTGGAAAAGCGGCGAAGGGATTATTATTATATAAATCGACCTGTTGTTATTATATTAGTTGGTCACAAATAAAAGGGAAATGAAGGATCTCAAAAAGAGACTCTCCCACCCAAAATTTGATGGGAAAAAAGACCATCGTCACAAAGTGTGTACACAATTAAAGAAGAAAGACGTGGGAAGAAATCCTTATATTTCAAGAACGGAAGGGACTAGAACAGTCTTCCCGTTCTTGAAATATAAGGATTTCTTTAAGGAGTATCTTTAAGCCCTTTCCAAATAACGGTAGCGAAACGAAGAACAGACTAAAACTAATTTCTTAAATCTAAGCTATACTAATATTTGAGTCTTTAAACCTTTCTTCCTCTTCTTCTTGAACAATTATTGTGGGGTGTGATCCGTATTAATATTATTGTTAAAAGTGCTTCGACAGCTTAGGTCATTTCGTACGTAGGCCCCCACCGGGAATCGAACCCGGGACCGCTTTCATTAAAGTCGAACGCGTTGACCACTTGGCTATCGGGAGCCCCGTGATCTGTATTATTTTTTAGCGCGTAATTTTTTTGTGTGTATATATTTTGTACGTATTTCTTTTGTATGTAATTATTTTGTATGTAATAATATGTATGCAATTCTATTTTAAGTAATTATTTTATAGGCGTGTTATTTTATAAATTTGTATTACTCTTCTCTAGGTCACTAGGNTTTTCCAGGATCCCTCACTCGATAGCAACAGAGCTATACCATGTGATTAGATCCCATTCTGCAAAACTGGATTTTTGGAGACTATTCATAGTTACAAGTTCTAGAACAAGTCTGGTCTCGATGGACTCGGTTAGAGGGCAAAAGATGATGGACAGTGGCGCAGGGAAAGTGTTCCTTAAAAATGAGAGTGCAGTAGAAAGTGAAAGATAAATAGACGAACTAGACGAATGATCAGGAACTAGTTTTTTAGAGCGGGCTAGTGGGAATAGTGAGTTTTTTTTGAAGTACGAGATGATCAGTAACAACTTTTCTTGCGCTCGTGATGGGAGAAATCCTCCTCAAAAATGGACTAGAAAAATTTCTCTTGAGCGTTTCCAAAATTTCCATGACCGACGCATCCATAAAAGTTAAGCTAAACCCTTAGGAAATAAAGTGGAGATGTCAAGTATATATCCAAGTTTTGTATGATTTTAATTACGAGCCGCTTTAAAGCGGGAAATTTTGGTTTGCAGACCTTATTAACGTCATCTTATGAGCTAGAAGTACGGACTAAATCTGAATAAATCATTCTAAACAATGAATTCAACACATAAAGTGGCCGCAACATTGAGGTGCCTTTTATCGTTATGGCCGGTTTGAGTTCTCCTTAGATTTTCAATAGAATTTACAAGCGGCTAATGACCCTGATATTTATGATGTATATGTATATAATAATTATTATTTAATACGCTAACTTTGATGCAATGCGTAATTTAGACATGGCTTATAACACCATATTTATGTAGTATATAAAATAGCATGAGAATAATATATATCTCAATTAAAACCATACATTTAATTTTCCTCATGGAAATAAAGTTTCGGAACTTAGAATTCTTTATAATGGAGAATTATCACAAAGTAGAGGCCGAATCAGTACATTCTATTAGGGATTTGTGGATGTAAAAAACCTAAGTAATATGTTAGGAAAAATATATATCCATAGCAGGAAAACAGCTATTAAGAAAACGGGTGTGGAAAACGTGTGCAAACCTACTTATAGTACAAGCTAAAAAATGTGAAGGAAACAGTGTAGGGTAAACTAAGTGTTGGAATGGTTTCATGCATGGTGGAGGACTGTGAGGACAGTAAAAAAAAGGAAGAAGACGAATAGATATCCTATAAACGTGGATATTTTGAATATGAAGTGGCTGGAAAGAAGTATGGGCGAAGAGGTGTTGAGATGAGAAAGTGAAGTTTGGAGTCGTATTGAAACTATCGAGGGGAGAAAAGAACGAGGTTAAAATGGAGGGAATGCTCGGTAAGAGAGGTGAAGAAAGAAACGGTGGGAGAAGAAGCAAAGAGTGAGTAGGAAGATGATTGGTTTTTTAAATGAGAAAGTACAGAGACTTGAAGAGAGCGTCAAAGGAATAGTTGGAGGGGCCAAAGCAAGGGTATACAGAAAATCCGAGATTATGAAAAATTCACATGCCTAGGTCATGTGGGGAGTAATTTTAATTCTTAAGAAAAGGAAATTAGAGCACATGAATAAATTATTCATGACAGGATTTCTTTAAGAGTACTAGATGTCTAATTCTCAGGGATAGCTACTATATATTTTGCCGGCCTCGGTTGTGTAATCGTTAACATGTTAGTCTAGCAACGCCGGGGTCCCGGGTTCAAATCCTGGTTAGGGCATGGTTGTTTATGATAGTGAATTGTGAAAGGTTAATTGTAAAAGGTTCATTGCAAGAGTGGTCTCTTAAGACTAAAATACGCCTAGTATAGTCGTCATTATTATTAATATTATTATACTATATCCAACTCGTTCGCTGATCACGATATAACTTTAAATCATCCGATTTGGATCGCGAACCGTATTCTAAGGACCCATTTTCTGTATGAAAAACATGCCTATTAAGTCTCTGCCTAATTCAGGCTCAGCATTATCTTTATCATGACATATCTTTATAGAAGAATAGAGAATAATATATATCTCAATTAAATCCATATAATTTTCGTCACTCATAAACTTTTGGAACTTCAAAATCTTGCGTCGTAATTCAGAAGCCTACAAAATACTTAGACGATTCATTAGCAATGGCAGTATTTTGTCTCTCTTAATATGGACATAAAAGCCTGTTAAATGTATGCAAGATTGATTAAAACTGCATAACGGCGATACTTTCCTTAATTGTAATTACAAAATTATTATTTAACGATACGGATTGATTATAGATACTGTATCCGTTCCTAAGGTAACCAAGATTCTTATTCCCTCGTATGGGGAGTGAATCACCAACGCATATTACTCACTCCCTTCTTATTTGTATATAATGAATCAAAGTAATATTTGTGGGAATGGAATTTTAGTCCTACTAACCTAATCGAATACATATGTTTCATTGCGTGAATATCCAATATCTAACACATCATTTATCATTCGTTTCACTATTCAAAGATAGAAGGAGGTTATGTAAATATACCTTTGTTGTGCAGATTTTCGCCACTTTTGAGTTTTTATGTATTCCATAATGGTAGGTAATTTAAAAATATTTTTGTCTATTCTGAGGACTCAATTTGGAGCCTCGATAATTAATATGATTTCCCATAAACTTGTTAGTACGCAATAAGAAAAAGAGTGGAACAAAATATTGCTCGAATAAAAATAAGATTTAAAAAGTGTGAAAAAATCCTTGGAATTCAGCCACACGGCTTTACCTTACAAAGTAATTACTCCTTTCCTCAAAAAATGAGATTATTACCTCGGGCTAAGCTACATACACAAAACATTGCCATCTCTGAAGGAATGGTCCCGGGTTCGATGCCGTAGGGAGCCTGAATTTCCCGCAAGGGTGGGCATGAGGAAGATTATCCTTCCGTAAAATCAATGCCCAAACGGAAAATCATCAGCATCATCAATTACCACCGCTATCACATAAAATGTTAATATAGGGTAAGGAAGACAATCGTTTTCATCACCGCTACCATCGACGAATGCCCCTTTTTTCACCCCGAGTCCTTCCAAGGATCAATTCACTCATACCACCTTATTAACCTCAGGGTGAGCTCAGGAACCACCCATAAGTGACAGATCTTTTGGAAACGCTTTCAAGACGTGACATCGAATCTTGAGGACCCATTTCATTCGAAATGTCGCTTTCACTGCGCCCTCGACCGCTCGTCTCCTAAACTCCGCCTCAACCTTTCTCCGCCCATTTCGTTCTTCCTTTTCTCATCTTTCTAAATTCCCTTCTGGCCACGCCAACTTTGCATTCAACGAGAGACACTTTCACTCCGAGCTTTCCTTGGGCGTCGGCTGTTTTTCGGTTCGGTTTGAAATGATTTCTTTCTTTCGAGGGCCAATTCATCCTCACTGAAGAGTAGGCGATCTTCTCTATTTTTATTTCGTTTCGCTCACTAAACCACTGCTGCGTAAGGAGGATTAATTTAATAAATTAATTTGTAAGAATGTGAAGATGGAACAGGGAATTTGAACTTTCAAAATCACAATATTTATTGGAAGATGTCCATTGACGTCCATTGGTGAAATGATCAGGTTCAAGTGATGATGACTCTGAGTCGAAACTATGGTCCTCTTCCAATAAATATTGTGATTCGTAAAAGTCCGACTTTTCCTTGTTACCTCATGGAATCCTACCACGAATTCATGTTGATAAATCGAGTATTAATTTATATTTTTTTATAAACTCAGTTGATGAACCCTAAGTTTGGTGGAACTCCATGCTACTAAGCATGATGAAATGATTAGGCTTAAGTTCCACATGAAAATTTACTTTATTATGGCGATAGTTCCAAAATTTACAATTTCATCGAAATAAATACATTAAAATGCACTTTTCTCTTCGAGAGGTAAACTTCTTCCGCATTCTTCGGTTGTCTGTTGCCTTGATGGTATATAATGCTATGTACGAAAAATATATCCTGCAGAAGACTATTCGTCGCTAAGAAGAAACATTCGAACTAGTCGAAAGACAGCTTGACGAAGAGAGTACTTGTCGAAAGACTATTCGTTGCCGAGTAAATTCCTCGACGGCAAGGGGTATTATTATTTATGGTAAACTTATCGGTGCGCTATTATCACTTTCGAGGTGTTGTCTCAACGACGAGAAGTTTTGCGACGAGTTGTCTCAGCGAAGAATAATCGTTCGACGAGTTGTCTCAACGACCAGAATTCTCGCGACGAGTTGTCTTAGCGACGAAAAGTTTAGCGACGCGTAACCCCATCGACCGGCTGTCCTTCGACCAACTGCTACCGAACCTATACTAGTATATAATAGTATAAAATGTATGATGAATGACGCTTGTGGTATCTTTCTGTCGGAAGACGAACTTGTAAATTTTGAAATCGGCCGCTTTTATAAAGAATATCATCATGAGGAACTTACACGTAGTTATTTAATCACCTTCATAATTACTTAATTTAAATTCAAATTAGTCCATAATATTACACTGTAAAGATTTTGCCTTGAGAAAATTTCTCTCTGGTTGTGATACATTACAGATTTAACTATGAGAACATTTTGCGAGAAATGTGTACCGCTTAGAGGAAGGCTAGCTATATTTGGTTATCGCCCAAGTAAAATGGCCACATTTTAGAGCTAGGCTTTGAATGGAGAAAACGACATGGTAAGATAGGATGAAGTATCCAAGGGAGATGAAAAAATAAAAGTCCCAAGATAACTTTCTATAAACAGAAACGTTCAACAATTTTGTCATGAACTGTGCACTTCAAAAAATTTCTCCAATTATAGACATTTGTATAAAAATAAAAATGCTTGCGATGTGTTTTAATTCTCAAAAGTATTTCACATAACGTTATTAGTACACCTTTCGAGAGATTTTCTTTCGGTAATGATTCCCTACTAAAAGTAAAAATCTCAACGAGTAGATAACGTCTGTAATGTATTCACTTCGAAAGCTGTTTGTATCCTCATTCCTTTCACCTTTAGCTACCGAAATCTCTAGAGATGGAATGAGGCTTCCAAGACAAGATGGAATGATAAGTTTGTAACCCTCTGATACAGAATACTATGAGTGGGATTCGTCCACGCAAGCGAATCAACAAGGCTACTTTTTTATATAAGAAAAATTATTTAATCATATTTTAACTGCAAATGTTACAAAATGTTTTGTATTTTATACTCATGTTTATTTCTACTTCTGTATTTTATATCGATGTCTACTGCTCCTGAGCAATTTTTGTATTTTTTCCTTTTGTATTATCTTTGTATTTTGTATTTTTCTGCTCCATGGGAAGATCAGAGAGCAAATTAAAAGTTAACACTGTTATTTTTTTCATTTTAATAACCATGAAACAAAAAGTGTGATATCATCGACACTATATTAAAACCACACAACGAATCTTCCATGTTGGATTCTCCAATAATATTTATATTCGGAAATTGAGGATGATAGTTCATTCCTTCGTCGTCTATTCATACTGAGAAGAAGAATTCTTTGGTAGAAACTAGAGCTCTAAAAGAGGCTTGGACGTGCTTCTCGCTTCCATTCCGATAAATGCGACGGATCGAGAGCATTGCTCTTCTGGACCGCCCACACCCGTTCCTTTTCCAAGAAATAAAACCACTGCAAATTCTTCTTGAAGCAAAATACGGGCAGATTTGTGGAAAGGAGAACGCCCTTTTCTTAAAAGTAGAGGTTATATCTCTTTCCTTATATATCTTTACCTAAAGTTGAACTATAATATGAAAAGTTGTTCAACTCGTTAATGTAAAATCAAAATCATTTTCAAATTCAGTGATGATGTTACGATACACTATTAAAAAATCAGAAAGCTAATAATAAGCACCAATTTGAGTAATATTTGAAACATTATTCGAGAACGGTAGAAATTAAGAAATTCAAAAACTTCTACAGAAAATTTAAATAATATTTAATAATTATATAAATATATTATTCTTTTATTCATTCGGTCAGAATTTACATATGGTTATCGCCTCTTCAGTGTAGTTAGAAAAACGCTGATTATGGGAGCAATAGTGAGCTATCTCTTCAAATATATTAATTAAATATGTATGCATGAGTTATACATTAGCTTCAATCTAATGTTGCAGTGGTTCCTCCATTTTTGAACTTGATTCGTTCCAGTTAGAATTCCATATCAGAATGAAGTAAGAAAAATACGTATGGTTAGCGGTTCGTAAGACGAGGTACAATTGTATTTTATTGTTATACTTCGATAATATAATTCATCATTATTATAATCACATGAAAATTCGTAAATGAATCCCTCGTAAATCATAATAATATCAAATTAATCAGTTTAATTAAAATTACCAAGTTATTTTTAACCAAGATGAAAGGAAAGGAAATGTACTACTTCTCCATTTATTTTGTCAGACGTAAGAGAGAAGATTAGTCTTAGACCTGGAATTATAACGTATACTTAAAATGGACTTTAGTTAATGATCACTTTAGGGCTCGGTTTAATAATGGTTATTTAGTTAAAGTAAAGATTGTGGTTACTACCCGTGCTAAACCGTAACATCTGTAAGAGATTAACCATAATCTTCACTTTATTTCTATCAAATCATAATAATACCGATCCATAAAATGAACATTAGTAAAATTCCATGTAAGTATGCGTTATAATATCGGGCCTTAATCTCGCAATGCTTAAGAGCTAGATATAAGAATTACATTATTTGTAACCTATACTTACGCACTTGGGTCCGAGAAAAGTATTTATTGCTATTAGCTATCCTTTTTCCAGGATCCCTCACTCGATAGCAACAGAGCTATACCATGTGATTAGATCCCATTCTGCAAAACTGGATTTTTGGAGACTATTCATAGTTACAAGTTCTAGAACAAGTCTGGTCTCGATGGACTCGGTTAGAGGGCAAAAGATGATGGACAGTGGCGCAGGGAAAGTGTTCCTTAAAAATGAGAGTGCAGTAGAAAGTGAAAGATAAATAGACGAACTAGACGAATGATCAGGAACTAGTTTTTTAGAGCGGGCTAGTGGGAATAGTGAGTTTTTTTTGAAGTACGAGATGATCAGTAACAACTTTTCTTGCGCTCGTGATGGGAGAAATCCTCCTCAAAAATGGACTAGAAAAATTTCTCTTGAGCGTTTCCAAAATTTCCATGACCGACGCATCCATAAAAGTTAAGCTAAACCCTTAGGAAATAAAGTGGAGATGTCAAGTATATATCCAAGTTTTGTATGATTTTAATTACGAGCCGCTTTAAAGCGGGAAATTTTGGTTTGCAGACCTTATTAACGTCATCTTATGAGCTAGAAGTACGGACTAAATCTGAATAAATCATTCTAAACAATGAATTCAACACATAAAGTGGCCGCAACATTGAGGTGCCTTTTATCGTTATGGCCGGTTTGAGTTCTCCTTAGATTTTCAATAGAATTTACAAGCGGCTAATGACCCTGATATTTATGATGTATATGTATATAATAATTATTATTTAATACGCTAACTTTGATGCAATGCGTAATTTAGACATGGCTTATAACACCATATTTATGTAGTATATAAAATAGCTGTATATAAAATAGCTGTATATAAAATCTATTATTTATATGCTTATGTAATAATAATTGTCTTTATTTTTTATAATGTAATGTGAAGTATTTTCTTCACTATATGCAGTTCTCTGCGATATCACAGTAATACTTCGTTAAATTCCCTTTCTTTTTTGTTATGCAAGATCTCTCGGAATTGTGTACATGCACCACACTGTATTTCTGTTGTTGCTCTTAGGGGTAATTTGTACCCAGAGCATTACAATAAACTATGTCTATTTCTATTTGTTGCAACAGACTAACTCTATTCTACCTTTTAATGTAAAATTAGGCACCCATCGATCAGCCCTTTTTAGCTCAGAAGGACCTTGCTAACAACCTCTTCTTTGTAATACTTCCGTAAATACTTTTTATTATATATATTTTCGTGATAAATGTTTTTGTAGTTTTGTAGAATAAAATAAGAATTAAATAAAAAATAAACTACCTCCAACTTGTTTAGCAACGATTGAAAAAATTCGAGATCGGGATTTTACGGCATTGAATTGTATAGTATTCATTAAATTACATTAGAAAAACATCGTTCGATGTTTTATATTAAGTAAGGCTAGATTTTCGCTTGCCTAAAGATAAGGATATTTCCTAAGATCATGATGCATTCGTTTTATGCCTATGTCAGAAACTCTCTATTCTCAAGATTCTATTCGCGAGAATCTTTATGTAAAAGTTTCGACATAATTTATGCATTGAATTATATGGTCGGAGAAATTTTGCCAGATAGCTTGTAGTTCTTATCTGAAAGCCGGAATGGAGATGGCATTAAGGAAAGTTTTCACCGCGTTACATCGCGTAGCTTTCGAAGTTAAAAACGGCAGGTTAAATTTCATGTGTCTGCCTGAACAGCATCCAGCCCAAAGGACGATTGGAACCTCAACCCATCCACCTTTAGCCCCAAAAAGGGAGGGAATGAGGCAAAATGAGGTGTTAGGTAGTGTGCCCTTGCTTACTCGCTGATCCAGAATGGCGCGGATAACGTCCAATTAATTGCAATGCAATTACCGCATAAATGTTCTTAGGAATCGATAAATGAAAGCCTAATTCATCATCACTCATAGCTCAGTTTCATTACTATCGGAACATGGACGAGGACAAATCGAAAAAGAATGAAAGATAGGTTTTTCTCTGTCCTGTTCCAGATGACTAATGAAAATGATTCCATTCCTTAATCATTGGCGTAGCCGGGGGGATTTTGGGGGTTAAAAGCCCCCGAGGCCAAAATTGGTTTTAAACTATAGATCTTACGGGACGTAAATTGAAATTATTTAAATAAATACAGTTGCACACGCCAATGGTGACTCGCAGAGAATACATGTATTTCTAATTTTTTAATCTTTATTGCATTTAGGACAGAAGTTTGCTTGTCAAAAATGCAGGAAATTTTGCTTTTACTGCATAGCTCTGAAACCCAAGGGACAAATCCTAGCTACGAATCTGGATAAATATACGGTGTCGGGAGCCATATATTAGAATAAAAATAGAAAACTTGCAAAATTCACTTAAAGCTTTAAACTAATGCACAAAAAGCTGAGGGTGAGGGAGAAATGTAGACTGAGTCGCGCCGATGGATGAGGTGGAAGGACAGTGGGAATAGTTGTATTTAAAGTCTTCATTTTCTTGATATTCGAAATTTTCAAAGAAAAAAAAATTACGAATTTCAGCGAGGAGGTCTTCCTCATTTTCAAATTAATTCGACTTTAATGGCGCAAAATGACTTTGGCATAAAGTGAAAGGTGGCGTACGACATCTCGCCTCAGGCGGCGAAATGACTACTATAGACACGACCCTCTACTTAGATTTACAAAGCTTTCATTAACTCAAAACGACATCGGTCAAGTTAACATATCATACCATAACGACATCGGTCAAGTTAACATATCATATCATAACGACATCGGTCAAGTTAACATATCATATCATAACGACATCGGTCAAGTTAACGCTATAAATATTCTCAAAGCACCGCGTTCGAATTGAACGGTTTAAAAGTTTTGATGGGAGGAATAAATTCCTAGAACGCGTGCTTAAGGATGGAAACGATGGCAGTTTCTGCCGCAATTCCTGTGAAATAAACGTCTCCAAGACGAGGCCATCGTGAAGAGACTGCTAAAGAGGAAGGGAAATAAACCATAAAATATGTGCGTATGGTTTATGGAATCTCGTAAATGGTGACATTACGGTGTTTAGATTAGCGATGGGAGAACGTGAGAACTTTCCCTGAATTCGTCGAGGAGATGAAAATTAGGAACTTAACGACATTTTTGCGCAAATTGTAATTTTCAAGTTTTGATCGCAAGTTTCAAGGTGATAGTAAAGATCTAAATCATTTTTGTAGATAAACAAAACGTGTACTTTTCATAATTTTAGTCAACCAAAGTAGAGCAGGACGAGTTTCCTGGTGACAACCTCATCATTACATGATAATTATTATCTGGCTGCTATTTGTTTATTGGTTGGTTTTTTACTATCGGATGATTGGAAATGTGGAAAAGCGCACGTTTTTCGTTCTTCTTCGTGTTTAACAAGTGTAAATTCCTCCAGGTAGCACGTAAATAATTTCTATGTACCGATTTTTACTAAATTTCCCCTCTTATTTTAAATTTTTTAGTCGCCACTGTCAGTAGGTTTCGCAGGTTTTTCACGCCCCCCTTCACGTGGGTGTTTTCCTGCAGGGTTTTATTTATTTTTTTCCTAAGTGCAAACTTAGGTTTTTTTAAAAAACCCATATAGTAGTTCCCTCTTTTATTGCCTTCTTTTTAGTTTAACTCCCAATACCTCTTTCTTTCTATATACAATGACTAAGGGTTAGATGTAAGAAGAGACTAATTAGTCTCAATCTCGCCCGTAAATAAAGACGTTTATTATTATTATTATTATTTTAGAGATTTTACTTGGAAAATTAATCAATCGCGAATTGGAATATAAAATTGAAAACGACAGTGTCAAACAACAAAAAGTATCGGTCGATAAAGTGGATTCAACGAGTGCTCCGAACCGCAAGTGCGAGGACAGAACCTCCAACAAAGCCTTGAGGTGCAGGACCTAATGCCTGATACGTATTTCTGGTACTATGCACCCATCTTCAGAGGCAACCTGATGTCGCGACATATCAATGAGGCGACATGTCGCCTCATTGATATTTGACTTGACACTGTCGTTTTACGATATATTTGACTTGACACCGCAAACTCGCTGAAGAATTTTATCAATCGCGAAATGAATTTCTACCAACAAATACGACAAATGCTTAACTCAAAGAATAAATTAAACCAGCTTCATTTCAGAAGGAATCATATGGTAATATTCACGTCTCGCTGTAACGTATTCGCCCAAAATATCGGTTTGAACCTCAACCTCTCAACCTTAAGCTACGAAAAGGAGATTGTTGTACACTACACAATATGAAGAGCGAGGTAGTTAATTTTGCTTTCCTCTCTGAGCCAGAATGCGACAAGTCCACGTGAGTACATTTACATTAGTACTCCGAGAGCCGCCTTATGGTGTTTAGCAGCGGGAAAGTACGGCACAATGGCCTTACACTTTTTTCACAGAATTCAAAAGGTAAAGAATCCTAGAAGAGTATTATCAATAATATACTCGTAAAACAATGAATTTAATAAGTCAGCATCGCTAATTCCTCGAAGCTTTCATTTTATCATAACTGCGACCAAGATTCAGACGTAAGTGAAATAATACTTCATCCTCTATCTTCTACTGAAAGGTTAATGAAAAATTTTCCATTAATTAACAATAATGACAGTAGAAAAAGACTCCTATTTTTGAAGTGAATAATAATAATTGTGATAATAATAAATACGATAGAATATGGAAGATAGTCCCATTTACATCCATTTAAATAATTTTTATTATTGACTTGAAAATTCGACCGTTCCCTAACAAGGAAATTCCGATTAGCCGGGACTTGAACCGGGAACCCTCGGTTTGAAACGCGAGCACTCTACACACTCCGCCACCGCCATTNGCACTCTACACACTCCACCACCGCCATTATAATATTATATAATAACATTTTTTAAACGTTTTATTGCATTAAATATATCAATAAACAGCTTCGAATTATTAACTCTCATTAGTGGATGAGATACAAAAGCCTCAACGCGTAAATTCTGATATCCCATTCTCTCAAGGAATCCATGAATCACTTAAAGTAGTACCGATTCTGGCGACCATTAGATCTCAATTACCTCGACCCTGAAATCTTTCCAGCTTTTTTACGGGGGTCCAGCTTTCAGCGAATCGACACCAATTTGGATAATCACTCAGAAAACGTGGGGAATGTCTATAAAAAAAACTAATTTATTCCACGTAAAACTTTCGTGAATGGGATTCAGCGGAAATAGGACAGGAAAGGAAGAGCTGGGCGTCTTAGAAATCGAAGAAATATATTACGGTTGTTCATCGTGTGCTTTCTTTGGAATCGAGTCTCGGTTCTTATCTGACACGCGCGCTGTTGGAGCAGGCTCGTGTTCCTTGTCGGGCTAATGGAAACGTCAACTGCATGTTTGGTTCGACTCCAAATAAAAGCACTCTGGGTCGAAATCGTAGCTCGCTTTTACCCAATTTTTTTCATACCGTTAAGTGGTCCCTTTAGAGATAAGTTGATTCCGAAATGAATGTATACAGGTTGAATGGGATTCATAGGAAGTTATCGCATCGGATGTCATTATAACAATGATATCTACAGGAAAAGTGAGAGATAGCGGATTAGGAATTTCTCGCTTTCTTGTAGTAATGTAACGTGATGTCATGCACGAGAAAGGTGTGGCGATCACAGCAATCTTAGAAAAACGCAAGTATTTTCTATTATTAATTATACGAACACTAGCTATGGAGAGGGAATCATTATTATTGTCATTATAAAACATTACAATTAGACCAACAGTGCGACAGAAATGCCAATACATAAAAAAATTCAGCAAAGTGCTATTATAAAAGAAGTTGTTCCTCATTATAACAACAAAAGATAGAACAAACATTTTGGGAAAAAACATATTTTATTATGATTCCTTATCAGAGTTAAAAATAAAACAAAGAAATGAAAGGTACAGGGCGAGATTGAGACTAGTTAGTCTCTTTTTACATCCAACCCTTTGTCACAGAAAGATTTAGAGAAAGAACTTTTGGGAGTAAAACAAAAGAAAATGCAATAGAATTATATGGATTATATTCAGATCCCTTATCATTTCCGCATACGTTTTTTAATTGAATTTAAAATT
The DNA here is from genome assembly GCA_000376725.2 of Ladona fulva. NCBI lineage: Eukaryota > Metazoa > Arthropoda > Insecta > Odonata > Libellulidae > Ladona > Ladona fulva. The sequence continues at coordinate 739,902 of KZ308360.1, read as the reverse complement.
ATGGTCATTCCTTCAAATAATGCTGGGAGAGCAAACCTATCTCTTCCATAGTTGCTTTATCTCTATAGGCGTGGTGTTGGCCGGTCAGTCTCTTTGCTTTCTCATGAGGTGTATGATGTTTGTATGACGGGGAGGATTGCCTCAGCTTCCCTCAATGAACCAGAATGATAAGAGTGGGAAAAGTCCACGTAAGCAGTCTCGTAGGGCAATCTCAATCGGGATACTTAAGGGGTATGCTGAGCGGGAGGAAACTGAAATAGCGGCACCAAAAACAGCCACGGTGCTCACAGAGGCAACCAGCCAACAACCCATCTTCAGAAACAGAGCGAGGCTGTTCTGCGAGGTAGCTCAATTGGTAAGTAAAACCGCCTGTAATAGTGGGATATTCGGGTTGAATGGCCGGTCTCATCAATCTTTTTCACCTGTTTATCCTTTTGGTTAACGTTTGTTGTAGTTGTTTCTCATAATCTCGTAAGAATTGCACTATAAGATGGATTTGTCCAACTTATTTTTGTGGAAGCTACAGGGGGTAATCCAAAAGAGGTGCGAATTAAGACTTTTTTCAATATTACTCTCGGCTCCAATTAGGAACACGAACATTCGAAAACTTAAAAAAATCAACCAACTCCGTTGGATTTGATATAGCTTTCCGTACAATTACCCTCTTGGGGTCTGAACTGGAATTCTGAAATACATCGAAAATTAGCGAAACTAAATAGGATTGACCGAGATTCTCTTGATACCAAAATGACACTCAGGAGAAAAGGGAACGGAAGCTAACAAGATTCATCGCCCTGAGGCGAATTCCTGAGTAACATCCAAATCTCCTAAGATCTATAGATGCTTCTTTTCGTTCCATGACTCAAATAAGGGGCGATTACTAATAATTTCAGGATCAATGTTACAATTGTCATGTTATCCGATCGTTTCGACGAAGTGTAGCCATAAATGATTAGTCATATAAAATGCAGGATAATTAGTATTTATCAAATCGCAAACTTGCATTCCCTACGTAAATATTGCTCCGCTATCTTGAGTGAGAATACTATTTATGGATTATAATGGTAGTGTGATGGCTCGATGGAAAGATGTTCTAATGTTTTATTGCGGTCCCGTATATAATGAGTCATAATTTTTCGAAGGGATACAACAGGATTGCGATGATTAATTTTTATTTTTATATTTTGTTTAATCGATTAAAACTCACTCCTGCAAATTCCACCATGCATATTATTTCATCGAAAAATCGGCATCACATTTAAATTATTTAAAAAATCAGTTATCAATTTCTATGAAGGAATAGGTGTGACATTTCACGAGGTGGAGACAAGTTCAAGGATTTTAATATTGACAGGATAATCGCAACGACTAGAACTGTGAAAGTCCTATTTATTT
>KZ308360.1:698671-732256 GCA_000376725.2 Ladona fulva | reverse complement strand
GAGAAAACGAAAATATGCTTACCCTGCACGGGCCGGTATAATCATGCACGCTACATCTTACAAGAGGTGTTAAAAAAACTCCCTTAAAAAAAAAAGTAATTCATCTTTCCGAGATTTGGGAAATCGATTGTGATATCTTTCTTAAAGAATTTAGCCCTCTAAACGGGGGGTTAACCCTAAAAACCCTCCTTCGCTCCGCCACTGGACCGCGTATAGTATACATTTTACTCATGGGTTATTTTTTGTAGAGAAAACAGAATACGGTTCGATTCGGTTAGGCGGATTTTTTCGGAGCGAAACCGGAACCAAACAAATTTAGTTCCATTGAGCCGGAGCGAAAACCGTGAAGGCAATGGTTACGGTACGAAGCCCTGCTTCATTTCAAAGCTGAGATTTAGAGACATACGTGTATAAGCTTAGGTATATCCAGAGTTGAAAGCTTTGAAGAGTTTAGAGATCTCTCAAACTTTATGATTAAGGAAACCTCATACATACTGTGTCCTGCTACCATATCTTGATGAATGAAATATTTATCGTTTGTTTTTTCGTGCTGGATAGAGAAAAATGTATCTTTTATATACTTCTGTCTCAGTCTTGTTCATGGCTATGATGACATGAAAGCTACTGAGGTATGAGTCATGCTGAATAATGGCATTAATTAAGATTTCTTCTTATGCAATGTTACGGAAAAAGTAATTCGTAGAGTCATTGTCCTTCACTAATGTGGGCTTATTCTACATTCTGGCTCATTGAGGAAAGCAAGAGCAAACTTCCTCAATCCTCATCTTGCCTAGTAAGCCTCATTTCCCTCTCCTAGCTCTTCGTAGCCGATGGTAGGGGGTATGAGGACCCAACCGGCCTTCTGGCTGAATACTTTACAGACGTGTGTAGTGTCGCGAAGCTAGCTTATTATTGAAAAATAGAAAGAGATTTAATCAAGAGGGTTCCAATTATTTCAATGCAAGAATGTATCTTGGATGACTAACTTCATTAAACTTGACGATTGCAGCATCGGCGATAATAATAGAAAAAATATCTGAAAAAGACGGGACAAGAGGAGAAGGATGATGCAAAAGATGATAAAAAGATTTCAGCGGATTCTCTGATAAGAATTGCGCCGATATACCGAAAATCATATTGGATCAACCGATAACGACTTCTTTCTGACTGGAAGAGGCTCATAAGTTTTCCACACGAGATGGAAAAAGGAATGATATATAAGTGTGGGATAAAATCCATGATAACAGCTACCGATTCATCCAAAGCATTGTATATAAATCTTTATTAATCTTTGTCATCTGCGAACTGATCTCAAGAACTTTATTTCTTTGTTTATATTTGAGAGTAATAAAAAAAGTCGTGTTCAGTGGCATTTGCGGGAATGTTCATCGATATATTAAAGATTAAGGACTAAAATTAATCTCCTATAGGAGATTAGGTGGAATTCCATCATGAAATAAAATAATAAATATGCCTTTTAATTTGTGCTTGTATTTTACTATATTTGTTGAAAAGTAAAAGGTAAAAACCTGATGATGGCGTTGTAGCCGAAACCGGTCGAATTAAAAAATCTTGTGAATATTAGAAAGTTTTTGTACAATTTGCTCTAATCCCTTAAATTTACATAACATTCATTTTAAACTCATTGTTAATTGAATTTTACGTTTTAAACATTAAATCCTAAATTCTAATAATTAATATGGAACGTTCGATCACTGTACACTACACCACAGTTGTATTTGTTGCGAGGCGCATGGCATGTTAACCAAGATGGTTGACAGTCTTAACTTTTTATTGCGTGAAAGAAAAGAATACGAATAACTATGCAGTGATTTGATTTCTTTCCATTCTTCAGTAAAACTACATACTAAACCAACTGAGGATTTTTTCTGAAAGAAAAATCGCCTCCGATACTTAAGGAAGCGTGTCCCTCATCATGATAATTACTATTTAAATTTAATTATGACACATTTTCGGAGCAAGCGAAAGCTGCCATGTTTTTTAATACCAGCCTCAGCGACCCCAAACATGATATAAACTCGTACTGTGTCCGCTATTCCTATTGGTCGAATTTCTCTCCCTGTTCACCGAGTTGCCCTTCATTAGCCAATTATGGCGGGCCTCTCCAAGTTCGTAAGCCTTGTTGTAGTAATTGTAAGGCGCGATGACGAGAAGGTTTAATCGTTAACGTTCTGAAAATAAATTCTAGCTTAAAAACAATTAGCTAGCTCGGAATTTTCCGTTACATAACAAATACGAGTAATTAATTAATCTTTCAGTATCACTAGTTAGTCTATAATTTACTTGTTGCAATATATACAAAAATATCTTGCATTGCTAAACGCTGACGTAGTGTTTAGTTCGTCTAAGTTCTTAAGTTCAAATACTTTGGAAAACTAATTTCGCGTGTAGTTTCCATCTTCGAGGAAGAGACGTCTCGAGTGGTTTTAATTCGCTTACAAGTCTCTTATGTGCTCATCTTTGTAAGCGAAGTTAGACCATGTTTCAGCAACTTCTTCGTCACAAGCAGCGACTGCCGAAGAAAACTCTTGGGAGAAGACTTAGGCAATGGTATGTACAAATTCTAATTTATTTATTCTCCTTAGAGGATATTGTATCTTTTCGCGAATAGTATGAATTTTACAGTTCACAAACAAATTATGGTCAGTTTTAAGAATGCTAAGAATTCGATTGACTGTTAAATGAATTCTACACTGCGAAAAGTTCACACTACCTAAAATGAGTTTTCAGTTCAAGCTTACATCGAGTTTCATGTTGAATTAAAAAAAACACTCCTAACATACAATCCTTCCGATCCACTACTTCAACATACAATCCTTCCGATGAAAATTTTGAGGTGATTTTTCAAATTAATTTCTTTGGTCTAAGGTATAACACAATCTGCACCACTTGATACCTCAATTTTTAGATACCGCCTTTTCTAGTCAGGCCTCATATAGTTATGCATTCTTTTTCGCTTATTTAATTCAATGAATATCTACCACTGTTTCCGTTGATCACTTAGATAATCACTCTAGATGCGGAGCAATGCCATTGGATTTCCCAGAATATCAATAAATATTGTAATTACTCACATTCTTAAGACGATTCTGCCGTAGGAACCGAAATCGTCTTCCTTCTTCGGGTGATAGCAGCGAAGTTCTAGTCCCAAGTTCGATCATAATCCTATCTAAACTAAATATCACAATTTCCCAACAATGGTAATCGAATACCTAGTAAGACTTTCACACAGTTTCACTGGATCGAATGGAATTTTGAATGAATTTAACAAAATTCCGCTCATAATATAACGATGAACACGTGGCACAAGCCGCATTGTGCGAAAATGAAACCGATCAGGCAATGAAAACGGCAGAAAATCCTTTCCTAAGCATGTTCAACTAGAAATATGAAGGTGGTACTTTCTCTTTGCTGTCGTATCTGCTCAATATTAGAATATTGGTTCTATAAATGTGTTTATTCCTCTTTTTTAGTTCTGTAGGTGATTAATCATTGACCCTCCACTCGCAAACACTTCAGGATTAGAACTGAGAATCTTCCTCGAAAATTGGAATTAACCAATCAGAAGCTTTCTGAATCGCAGGGTATCATATGAATGTGGCATTTCATGCCCAAGCATGGGGAGCCTTGGCTGGGCGGAAACCGATACTTTACCTGTAAACAGAACTCTCCGGTTCGGTTAAAATTTTATCCTGACACCCATAATAGAGGAGACTGTTCTGCGATTGTGCTTTGAAAAAAGTTAGTGACGAGAGAGGCATTCATGGATTTATTAACTGGAAGGATTGCAATGCTTTACAGAAGAGTGGCGTTTCCCGGGGTGGTTACCTCTTTTAACTTTTCGGTAGTTTCAGTATATTCCAGAATTCAATTAACAGGAAAGGTGTATTACATTTTTCTCCTTGTATGTTTGTGTTGGATACATATCGTATTATATGCAATCTGTTTTTCATCTACGAAAATTTTCCTCTGTTACCTAAATATCCATTAGGAAAAGGATAGGATGTTGAACACTAAACGTTGGTACTTGTACTCGAATAACCTATGAACCTCGAATGACCTAGTTAGACCTCATCTTGAGTATGCGTGTAGTGTATGGGACCCTGCCGGTAAGTGTTGTATTCGAGAATTAGAAAAGGTGCAGCGAAAGGCGATACGATTTGTGAAGAATTGCTACGATAAATCCGTGAGCGTCACTCAGATGCGTCAGGACGCATGATGGGAATCTTTGGAAGTAAGAAGATTTCAGCAAAGGATCAACTGGATACATTCAGAGAAAGCACCTTCAGAGATGATGCAGCAGATATAATGCGTTCACCATGCTACATAGGCCGTTCAGATACTGCGAGAAAGATCAGAGAAATAGATGCCAGAACCAATCGATTCAAGAACTCATATTTTCCGCGAACGATACGCGAAAATAATCGATTAAGGAAATAGATTCATGGTGCATGCACCCCCTGCCACACGCCGAAAGGCGGCTTGCAGGGTACTCACATAGACATAGACATAGAATAAACTAGCGAAACTGTGGAGTCTTGTCTCAGATTCAGTTCTACCGATTTCCGGAGTAATACAATTCTACGTGATAACTAAGTTTGTCGGAGCAGCGATTGATCTACCCAGACATGCATCACCATCATATGATCACGCTAAAGTAATCACGGTGATATCATTGGGTTACCGTTCTGTATGTTTTTGCTTCTTTAGGTTTAGTTAACTTCTTGTAAGATGCTTATCTCTGCTCATCCTATTCTCTCCCTTATGTTAAGCGAATTTAAGTTTTTCCTCGTTTATGCTTCGATTTGCTTTTCTTACATTTACATTTATTATAACCTTTTTTCCACACTTTCTCGTACTTAAGAATTAATATTGTTTCGTGGGACTTAATGGCATTCCATCACAGAATGAACCAAACTTTATGGGGCTTCGTTGACCGAGAACGATTAAAATATCTAGATATAGTTTAAACAGCTTGGTATTGTTTTACAATTTTTTACGATTTCTTTGAAGGTATTCGATTAGAATAATTTTCATAAAAGTGCTTAAACGAAAATATAAATACATAATCACAATCAAAAATTGTTAGTAATGAGTTTTTTCCTTTTTTTTAAGCTCAAACGTATCTTTTAGTTGGGAAGTGCGAGTGAGTTTGATGGTTTTTGAAGACGTTGTTTATCAAAACCTAATTATATCTTAAATGGTTTCTTTCAAAGATTAATATTTATGAGTGATCAACGTGTGATCCTTAATATCGTATAATTCTAGAATCTAGTTTAATAGAATTTTTGTATTATTTAGTTATATTCGACTCTCCTACTTTAATTTATTTCTAACTCCAGCTTAGTGGCGCACTGAACATTAGCTTCGCCAAATTTTCTTTATGAAACCGTACTGTACACAGTGCATTTGTAATATCTACGTTTTTGATGAAGCAAATCTTTGATGAATTAGTTTGAAATGATTTAACTTGAGATGGGTTAAAGATGATCTCATTGAAAATGATAGCACTGCTTATCGGAAGTCGATCATTTTCGTCTTCATGTACCATTCAATGGAAGTTTTTGAGATTTTTATCAATAAGAAATAAGGAGATAAAGGAGATTGGAATGATGAAAAGTGTTGTGGTAATATAGGTTATCAGTATGCTTCTGCAGTATTTCGTGCGACATTACAAGCATATAAGTCGTTTTAGGGACTCATTTTTTCCGCGAACGATACTCGGCAATAATGAGCTAAAGGTACACCAAGAGTTTGAGTTATACCTCCTGCCACACACCGAAAGGCGGCTTGCAGAGTATTTGTGTGGATGTAGATGTAATTCTTCGCTTTTTATTTTATTTATGCTAATAAGATATTAATATGGCCCACAGACGATAAGAATGATTGAATCAGTCAGATTTCTATTCCATAATAAACTAAGTCATTTTAGATGAAAACATATGGTGAACATTAGAGTAACTCGAAAAAACGAAATCACGGTACGCAATAATTTTACATTCATTCGCTATTCACTGTACAGAATACTTTTCCACAAAATAATTTTCAAAAATGCGAAGTAATGTTTATTCGAGAAATAACGGAATACAGTTTATTTGAAATTTGTTTCAATAATGATATGGCACGGATTTCCGGGTAGTGGGAATATCATCAACACTGCGTACTACATTATAAATGTTTGAGCGGTATTTATTAGGTGAAGAGTTATTTAATACTATTTTCATGCCCAAAACTTAGTACCTTGTACGGAATTATATTTAAAAATTCATAAATTGTCACTTAGAGGGGAGTTGACAGATAAAACATTCGGAAAATATTTCAGAGGGACACTTTAAAACTTTCTATTCTTATGTCCTCATTATTTGTATTTACCTACATGGTGTTTATTCCTCTGACTTGAATCGAACTGGTTTTTATTGTAGGAATGGAGTACTTGGCCTTCATCAACACGTAATGACAGAATACATTATTCAAATGCGCCGGCAAACTCCCAAGTTCTATAAAGATTTTCCGAGATTCCGCATGGTAGCGCTGCCATCGTCATCTCTGATCTGGAACTCGGAATGGTGAAAATTCGCCGCCACTTTCCTATCCGTAAACTAAGTATGTGGGGAAACCGCTAAACGCGACAAGTGCCCGGGAACTCAATTTACGACTCCTTTCAACCAAATTGCTAGTTTGGCTGACCAGTATCTGGAAGAGTGGGGTATATGTAATTTTTACATTCCATTCCTAAAAGGAATGAAATCTGAAAACGAGACGGAAACGAATAACTTAAATCTTACTTTCGCACTTCTGCTAAATTACTATCCTAATCTCTCCCAAGCTTCTCATGAACGATAAAAATACCTATTGTGGCAAAATGCTTGCTACTCGCACGCATAAAAGTCAATTTACCCATTTTGTTGCTCTATCTAATGTTTTATACCTCTTTTGGCTTATCTTTCGTTATAGCGGTATCTCGCATTCAATCTAGAAGGTTCCGTTTTGTAGACTCTCCTCTACCTACTCGTAAGAAAGTTAGGGATGAGTCAACGTGACATGACATGTTCGACCAGGAAATACAGAATTACATTTAGTGGATTTAACTCTTATAATTCATATCATAGAAGTTATTCATACAATAATCATAATATTAATAGTAATGAATTGCAGACAATTTTTACAATTTCCTGAACAATTTAGCTAGTAACATCATTTATAATTTCATCTGGGAGCTAGCATATCAAATTGCTCGATTACATATGACGAAAAATTGTTCATTGAAAGAATTATTTTCTATAGTTAACTGCACCTGATTCCCAACCCAGATTCATGTGATTTGTTTGAGACCAACTATGCCTTTTTTTGGACGGATGTTTATGAAACCGGCGTAAATTTAAGAAATTGATTTTTCTTTGAATTCTCGTGATTTTGTACAGGAATCAGCATTTGAATATAAGTGTGAGCACGCAGCTCAACCTCCTCAGCTAACCATTATAACTCAACTTCACTGGAAAGCAAAAGGAGTCATTGAGATTCATTAGATTAGACAAGATAAGATAATTACTTTTGTTAGGGAGTTATTGCGAGCAGAAAGTCTCCTATCACCTCTATATAACCATTTCTCACAGTCATTTTACCTTCTAGTCATTACTCGAATCTCGGCATTTTTGCTAACAAAATTAACGCCCTCACTGCCTTTTCAAGCTCTTCAAGCACGCTTTCAAACCTAGTGCTTACTCCACAAAATTTACATCTCCGTAAATTCGGAGCATTCAGTTTCTTTCCAAAAAGTATCTCAAATTAATTATAGAGGAATAGAAAAGCTTACCCATTCAGGATTTTTGGGATTGAGGTAATGAATTTTGGTTGATTTGACTAGAGATTGAAACACAATACATTACATGCCCTATCACATGCACAGTCTTGCGAATTTGTCAATAAAATGAAAAGCATATCCTTTGTTTTACGTACTTTATTCCAAATTAAGCCGAATAGGATTGATACTCGTTTGAGTATTTCTTCTCTTCTTATTGATTTCGCCATTGGATCGAATCATCTGAAGCGTCATTAGGGAAACTAGAAAACTACTTTTATCCTAATAAAATTTGTGTCAATCTTTTTCAAATATTCACTGAAATTTACTGATTCCAATTTTTTTTATATGCACATAATGTTGATTATATCAATTGGCCGTATTGGCTTTTGATAACTCAATGAAATAATCTTATTATTTGTAAGAATATTTAGAGAACTTATATAGCACCAGGAAACAAATAGCAGGCACTTTACCGTAGTATTTGAGATGAGCTTTTATTTTATCCATGTAATTGCATGAAAGTACTTAGTTTAGCACATATTAACAGATGTTAGGTAGGACTAAAGCACTTTCCTTAAGTCTAAGGAAATCATTGTAAAATATACTTCTCTGACATTCCATAAATTACAACTAGATCCGATAAATCAACGATAAAGTACACATAAGTGACCATAATGATTGTTTTAATGAATTTTTTTCAATAGATATTTTTGATAATATTTTCCTTATGTTGACAAAGTCTTCAAAGCTTCAACTAACATGTATACCTAAAGAAAAAGACGACTGTTGTATCCTGTGATATAGCTATCATTCCTTTTTCATTAAAGTAAGATATAGTTTTGTATTAAGATATGGAAGTCAAAGAATTCAATTTTATGAATTTCTGTAATGTACCGAATGGTTTATTCCGCAAAAATTTCCAATTTGGATTCTGGAGAATTTCTCTTCGTCTTATTTATGTAGCTAATGTCCCATCATGTTTTCAAATAAGTGAATCATATTTCGAAGTAGGTTGTAAATATTTGCACGAAACTGTTATTGATATTTTTAAATTTTAGAGGATTATTTAGTTTATGCTTACAATTATCGCTTTATCTATAAAGAAGTAACGAAAGTTGGAAAGCGAGTCAAATTTTCTTGTCCTCACGAACGTGATTCAGTCCGTCTGTAAAATCGTCCCGAAGTCCTCAATTTTCAACCGTTTGCCACAATCCTCATCTTTAGCCAATTAAAGATTTGGGGAAGATACAAGGATCACTAGGCAGAAGCAGAGGATCGAGATACTTCGCTCTTGCTTGACATATTGAGCTAAAAGGCTATGATCGCATAACGTCCGTGTAGCACAATGAGTAAAAATTTGCACTGCTTTCAGAAAGAAGAGACAGAAATGAGTATCATTACTCAGCGTTATTCGTTCCTCAGTAGGTTTATTATTATCACAACCAAGCATAAGACTGACAAAAGCAAATAAATATGTAGGTAATTAAGAATTATGAAACAAAATTTGATAGATTTCACGAATAAAAACTCGTTTAATCAATTCGTGGACCTTGTCAGTTCTTCAATAGGTTAATTATTATCATAAACAAGCACATGACTGACAAAAACAAATAAAATGATATGATATTAAAAATTATGAAAAAAATTGACAAAATCCACGAATTAAAATTCGTTAATTTAATTCGTTAAATTAAATCATTCATGAATTTTTTCGATTATCAAAATGCGATAATAGGTGGAACATCTCCATAATTTATTAAGAATTATGAAAGAAAATTTGACAGTCCACGAATTAAAATATGTTAATTTCATTCGTTTAATTAAATTAATAATTCGTGAAATTTGTCAAATTTCGTTTCATAATTCTTCATAAATTATGGAGATGTTCCACCAAGTATTGCTTCGTATGTTTTGTGAAATATATATGGATTGAGGACAGCTGAGTTACTAGACAAGGAAGAGCCTTGTGGCTGAATCCCAAGAAATAAAATCCAAACGGTACATTTTTCTCTATCTCATACCATAAGAGAAGTTGAAAATAGTAATATTGTTAAAAGTTCTTTGGCAACTAAGGTCATTTCGCACGAATGGGCTCCACTGGGAATCGAAACCGAACCCTCTTCCACCAACAGCTCACTTGGCTGTACGGGAGCCAGGAATCGAAACTTTTCCATTCATTAAAATGTGGTAGCAGAAAAGGTTAAATATATACCTGAACCTTACCAAATTTTCTCATGCAATGCCGAAGAAAATCATAATCACAATAGCTATTTCGGTCTTTCATAGCCTCGTACATAGCTGTGAAATGACTGCGCTGCAAGGACCAATGCCTTCAATGAAGGACGAACAACCTCAATAGGCGTTCTATTCCTTTAAGGTTCTTAGCCATGGGAATCACCTTGAACTTTGGGGTGAATTCACGAAAATATCAATTTTCGGCGCAGTTGTAATTCTTTTGTTTCTATAACGAGAAATTTTCCTTGTTTCGGTAGGAGGACGCGGAGAAACGAGACGTGTCTCGATTAAATTGTCTCAAGTTCACGAAACGACCTCAAAAGGAACGTTAATTTCGGTCTCGGTTTGGTAAGAAAGGTAAACATGCCGTGCGTGCTTCGGTCTCCTGGAGTTAGCCGGTAACGGTTCTTTTATAAATCGTTTAACGGAAAAAGGTAAGGGGTTTTGAACGATTTTATAATCAGGAGATTTTGAAAGTTCGCCAGTTCATCGCGAATATTTATCTTTTGTTATAGAGCCTAAATCACGCAATATTCAGGATGATTATTTTTCACGGAAAACCTACAATCGGTTTATGAAGTATATCCTGGTGCATTATTTTCTTGAATCATATAGTATGTAATGACAATATGTAAGTATAGCGCCCAGTCGGTTCCAGTAAACCATCACTTCCGTTACCATACTTTGATGAATGGAATAATTTTCACATGTGTTCACAAACAGGAAGGGGAAAAAGATATTTTTCAATTAATCTGTTTCAATGTGGTTCATAGGTGTAATAAGAAGAAAACTACCGAGGTATAATTAATGCAGAATAATGGCGTGCTTGTGTGTCTTTCTTTTTCATCTGAAGGACTTTTTATAACCGAATGCCATGTTGAAAAGCGTTCGTCATAGGGTAATTGCGATCCGATTTCGTGGTCTCTCTTCACTAATAGCAATCTGGCTCAGCAAGGAAAGAAAGAGATTTACTTCACTCCTCATCTTGCCTAGTGAGCCTCATCCCCGCTCAGAAGCTAATGGTGGAGATTAAGAAGGAAAATTCCTAAATTTTATTATTATTGCACACACTTACAAAAATAGTTACAAAAACATAGAGATATAGTTAGTTACCTCTCGGTGTTAATTTTTTGACTCAGCATGCATATAATAGAAGTTCATAGAACGACGATATTTAGAATACATATGAACAACGATTTCACTCTGACACAACGTTACCATCGTTTATATTATTGTTGAACATATAGTTATGAAATACTAGTGTGGCATATATTTCGCACAGGAGATTAGAATTCGCATGGAATTTCAGGTTATAATATAGCGCATAGGCTTTACATAGGTTGTATTAAATAACATGCTCTGATGATATATGTAGGATGTTTCACCCAGTATGATACCATTACCGTCCCTTTAAACCTTTGGATATCCTAGGATACATATCCTAGGATATGTATTCTAGGATCCTATATATCTATATAGATAGGATCCTATATATATATACTTAGGATATATATAGGATAGATCCTATCTATCCTATATATATCCTAAGTCTGGTATGTATATACTTAGGATATATATAGGATAGATCCTATCTATCCTATATATATCCTAAGTCTGGTATGTACAAGCTATTTGAACGTGGAAAGTGAGTGTACGACCAAATGAACAGCGAACGGTATTCCGAATCGTTTTCATTTACTGCGCAGATCTCAATGAAAACCCAAAATAACTCTCTTTCCCAAAGGAGGTGCATTTCGAATGGGCCTTTATCTCTCTGACCTTTCGACCTTATCTTGGCACGTTCTTCTATTGTTGGGCCGATTGTGATTCGGCCGACGCCGGTATTCTTCTCTTTCTATTCGAGGGACTTTCAAAGAACCGAAATCCGATTTTTTCGAAAATTCTTTTTCCCGAGGGAAAATAGATTTCATTATCGCAACCAGCAGAGCAAAGGAAACGTAAAAGCACTCCAAATCGATTTCTTTTGCATTGTCTTTACTCTGTTTTCATGCACATGGAATGATCTTGGAAACTTGACTGAGAATTTCGCTTAGCTTTCGCTCCAGTTACGCTTAAAAATTCCCTTATTTCGGTAAGGGACTAAATTGAAGCCACGCATATTCTCCAAACATAACAGTGGAAAAATTTTGAAAATTTCGAGAACGATTGAGGTTTGTGTGGAGTGATGATAATGAAAATATGAACTGGCAAAAGACTGACTTCAGCTTTAAATAAATGGAAAAGTTATGATTAGAAACAATAAGGTATGGAAATATCTGTATTTTATTTATACTAACAAGAGAACTATGGGAGGAATAATTATCCTACCGTAGTTGACTTTGTAGTTTTCATTTCCTCTAAGATTATTTCATATACTTTATAACGAAAAATCTTCCATTTTTAACCTTTTTAATTTGCTAATCCGTAGTAGGCGTTTCTGAACGGTTTTGCCATTGAATAAACATCTGATTGCAAAATTTATGTCTGTTTAACTGCAAGAATCGTCCATAAAAAAGAATAATTCACTCATTTGAGCTCACATTTTCCTTCTTTATACTTAACTTTAGAAGACTCGTCTGTTCTAAAAGTCTCTACTTATCCCTTCCCTTACTATCATTCATTACTTTCCAATCACTGCCTCTACATAAATCTAAAAGCCATTCCTTTTACCTTTTGATAACATACTCCGCCCTTTGTTTTATTCAACAACTTTCTTCTCTAACTTCGTTATGTTTCTTCTCTCTCATCCTAACTTCAAGTATACTATTCAGCAATCGATCCCATCTCGATATCTGACCCACTCTTATCTTCTGCTCCGTTGTATTTCGATCTATCTTGTATTCTATCTATTAAGGATTCAGGTCTTTGATTCTGTAATATGTTGATATAAATTGTGAAAAATATCCTTAGCATGGCTATAACTCATGGCTTTAACACTTCGATTTCTTAACAATTCCTTCTAATTCCGAACAATTAAAGTTTTTTTCCATGCAGATTGACAATTGATAAATATAAATTTCTTTGCCAAATTTTGCTTCAAATTCCATCATAGTTAGATAAATACTCATTGCTGAAATTCTTGGTGGAAATACACATTGAGCTAAGAGAAAAATACTTGATTATAAATACTATGGTTCATTGCGATTTCCTCGTAAAATATCCACAACGACCGATTTCAGCTAAAATGCCACCATCAGGTGATGATCACATTTTATTTTTCTCTTAGTTAATTCGTAAGATAAAATTATCAGTCCTAACAGAGAGAGGAACACAAATATGGTCAGTAAAGTTGAACATTCGTAATGGTCTCAAAGAAGGGAACACTATTAGATAGTTTAAAAGTTGATTATAGGAGAGAATCAATTCGAATTAGAGAAATATCGAGATATATCTTCAAAGATAGAGAGTTTAATGAAGAACTGGACTCATCAGACCTTCAGTCGATTTCAAACTAGGATTTCCTAAGAGCTACCAAAAAGAAGACTTTTGAAATGTACAATTTTTATGAAGTTAATTGTAACAACGACGATTGCGAGTTTCTTCTAATATGAAAATATTCTCACATTGAATATCTCCTAGATATACGTGTTTTACAGAAAATGAACATCCTTTCTCATTTTTATTTATAAGAATTAACTTAAGTGAGTATTTTTAGAAGGTTATACTTTGGTTACCGTAGAGATAGCTAAGGCGGAACAGAGAGTAGACCAGGGACGGGTGTATTTGCATAACTTAAACTTTTCTAAACTGACCTAAAGCACGCAAACATGCAAGAAAGCAACGGCAGATTTTATCGGGAACATTTTAAAGCTGCATAGTTTTCTCTTGTCTAGTTTATTCCTACATAAGTCACTTCGGAACTTCACAGCAAATCCAGCGATGGTAGTTACGTAGATTTGCTTTAGGATACATGATTTTCACTCGTTTTTACGAACAAAATGAATCGTTTTTCGAACAAAATTAATAGTTAAAACACATTAAATTTTAATTTTAATTAAATATCCCAATCAGAGTGGTTTTTGTCCAATCAAACTTTCTTTTATATACGCACTCACAGAAACATAAGCTTTGGAAAGTTAATATATTCCTTCTATTACTCAATCCTTTGCCGTTAACCATTGAAAAGTTGACCAAATTATTTTTTGAAAGGCTGTGTGCTAAATACGAAATGTTTTTATAGAATAAGAGTGCATTTTACTCCATTTTTTGAATACGTTATTTCAAAAAAAATTTATAAATATAGACTTATTAAGATTGTTTTAAACTTTGCGTTAAATTAGTCCATTGATATGTCTATTATGATCGCGGAAAAGTAAGACTGACTTATTCTGAAAGTATTGCTTTGTTAAATGAAAAGGGAGAATGAAACTGAAGTAAGCGTTTCTTCAAAATTGAATACCCACCATATGTGCGACATCGAACATTTAAATACCCATATGAGTGGTTAAAAAGCTACTATTTAATGCTGTATTTTTTATTTTAAAAGAATCTAGACAAAAGATTTGATACATTCAACATTGTTAACATATACAGTGACACCTAGGTTTGGAATCGTACTTTCATCATCTTACATTTCGAAACTTTGAGCGCGATTTTGTAGTTGTTTCTTTGTTGGGTATAAATATAAGTTCACTTTCACTTTCACTTGCAGCTACAGAAACCCTCTTCATAAATATAATATCGTTTAGAGGAATTTGTATACCTTTAACCCGTAATCTGTTAAAACTGAAACCTTGTCTAATCACAATGGTCTAAACCTTGTCTAATCAAATCTAAACTAAACCTTGTCTAATCGTTGTTTTAAATAAGAAATGGAAGTTTAATCTACTTCAAAAAAGGAGGGAAGAGAGGGGATGAATTTTAGAATAAATACTTTAAAACAGTGTTTTCCATAATTTTTCATGCTACCGCCCCCTTGGATCCATACCCCCCAAATTTGATAATCTATGAAAATTAATATCTGTATGGCCATAGCTGAAGAAATAAAAAAGGAGGAAGAATAATTGAGCAGAGTAAGCCAATCAGCAGTAGCAAGTAAGCACTGATAGAGAGTATGGAGGAATCTGATCAATGATNTCATGCTACCGCCCCCTTGGATCCATACCCCCCAAATTTGATAATCTATGAAAATTAATATCTGTATGACCATAGCTGAAGAAAGAAAAAAGGAGATTATTTATCACTGAAATGATAAAAGTATGCCAAATTACTGAATGACAATTTTCTGATGTTTTATCGATGCCATAAATCCAGTAAGACACTATTGAGAAAGAAAGATGACAGGCAATGGGATAAAATTCTTATTCGTATAGCTCCCCCCTAGATTATACGGCCCCTAGGGGGGCGGCATCGCCCACTAGAATCACTGCTATAAAAGTTGTCTAACGTAATCCCTTCAGATCGAAAGAGTTTTTACGAATTTTCCTCTATTTGGATCCGTTCTAGAATATTCGTTAGGAAATTTTTCGATTGACCAGGGAGCGAACGGTGTGTCGTTGTATGTACCTGGTGTGGGTTTATTTAGTGGCGAGACAACTTTTTTTTCGCTCTCCGAGTATAACGGTTGCCAGAGGATAAGTGTTTTGGTCAGAGGGATGCGCGTGGGCGAGGAATTTAGGATGGGCAAATTTAAATTCATAACTTGGGTGTGTTTTAGCTCTCACCTTCCGAGTCTCTTTCCGTGTCGTGACAACGCCTCGCTTCCGTTTAAATTTGAAATATCTTCCCTTCGTTTTTATCGCGACGACGGATTCACCCGCTTATCCACACGAGAAATCCGAATAGTTTGTTCCATTGAAAAAATTCAAGAACGCAGACAGTGGCATTTTATTCATGAGCGGATACTGCCGATAAGTTGATGTATTTGAATTTAGTGGCACACGTGAAGTTTCTCTTACGTCCTTGTTGTATGTTACGTTGATAATATTGACTTACGTGTATACAAATAGGTCAAATAATGGGAGGATTAAGGAAAGATAAATTACAAAGCACGGAAGAGCCGTGCGTCTAAAACCCAAAGAATAACAGGTGTGAAAAACAGCTACATGACTGGGACTCGAACCCAGGTCTCCCACTTTCCGGGCAGGTATTCTGGAGAGGATAGATAGTGATCGGGTTTTCCGTTTTTAAATTCTTTTACTTTTACTGACGGAAGAGGAGACTTCAATGTCTCAATTTCGCCCAAAATAAAGACGTTATTTATTTATTACTACTCATATTTTGGATTTGTTTACGGTTCTTTTGGGTTAAATTATCACGACATTTACTACCTGCACCCATCGTGAGTTATTACTTCGTTTACAGCATACATAATCAACAGTCAAACACGCATAGATTAGTTTCCGTCCATTTTGAATTTGTATTATTTTTTAAATTACTGTTAAGTGAATTATTTCTTGTTATCAATAGGAAAGTTTACTTGGGGTGAAATGAGAAAATACTGACCGAATTATTTTGAGGAATTAGTTGCCATCAAATTAAAACACATCCTTAAACTTATTTGTTATAGAATTAGAAGAAATATTTATTTTTATTTCTCGCGTAAGTTATGTGAACGACTAGGTAGAGGTACAGAAATATGAGTTGAGTAATCAAAAATAAAATAGTGAATTGAGGGTCGCCTTAAGTGTAATGATGGTAACGTAATGCACACTCATCATTACGGTCAATTACATCCTCAATTCAACACATTGTGCATACACGTACTCATACTTTACTTTTTAAAGTAAAAATAGAAATTGCCGCAAACCTCCGAAGTTCGAATGCGGTCTGAGAACCACTTTCTCTGCTCGTATTTCACAGTAGCTCACTATGAATCAGATCGCATTCCGCTATTTTCCATTGTCTTCGTCTCTAATTGGTGTTATTGAAGACGTTTAAATATATTTTCCATTGATGATCCTTCCTACGGTCCGGGTTACTTCGTATTTGGGTTTGAACACAATTAGTATCAATTAAGAATTCTCCAAAACTTCTTCAAAGAAACAACATTTGTACTCGCTCTCGAGCTTTCCCCAATGCAGTCTCCGTCCTTCTCTTTTCTTCCTGGTCATTTAGAAATATTTATTTTTCTGCCGTCTCATCCCATCGAAATGGAAGATAAAACATTCTAGAGGTAAAATTATTTGCTCTTTTTGGCTCACGAGCAATTTGGGCGCTTTTCTTTTTTATTAATTTGGATTTTCACTCCTTACCATTCTCCCGCTATCTTTCGTTCTGTAGGTTCGCGTCACCCAACACATCATCCTCAAGTATCTGGCCATAATGCATTTGAATTAAGAAAACAATAACACCGAAAACAAGTGCCTCTAGGTTTACTCAGTATTCCTGAAGTGGGACCAATGAAAGGGGAGCTGAGATTCAGAAAATGAAACTGGAAGAAAATGACGGCGTGATTTCATTTGCGCAAATTCCTTTTCTTTTTGTAAATACTTAGCGTGGAAAGAAATTTAGCTGCCGAGATATGTCTTGAAAAAATACAGCTGTTGGTTCTATTGATTACGATTGCCTCTTTCCTGATATATTTGTAGACCAGTATATACGTCACAATTGTTATAACGATATCTCTTACTGACAAGGCCCTGTTTACGTCAGATATTGTAAATTGTAGATTGTAAAAAATTTCCTGAAATAGGTTATCTCTAAAAATGTTAATTTGGAAAAATATGACGTATCGTAAATAATAACGGGAAATTTTCATAATTTCATAAAAATCGTAATTACTTAAAATATTTTTGAAAATATTCGTGGTTTCGATGAAAGATCCTGATGATATATTTCCCAAATAATATTTTCCTATTTTTATTTCTATTATTTATTTTACTTTTATTATTTTCCTATTTTATTTTTCTTATTTTTATTTAAAGGAAATGCTTTTGTCTGGACTTCCCTTATGAAGACAACAAGAATCTTTTGTGGGAAAAGTACCAACATAAGTTTACTTTTCTAATAATTATATCTCTTTTGTGTGCACCTTTTTAAATATTTTAACCATGTACTGAAGTAATAATTATGTAAGCGATGATAGAAAAGTTTTATTAATTTATTTAGGATTATAACATTTTAGAGAAAAACTATAAAATTCATAAGGGGATTATAAATGTGCCATGTCTATAAATGTGTTCCATGCAATGGAACACATCTCTTGAACTTGCAATCTGCCGCCTCATCCCATTATCCGATGGAATGTCTGTCGCCATTAGGGTCGTCATTGACCTTTAAACTCCGCTGGAAAACCACTGGAAAAGGAATCTCGTTGTGAAACAATTGAGAGATGCAGCCCGCGTACCGAATTAAGCTCGATTGGGAGCTCACGAGCTCCCTCGAAATACACGTCGAAGAAGTACAATTGGGATTGTCCGCTAACGGCGAACCCGCTAACCCAGTGACTCGGTGGTCTACGACGTGACAGTAATAAACGTGGGCTTGGGAGAGTTCGGTAAATGTAAAGAATTGCCTATTTGGGTTTAATTAGTTTGATTTCTTTTCATCCCTCCCATTCTTTAACAGTTGCAGGTATCACTGTACTCTTTCTCTTACCATATACCATGTTTTTTACTTTACTTCCATCTTTCCTTTCCACAGGTCCAATTAAACGTACTTCTTTCAATTTGGTCTCGCAACTTTATCATTTTCATTCATTGTCTTGTCATTGGTGCCTTCTTCTCCTTCTATTGTAACGTATATTCCTCCAATAATCTCTTTCGACAATGTTATTTTTTGAATATTGTCTACGTACTATGTGCCACCTTTCTAACAGTATTCACACTGCCGGATCCATCTATTCATATATCGTTAGTGAAAATTGTACCCAAGTACACCTACTTGTTTGAATATCTCATCACCTATGCACAAACTCGATCAGTTCATTACATCGAACAAATCCCAATCGTTTTTCCGACGTTTATTCACGAATACATTACATCTTCAATAACGGAAATACCGTCTAATAATATTTGTCACCCATTTGGCGATTATTTAATTAATAAAGCAAATTATATCGTAAAATTCGCAGAAATTGGCGACGTTTTGTGGAAATACTCCACGTTCGAAGGAAAGGAGACTGTATTTTTTCCACAGGATTTTATTACAGACACGACCAGGTTTCAGCGAATGATCGCCATCATCAGGAATGATTGCCATCATCATGAGGGCGATCATTCGCTGTAATCTGGTCGTGTCTGTAATAAAATCCTGTGGAAAAAGTACAGTCTTCTTTACTTCGAGCCAAATTATATTTTTTTACAGTATCACCTGCAAGCATAGCTCAGAAAATTTAAACTGTCTCTTAGGTATCTTTCACACCATCCATGTACAAATGAACATCATGAGACGTATGTAATTGTAAGCATGGATAGCTGAGGTCGGTCGGTAGATGTCATAACTATTTGCTTTTGTATAATATTACTTACCCTTTTTTGTCTTTATAATGGTCAGCACCACCCTAGGGCTCAAAATTTATTTTAACGACGAATAAATTTCATCAATGTATTTACGTTCATCAATTGTATTGTGGTACAGGATGAAGCTGAATGTACCTAACATACATTCTCTCGGACGCAGGTTGGGAATCCTTCAAAGAAAGGAGATTGGAAGCTAGGCTGCGATTACTTGATAAATTTCGAGACAGTGCTTTTGCGGAAGACGCAATGAATATCATGCGATCTCTCTGCCATTTTGGCCGATCCGACAATGAGCGTAAAATAAGGGAAATAGATGCTAGGACTAGTCGTTATAAGGACTCATTCTTTCCGTGAACGATACGCAATAATAACAAGATAAAGAAATAGCTCGAACATCCAGTTTTTACACCCCCTGCCTCACGCCGAAAGGCGGCTTGTAGGGTATTGATGTAGATGTACATTTTGTCTGTCTTATTCACGGCTGTGATAGAATGATATCTGAGTTATGAGAAATGGCATTAATTACGGCCACTCACTATTTATACCCATGAAAATTGTCATTCATAGAATCATTGAGCTGACGTTACGTAGGTCCTTTTTCTCTAATAATATTTTTGCTCATCGAGGTTAGCAAAGGCAAAATACCTCACTCCTCATCTTGTCAAATGAACCTCATTCCCTCGCCAGACATTTTGGTGGCTAATGATTGAGGTTTTGGGGTTCAAAACTGTCTCCGGGCTGAATACCATACAAACGGAAAACGCAATCACAGATGAGTAATTATGGAATTTGCAACTAGGAAGTGTGGCCAATTTTCCCATGCTTCCATGAATAAAAATGGCGTTGATGATTGATTGACCGCATGATGTATTCCGTCGTGCTTGATCGTTGCGTGTAAGATCGTTTGTTCTGCCAATCAAATTATTTGAGAGAGGCGATTTCTCGGGTAGATTTTCGCCATTGTCTTCCACTTCCAAAGGAAATGATTTTTTATTCTGCCTTCTCATCATGATTTAATCAGATAAATATGTGTATTCGGAAGCATTAAGGTAACACCTTTTCATGTACCACATTTCGTCTCCTTCACAGTAATCTTATCTCTGATCTGCACGTTGAAATTATTGCTGTGCGTCACATTATTGGAATTGGAAAAAATAATTAGTTCTTGACGTCGCATGGTTTGCGATTTTATTAACAAAGATAAGTATTCCAAACAATTTAGAAATTTTAATGTTTGATCGAAATATTATTTTCCTTTAATTAAGATGTAGTAGCAGAAATTAAGTCTTAGTACAGAATCTTAAGTGTTTTGTCTCCACAGATATAGTTAACTAAAAGACGTCGACATATTATGCTTCTCTTTAAAGAAATATTAAATATGCATCTCAAACATTTTATTACGCGAATGGTGATAATGTGTACATTTTTACAAAACGCGTATATTTAAAACCGCGGTTGAAAATGGATTACTGTACCTAATACAAACATAAAAATATATACTTCTGTATTTCTTACATGTCACCAATTAGGTTACAGAGGTTTCGGGGCTAATGACAGATCTTTACTGCTGTCGTAGTCGTAACTGGGAAAATCGTCATCGTACATATATTACCCCGTCTAGCAATTGTGCAAAAATAAATTGGGCTAAATATTTGAACTGCACAATTCCTGGAAGTTTTGTCCATCCTTATTACGAAATAGGGCATCTTTCTCTGAAGAGGTGAAAGTCCTCTTAACTCTTCCACTGAAAAATTTCTATCTTCACTCTATGTCAGAGATGACACAATTTTAAAGAGCAAGAAATTCGAAACGACTGAAGAGGAAGCGATTTTCGACTGGGTAAACTCTCGAAAGGACTATTCCTATATCACAAAGCGTGTATATCCTAAACTCGCAATTAGGAAATGTGACATGAAAAGAGATATTAGCTAAACAAGGAAACATCTTCATTGACGCCTGCGGAATTCACTTGCAGATAACTTGCGGCGATAGCCGTAAGGAACAAAGGATACCGACCATCAGTATTGCCGATGTTCAACGCTGTTTAACTGCTTAAAAGTCAGCCGGAATACGCTCTTTGCGTGCTCCATTCAGTGCATTCTGTCCAAAGGAAAGCTTTCTCAACCTTCTGTTTACCTATCGCTGCCCAACGTGACCCAATAGCTGTCCCATTACTCTTCCTTGCTGTCTTGCCTTGTTGCGCCGTTGACATTAAAATAGAGGTCTTCTCGTACGAAAATCGAATTACGCAACTCCCTTTCTATAATTTCAGGAAATTATTAAAATTCTGAAGAGGATGAAATATGCTTTCTTGTCATGTGAATCAAAGGAAATGACTTTCCCTCTTTTGAAAGAGTATATGAGTTTACCTTTGAAAGAGTATAATAGTATATGAGTAGAGTATCCATCTTTATTCTTTATGTCGTCCATTTAACTTAGCCTCCTTAAATGCCGTATAGATACTGTTTATCAAGCTTCTGTTTATGTTCCTGAAACTATTGTAGAATTGTATGACGGAATGATTTGTGACTTTGAATAGCTTTTCTCTTCAGTTAGCATTGAGTTGGAAAAGAGCATCGTAGCAACGATTACGTATCCATTGTAATGGGGTTTCTATAGGTAGCCATTATCCTGCTAAAGACCGGATCCGTACTTGGTGAAAAATAACAGGTAATACATTCAAATGGTTGGCAACCAGACTATCATCTTCTGTATGTTATCGAAATAACATTTTCAAATTTTTCCCGTGACAGAATGAAGGGTTTATTTAGATCTTATTCAGGCTCCAATGGAATTGGAGAATTAGTTTTCTCGAGAAATTTGAATAATACCCGTCTCTTTCCGTTTGATTTCTGATTCATAACATCCCATTTGATAATGTATATATTTGGTCGATACGAGCGTTACAAGAGTTACATTATAAATGATGGCGTAACGAAATATTTTTCTATGCTTTCTGCGCTCATCCTAAATAGAAAGCTTTACTTTTCTCAATCTCGTGTAACGATATTTTGCTTTGCTTTTTAGCCCATACCAATTTTTATTTATAAATTTCCTCATGTTGCAAAATTTCAAGCTGCCACTCACGTAAGATGTAGGTGAGTTTACTCACCAATACTATTAACTTCTCTTTCCTAATGGTTGCCTGACAGTGAAAAAGTCCTATTCTCCGTTGGGGCACAAGGAATATATTATTCAAGATGATGGCGGGTCAAGAGAAAATGGAAAGTTTGGCGGTCGAAAGTTACCTATAACCTTACCCGCGGAAACTTTGGGACGAGGAAATTAATTGAATATTCCCACAGCTGACGCAGGTGCGTCGAATCGCATCCATACTTTTAGACTTTCTTATGCGAAACCAAAAATGAAGCGCTAGTTATTTATGATTAAACATCGTTCTCAGAACACAAGACATGACCTTCATCCCTTTCATAATTTCATAAACATAACTGAAATTTTATCATTTTCGCAAATACATGCAAATAAATAAATCTACAGCATAAATGTCGAATATATGTAACAATCATTGTGTGACCTAACTTTAAGAAAAATATTGTTTTCTATTAGTGAAGAGTTGGTCATATAAAAGTAAACTGTAATATATTTTGGGACTTTCAGTTGTAGGCCGAGAGAGACTGAGTATCATCCGTACAAACTTACACGGTTATCAGAAGCAAGCTGACAGAGAATTTATTTATTTATACAAGCACCACAAAAAATACAAATCACACGACCCAGGTTTTGATACATGGCATCATCTTCATCATCACCTAAAGATATGCCATGTTTGTATAAATAAATTATTCTCTGTCCACTTACTTCTGATTGTCATGGATTGCCACCAGGTTAAGGCCCACACAATCGATTTTGGTTTAACACGGTGTAGCTTAAGGAATATATTTTCTCATCTCAACTCAATACTGTTTAGCGCTTGGATGTCTCTCAGCATACAAGAAAATAAAATGAGTTACGGGAAAGTGTATCAGCTTAATGTAAAATCGAATATATTTAGCAAGGGCTGTGATATATATTCATCACGTAAAGTTATCTGTCGTGTAATTTTGTTCGTATTTTTATGTTTGTATTTTAGCTCGACTTTACGATTTGAATAACAAACTTTTATCATGAAAATGAAGGGAGGTATAAATCAGAGGCTGTTCAGGTTTGAAGAGTAAAGTGGAAGGAAAAAGATGGAGTATAAATAAGAAAATTTTTAGATTACGTAAAGGCCAACAATAAACGTGAAAAACATGCTATTAGAGTATTAGGGTAAGTGAATCAACTGACTTTGATGTATGTACGTGGTAAGGGTAGACAACATGTGATTTCTGAACAGAGAATGATCCTATATTCATAAATATAGAGAAATCCATAGAAATTACTTTCCTTGGGAGGAGATCATGCATTTCTGATTGAATGATACGTTCATATTAGTCTAGACGAAAGAGAAAAATTCTGGCTGAGTCATCAAGTGCATTGGATGTATGTACATGCAATGCATTCGTAAATCAGAGAAGGTCCAGAGATTCGTTGAATTTGTAAGTTAAAGAAGATCCAGAAATTCGTTTAATTAGTAAATCAGAGAATCTCCAGAGTTATTCCGAGAGTTATGTCAAGAATTTCCCAATAAATCTGTTCTATTCTTCTATAAGTTTAATCCAGGAATCTAAGTCGATAAGCTTTTCCATGATGCTCCTTGAAATTAAGTTGAAAAAAAAAGGAAATTAAATTTTAAGCAATACATGCTGAATGAATTCAGATAAATTCTCGGAAGACGAAGTAGATTTTATACGTTCTTCCCGTTAGATTAGCCGATCTGATTCGGAAAATTCCCAATATCCCAATCCCAATTCCGGATAGGGAAATTAATGCTAGAATTAGTCGATTCAAAGGGTCATTTTTTCCGTGGATGATGCTCAAAAGAAAGTTATAGACTTAAGGTACTCCACCCCACTCCGATACACCGAAAGGCTGCTCGTATGGCACGTGTATAGAAGATGCAGATAAAGCTTTGATATAGCTATCGACGGACATCGTACACGTTACCCTTACATGTTTCTTCGAGAATTCTTACTTTTTATACTTTTGATAACTTCTATCTAAACCTTCACTTGGCCCAAAACCAAACAGACGCGTAGAAGTTCTTCGCTCTTTCCAAGTTCTTCCGCTGACTTGAAAAAACGTGCGCTCGGGCGAAAGTGTTTTGTTTTTTATTTCGCCATCTCTTGCGGTATTTTACCGGCAACCCCTTCCAGTTAGCTCCGTAATTCTCACGCGCATTCACCCTCTCCATTTTTTCAAGCTTTATGGGTAAAAGAAACCATTGGAGAGAAACCAGCGTGACCACTTTGGAGATGGGAAAATAGTAGCGTGCGTTGAGGAACCAAACTTTACCGATGGTATCTAACGTAATCACTCCACTGTTCTGTTGATTCTCTGTAACGAGTGTATCAAGATGAGCCCTTAGAGCACCGTATTTGGAGCATGGTCTTGAAAATAGAACAGCTTTTCTCTATTCGCCGACTAAATCACACTTTTACAAATCTTCACATCTCTGAGCTATTAGTATTGGTAGCTTTGCGTAGGTTTTTCGCTTCCTCTTTAGTGGATGCTTTTCTCGCTGCGTACAAATTTTCTCTAAGCTTTTCTTTTGCTTTTTATTACCTTTATTTCCTCTGATCTTTTATCAAGTTCTTGCGGCTTAAAAGGTGTAATAAGACTGACAATGTCTTTTAAGTCACAATTTCGCCCGAAAAAGGACGAATTATTGTTATTAAGTTGAAAGAGCAGTAAAAGTAAAAAGTTTCAATCAAAAGAAGCGGAATTCGTGTAAACTTATTATGCCTGTCGATCGGAATTCGGCCTAAGAAGAATTCTATTAGGTGCTGAAAAACTCCATTATCCATGGAGTTATGATGAGTAGCATGCTTTATAGCTTTCGAGTTATAGATGGCCGTTGAATTATCATTCTGGTTTTTATTCAAGAAAAAAATTATTTTACATATTTTATTATTATTATGAAGCTCTTTATTCGGCGAGGTTAGGCCCATTTGGGCCTCTCTTACACATAACCTCTGAGAAATGCATGGTACAAAGTTAAAGAATTACGAAATTGAAAATTAATAAAAACACAGCAAAAAGGAAATGAAAGAATGGGATGCAGGGAAAAACTCCTCGGCTGAAGGCTTTCAGAGAAAAACCCTTGATGCGGGAAAACGCTCACACAAGAATGGGAGCGGAAAAAACACACAAAAAAGATAAAAATGAATAAATTAGAATCAGGTAAAACATAAGTTGGCTTCTTGAATGTCTACATTTTCGTCCCGTCCTATGATGGTGTCGGATAGAGTGTGCGTGGTCCTCAACTATGGATAAGGTCTTAAATATATCATAGTATAGATCATGAAATAAAATTGTTTCGCCTGGCTAAACGAACATGGCTTGCTCCGAATTCAAAAGCTATGAGTCGAACCTTAACTAAACGTACAAAGTTCGAATCTTGCCTTAATTCTGAATCCAACCTGGGAATTTCATCATTTTTGAAATCTAGAAACTCCTAAGGTTCAATTTAGCAGTATTAATCATCAACATGGTGGACATAAAAAATATTAGCTCAAGGTTAACTATCTAAAAATATATTTTATGCAAATACAAAGAGAAGGAGGTTCAGATTACGTTGGTTTTACGAATCCGGATAAACATTGTAAAGAATATGATGTAGTCTAGGATATAGAAAGCTAACAGACGGGGTATGGGTTTAACGATGATTAGATTACCTCAAATCCTAGAACTTAAAAAAAGCGTAGTCTCTAATTTACATGGATTACTTGAATATACTTTTGAGAGGTTCAATTTTTAAATTTCTCTGGCAGTATGTAAAAGCTTTGTTCAAAAAAGAATCAAGTTAATATATTAATATTATGCAACGGCTGCCTCATTTTGTCATTTGACAGTATATTATACATATATTAGATTATATATTGCATGAACATTCAAGAAATTCAATATTTATTTTGATCCATTAGATGATGTTATTTATAACGTAGGAACGATTATGGAAATTAAAACCATGTCATTCGATTAAAAACTCATAAAGGTTTTTTCAATTGTTCCCTAAAAATTTGATTCGAACAATATTGTGATGGTTTTTTTTGTACTCCGTGATCGAATTTGGTAAGTATAACCTTAATCAGGATTATTTATCTATTTATTTTATTAATTAAAATCAAAATAACTGCGACCTTGGGTTGACTAACACATATTCAATGGCCTTAAATGGTGATGCATTTTTTTTCTTAGTAATAACGTAATTTACTTATTGGTTGAATGTAAAATTAGCAATTTCCTGTTACTTTTATTTGAGTACAGAAGAGTATGCTTTTGTCATAGAATCAGCTACGAAGAGGCTATTACAACAAACATTTTCGTCATTCGCTCCAATACTATACCATGATTTTCACTGAAAATCTTTTACCAAATAATTTACTTATTTAAAACCGTTAATTTGCTGAAGTGACATACAAATTATCCACGCTGAAGTTAATGACACAAAAAATCGGCACGAAAATTCAGGAAGGAAGAAATCACCAATAAAAATAAAGTTACCTACTTTTTTACAAGTTTCCATTTCCACTCACATACCTCATTACTTCCAATCGGTGCAATTTCCAGTTCTGAGAAATGTTTTCAAATGCAACACTTTCTCTAATTCGCGCCATTCATGTTTAAACCAAAGGGAGATTTTCTTTCAATAACATTTGCTTGGGCCCAATGTTACCGAGGGGGAGAAACTCGTCTCCGAGAGGGAAAATGATCAAAATTTACCATCAATTTACTCTCGAGGGCCAGATGGAACTTTCACGATGCTCCCTCCTTTCGCCCGCGAAAAAAGGTCGAGGCCAAGGCGAAAGGGAAAATACGCTTGTATCAGTGAGAGGCCAGCTACCTCTCGCAATATTTGGGTATTAAAATGAACCGGATCGTAAAACTCACGTGGGCTGATCTCTTGACAATGACATTGGTCCATGACGAAGACGGGAATCTCAGAAGAAATTTCCTTCGTTTAGTAAAATTTTTCCGTGAATGTTTTCCTAACCATGGTTTTTCAGTTTCCATCTAATCTTTGAGATCCAAGAGATTTTTGAGTCGCAAGTGGTCTCTAGTGGTCCAGAGGTCCAAATGGTAAGGTCCAGATGTTATTTACGGAGGATTCGTGTCTTTAAAGAAAGTGAGTCCAAAGATCGGAGGTGCAAAACTGGGACATTTACTGCTTTCAGGACAAAATATCCGGGACGGTCGAGAAATTTCGCTTTCCTCGCTTCATTTCTCCGTTAAAGCTCCGTCATTTAAATTGGATTTAAACGTATTTATTATTTGAAAATTTATTTTTTTAACGGAAAATAGTGTTATAGTAATAGTGGAGGTAATTTGGAAAGTGCTTCGACAACTAATTTCACATATGTGCAATTTCGCACATGAATCTCATCGGCAATCGAACTCCGAACAATAATTACGTATGCGGAAAATATTAATTAGGGTAAATTTCGATGTGAAAAGCCTTGTAACTTGAGTAACTGGCTAAATCTGATCTGATTTGAAAATAATACGAGCCTATTGTTTTAAAATAAAACCTTCGACTTCTCTGGAACGTTGCCATGAAACTACGGGAGAGGAGATCAAAATCCTGGAGATATTCCGAAAAGAGGGACGGCTGGACCTGAATATTGTACCGACACAACACCGAATACCGGATAATTTGTTATTGTTTTTGCCGAAGTGAAAACTCGATCTGAAACAAAATATTGTAATCCTTGCTCCATGAACTGAAATCGGAATCCGTCATTATTCTGTTACAGTTTGCAACTCTCTTTAACTAAGTATGGCAATTATTTTGTTAACTAATCATGTTAAATGAATCTCGCTAATTAATATTTGTATTTGAGTTACAGGTCTCACATGTTCACTATTTCGTTCATATCGCGAGTTTTATTCTAGTTTTATTAAACATTATATTACCAAAAACTTACGAATGAGAATAACTTTTCAGGAGTGCTGTAGTATCGGAACGTAAAAACCGGTTCAAATCGGTTCGACGGTCGCAGCGGAGGGAATTTGGAAATGAGTCGAAATTCGGTGTTTCCAATGAGCTGGAACAAAAATAAATACGATCAATGGTAGAAGCGTCACTATGTGGAATTCCATCAGGTTGGAACAAAAACAAAATACGACCGGTTTCAACTAATACCTGAAGATGACTATGTATTAGTTGAAACCGGTCGTATTGAGGGAATATATTGTGGAATTTTTACATGGTGTTTTTTATTCCCTCCGAAAATAATTACGGTTTGATGCATTTGCTGAATCAAAAATAATTACGGTTTGATGCCCTTGCTGGATCAAATGGCACATCCAGAGCTCTTCAATGGTGTTACGTCCTATTTATTTCCGCCGATTACAATTCCATCAAATTTGACCCTTTACTAATCTACCTGTCGTCAGTCTCTTCTTGTTTTTGAAAACGTATGGTGGAATCCACGTTCAATACGACCATTCGCTGTCATGCACATTGCCGATGATTTTAATCCTTCCAGTAGCTAATATTTTCATTGAGATTGCGACGCAAGAGAAATTAATTTCAATTGAACGTACTGAAGCGCTGCACGTGCCCATAATTTAGTGGAAAACAGTCATAAAGCAACGTGACCGCGAATCTCAGGGGAGGGAAAGAAAACAGAAGACGTCAGCAGTGCGCTGGAGAGAAAATCCAGTTCTCCCTCCAACCGACTCGATTAAACTGCTCCTTAACTGACTCAGTGATCGTTTCTCGCGTCTTAGATTTTTACGCAACAATAAACTGCTTACGCCTTTCCAGATCTCTTTTCATTAATTCATTGGCTTGTAAACGATCATAACCTGTTGTTTTTGATGCAGCGAGGCAATAACACATTTCTAACCTCTCGGTTTAATTTAATCTCGAGTTTAAATCGCAGTTTTTTACTCCGGCGAATGCGTCACGCGTCTGCCGGAAAGCCATTTATTGTTTAATTGAGACTAATTGGAAAGAGAGGTGTTTCCGAGAGGATCACATTTTCTGCTTCGCCGTTCGACTACTTTCTAAAATATGTAATGACATCAACGGGATGAATGGCACGAATTAGCACAATATGAAAATTTTAATTACGATTTGACGCTATTAAGGTCAACGATTGACTGTTAAAATTAAACAATATCCATCTGTTCTTAGGGAGGATATATCTCTTTGCCTAAATTCTACGTAATATTTTTTTATAACCCAACCATTGTTAACTGCTTTTAGTTTTTATATACGGGGATCACAGACAAAAGAAGCAAATCAGATGTATGTGAAGGAATGAGGAAATCATTTTTATAAATGATTATCATTGTATCCGCGTCTATATTTATTTAATATTACTGTTCAAAATGAAATAATAAATATACCTTTTATTTTTTCACAAATGAAAGGTATATTTATTGAATATACCTTTTATTTATTGAATATACTTTTTACTTTTTTACAAACGAAAGGTATATTTATTGTTTCATTTCATAATGCAATTCCACCAAATCTCACTAGAGAATATTCATTTTACCGTACAAAATAAATATTTGCTGGAATCTTAGAAGATGCTGAGATCTAAGATGAAAGGAGTGAGTTTAAGTATTTGTAACCAATGGTTTGTTTTTAGCCTGTGATTAATCACTTAAATAAATTTATATTCATTATAAACAAGTACTTTATATGCCTTTCTCGACTGAAATCAATTTAGTGATATGTATTTTTTGCGTATTTTTCCAATCTCATAGCCAAATTATTATTATATTAATGCGAAATTAAGATATTTCCATAACCAGAGCAAGACTTACAATATTCTTAAGTACAAAGTTCAGAAAGGCTGACGAGATGTTGTGGAAATGAAATCTCATATTCAAGGAAGGAAAATTTTCCCCTTTTCCACACAACATTGAGGTGTTCTCGCATAATGTAGGCAACTGAAGACGGAAGGTCAGCATCCGAAATTTGTGTATAGCATTGAATTATATAATTATTAGCATTAGCAGAATGAAATCATTTTTCATTAGAATACATGACTGCGTAATACCTTCATTTGATTCAGAGATCAGAATCATTTTTGCTCTGTCATAATTTTCTCCACCTTCTCCAACTTTTCTCTGATAGGGAATTCGAGAGGTAAGAGTCAATTGTTGATCATTACTTTAATCATTTAAACCCTGGTGTAATAGAAGATATCTTATTATAGACATGAAGTTTCCTACGATAACTTCATGTCTATCGGATATTTAACGACTAATTGGAATTTTATCTGTCAATTGGTAAGACTTCAGGTACTAATACTGTTCTTACTTACGATGGGTATATGGCAAGGTAGTCTATAGTCTGCTTGGTATTAGCCTAATCCGTTCCTTTGATAAGGTATGGGGGAGGTTGGGTAATCATAAATTGTTTTCTTCACATCTCAAGTAGAAATACTCCATAGTTCTAAATGCGTCCATTTCTTTGTTTTACTCTTGTAGATGGTGCAACCCTCAATTGAGAGAGAGTACAAAATTTTTCCTTAGAATAAAAAATGCCTGGTTCCGTTTACCTCATCTGACGATTCTGTAGGCCGATCACTAGGAAAAATATTTGGCTGAAATAGTGTAATCATGTTCATGTCCAAGCATGACTCTGAGTTCCTTGAATATCGCAAAAACAAATCAATTTTGTCTGAAAGCCCAACAACATAAGTAATGATTTTGAAACAAATTAGGAACATATATTTCAGTTCATGCCTTTAGAAAAACAACAAAATCAGTAAAAAGCAAAATAAAATCAGATTCACATAATGGCTCAGTAATATGTGTATCGACTTAAAACATTGTGTGTTGCGTACTGTTGGCGACAACGTTTTTATTAGGGGGCATCCACAGTTATTCGCAGAGAGGATGTACTCTGACCAGCAGAGCTCACTAATCTGTATTCAGTGCAGTTTTTCAGTTATTGTACGATTATTTGCGGATATGGTCGGCACAGTAGTCTTTTGTAGGGCATTCCTCGGGATTCATTTCAATTGGAAGATGCAATCGAAAGGCGGGGGAAACTCCCTTGAAATGGCATGGCTTCATTGTACGCTGAAAAAGAAAACTATAGCAATCACTTAATGAAAATCGAAACTTCCAAATTTTGAAGGAAGGGATGAAGGTTAACGTTTTGAGCAAGGGAGACCATAAGTCCCTGCACAACCCAGATGAAGTTCCGCAACCACTTCACACGCTCGCTTTCCTTAAGCCGCTACCACTTCCGGTCCTTTCCCAAACCTCTGAACACGTTCTCCGGGGACAAAAATTACATGACTGACTCCTCGCATTCGAAGCACGGCCGAGATTATTAAACCGCTCCTCTTGCACGCGCCTCACGCTCGCCTTATTTTCCTCTCTCCCGCGCAAAGGAATGGTATCGCGCATGCGCTAGGAGCTGTTTGGCTCCTAGATGGAGCCACACCCGCGCCTTTTGTCAGGTGTCGTTGAATAGGGCTTCGCTTCTCAAGTAGGGAAGGGTGGGCGGTAGAGTCACTTTTCTCTCATTTTTTTAAGGCGAAAGCTTTAGCACGCCATCACGCGTGACCGGGCAAAGCTCCGTTGCGCTCTTCAGATGCCATCCATCGGGTCCGTTTCGTTGCGTAAGAATTGGTCAGATGAATTTGCTTTCACTTTTATTTGGGCGCGCGACAGTTTGGCGGACGTTTCACCTGCGACGCTGGTGTCGTTACGCCATAAGCACGTCTCTTTGAAAGGGTCATGCTCTCCAAAGAAGGTTAGTCGTGTTGGAGAGTGTTCTTCTTTCTCTGGACAGACACTTTTATGGTCTGCCGTACTAAAATCGAGGCACGCCAAGGATCGGAGAGGGAAAATACTGCGTCTTATTTCCCTTTTTCAGTATTGGCTGGAGTAGCAGAAATGTCATGAAGTTTCGAGGGCGCGTGATAGGTTGTTTATACTCTTTACTCATTTTTCCCATTCCTCTGAGAGACTTGCTGGAGTTGACTCTGACGTAAAGCTAGTTCCTATTGTCTTTGGAGAGCTTTTCCAAATTTTTGTAATCTAAACGCTGGGATCATTTAGAAACGGAAAGATTTGTTCAAGTCTGCTGACGAAATTTCCTATGACCATGTTGTAATATCCAGGCAATGGTAGGAGTGGAAGATGAAGTTCGACCAAGCGTTTTATCGACAACTGATGTTTAGACTGCATATATTCAGANTTTATTGAAGGCCGAATGTTTTCTTGGTCATGTTTCGTAGTCAAAGAATCACATCTCATCGTGATAACCCGTAACTGTGATTTATGTCATCAAATCACTCCCCTATTTTCTAATCTCCCCTACATTCTAACTTGTTGACAGTGAATAATATTTAAGGCTTATTAGCAGGAAATAATCATCGTCTAAGCCGCAGGATGGAGTATCCTTTAATGACGTGACACGTTTCTCTAATTTTACTACCAATGGGGCAGGTACTTTTAGGAATTCGGAACGGTTTATTTGGTGTTATATTCTTACAGTCAAATATAAAAAATACCAAAATATCCCAAGCATCTTACAATTAGTAGTTTCTCTTAAGAAACATCGTAGCTAGAAGCCGGTCAGTGAACCGATTGACAGACGTAATAATTCATTAAATTTGAAAGAGTTGTGTTTGTGTAGAATATTTAATTGCATTGTTTGACTTAAATAGCTTTTCGTGAAATGGAGCTTTACCTCAGAAGGACTGGTACAGTTCCGCAAATCTCTTTCTATCAAATACACAGTATCGTTGATGCAATCCACAACTTTTTCTTGTAAAATGTTTATTATTTACCCTTGCAAGAATAGTACTAAGGAAAAGTATTCGACGGCATCAAATGACTACTAATGTAAGATAAGAAAACTTTTTTCTCTACAACTACGAAACTTTTGTTACAGAAGCATTTCTCCACTTTGAATCGAATCTTTTCTAAATTCTTTAGACTCAAGTGTAGATTGTAAACATTGCTGTTTAACCTACAAGATACTTACTACAATTTATATAAAATGATACGTTGGTGTTTTTAATTTAATAAATATAAATTTAT
>KZ308360.1:681841-698556 GCA_000376725.2 Ladona fulva | reverse complement strand
TTAATTAATAATGTCTATTTTGATTTAATGCGTTGTCTCAGCTTACTTTGGCTTTGTTTTTCAGTGTCTAAGATAGTCATTTTTAAACCGAATGCTCCCCGTAACCAGAAAGATACAAATACCTTCCTATTAGAAAACGATCACCTCGATTTTCTCGGAATTAATTATATATTTCACTATTTCACTCTCTGTTCCATCTTAGACTCACTGTAAAAGGTTTTCTTTTTACTACTGAAAAGGAATGGTTCTTCTGTAGGGTTTCCACATTCTAATGGTAAAAAACCATTTTATGGACATCAAATTCTGAAACGGGTACATCCAGGACAAAACCGGAACGTTTCCTTAAAACTTAGTCTGAGTCAATTTCATGTGCTTTTAACTAGGGTGGCCAGGTCCTACAGAAAAGAATGCTGTACATAATTGAAGTGTGCTTCTGGCAAGTAGGCTAGCAAACATTTCAACCATATCTCTATATATACTCAGAGGTGGGACTCCTAATCTGTGTAGTCACAACCATTACGAATGGAAAATAAAATTCGCCACAACATTGAATCACAGTGGAATTAGGTCACTCGGTCAAAAATGTAAAATAACGAACTTTTCGGAAAGTTCATTTAAACATGAACACAATGACTACTTGGTCAAACCACTCCTTATGAAATATGTTAATTAGAAAAAAATAAAAATATAAGAAAATACACAAAAATGTTCTTTCTGTTTATAATCGATTATAGTTTTGAAAAAATGACCATAGAGTGGACCTCAATATTTTTAAACCTCTCCATAGTGTTCAGTTTTGGGCAACAAGATAGCTTACACTGCCGTAAAATTTCCGAAAAAATTTAGTGTGAGAAAGAAATCGTCGGAAAAGAAGCTAAGGAAGGCACTCTACGGAAAACCCGCATTTGTTACATATATACTTGTGTATCCTTTTCGGAAATAATATATCTTTTAGTATGTATTATTTTGTTAATTTAATTTATCCTTCCAACGCTTGGTGGCTGTATATTTACTTAAATGATAGTGAAATTGTATTTACAGCAATATATTAGGTAATAGAACGAAAAAAGCAGCTCAATGCCGTGAAATATATTGTCCCAGAGTAAGTTTATAGGAAGTAGTTCTCTATTGCAAAACTCAGTGTAGCTGGTCACCCTATTTTAAGACATTCTAAGTGTGTGCAGCGTCATTACCTTATGAAAATTCGCTTTTATATGTTTTCTGTCATTGAAATCTCCGTAAATTACATTATTTCCTTTCATTGAGTTTTTTCATCAGACCGGGACAATAGAAAAATTGAGAGGGACCATGCGCTAAATTCGGGGCAGTCCCGGTCAAAACTGGACGTGTGGCAAGCCCATTTTTCTGCCTTTCAATTGTTGTTAGTGAAGAAGTTAACCAGTGAGTTGTCTGCACCGATAAATGAAGATACTGAAAAGTATGTAGGGAAAGTCTCCTTCAATTGTGAAACTTTAACTGCGAATGTTTATTTTCACTTAAGAGGTCCCTCTTAGAGCTTTTGTCAATGTTCGTAGTAGCTCTGAGATCTACTCCCGGCTGAGAAAGCTCTTCGGTTAGGGGAGGATGTGTATATTAGCAAAGTATATGCCAAAGAAAATATAGATCTCTCCAGTGAAAGGGAAAAAGCGGCGTTGTATTTAAGTACCGAAAAGAGGATTAACTTAAAAATTACTAAGAATGTATGCATCCTTGCTTCATTGTTTATATTCTGACTGGAGTAGCTTAATGAAAGTAACGGTAAATTACTAGCTGGATCAAAGGTGAGGATTCTTTTCTCATCGGAAAGCCGTACATACGATTAGACCAATTATAAAACCATTAGACCGCATGTGAAACCATTAGTCCGCATTTGAGTGACTTATTTTAGACATACAAGCTGTTTAATTTCGAAGTTGTTCAAGAAAAGGAATTTCTTCATCATGTAAACTAAAAGAGAATATTTTTCTTTTTTTCTCATTTTACTTAATTAGAAAGATTGAGGAGCAAAATGATAAATGCACCTTGTTTTTTATAAGGAGTGAAGGAATGCCATAGGTTAACTGCCGATGATATAATATTAAATTACTGGCCATGACTTTGTTAGCTCCTATTTATTGAAGGCCGAATGTTTTCTTGGTCATGTTTCGTAGTCAAAGAATCACATCTCATCGTGATAACCCGTAACTGTGATTTATGTCATCAAATCACTCCCCTATTTTCTAATCTCCCCTACATTCTAACTTGTTGACAGTGAATCATTGTTCATACATTACAGTCACGATTTTATTGACAAAATATGATTACCTACTGATATGTTTTATATACGCATATATGACAAGGAACAATTTCTGATATTCCGTATAGTGAATTAATTTGTATATATTACCTGTTATGTTACCTTTTATTGACAATGATGTTTCTGCTATGCATTACAAACTTTAAAATCTTCTATTCAATTTCTACCACTTATGATGCAATCTATTCTTCATCACTCTTACCTATGTCTTTCGCAGGTTTTTCACATCCCCCTTCTCTTCGTGGGTGTTTTCCTGCAGTGGAGATACTTTTTCTGTGCATAAAATATCACAGTTTTTTACTACTCCACGAAAACACTTTCTTCCCTTCTTTTATTTTCTTTCGTATCTTTCTCTCACTTTATGACAAGGGTTAAATGGAAGATGGGACTCTTTAGTCCCAATTTCGCCCAATAAAGACGTTTATTATTATTTAATAAATGCGTATATGTACTTCACCTTCCATGATTCACGATCGAATATTACGTTATTTTGCAAGATTTTATAGTCACCTTAGCTCCCGTTTCCCTGGCGCTTGCGGTAAATTTTCTCCTGCCATACATTCACAAGTCAAGGAAAATTCAGAAATAATCATGATTATTCTCAGGTAGCTGAACGTAAAAGACTACTAGCAAAGAATGTCAATTTGGAATTTTCCGGAAATTATACTAACGCTGCTTTTGGAAGTGGAAATTTTACACTTAAATAGCATAACATAATTATTTCCTTAGCATTTGCCTTACCATACGACCAACATTTCACATCTACCTTTCAGTATGGATACCCCAAAGAGAAAATATCAGTCATATCGGCTTTGAATCGTACGATGACATAGCTATTGCACATAACATATATGTTTTTATCCTTATTCATTTAAATTATTAGCATTTACGCATTGTTTTAAAATTTAGTCACTTTGCACAATCACATCAGGCATTAAACATAACTTAAATCGACGTAACAGAGAAATAGAACTTTTTGTAGTATCCAAACATGATAGGCTACAATTTGCGAATATAGCAATACAAAAGAATTGAGAACTTCATGTTCTTTAAACGTCAAGGATAGAGTGAAACATGGGTTAACCCAGTAACTTTTGCGAGTGAGATCAAGATTTTACTATACAAAAAACATTTAAAATATTAGTGTTAATTTCCAAGTAATAACAATGTATGTGTCTCTTTTAATAATAACTGTCACTGCCGATAAATATTCTACTAGCACGTTATTAATTTATTATTGTTATTATTAGTACTGCAGTACTTATATAAATTATTCTATGGAAATAATCTTTTTCAGTATCATTATAACTGAAATATTTAGCGACTGTTAGTCAACAATTCTAACCCTACTTGTTTTGGAAATAGTGAACTTGACTTGATTATATTTCCATATACCCTNTGACTGTATTAGTGTTAATTATTATTTGTAGTATTAATTCCTTCTCAAATGCTATGAATTCTTATTAGTGGAGTCATTTATTGCCCTTTCACTATAGGACGCCTTACACTTATGACATTCTAATTTAATGAAGAAAGCAATGGTAAACTACCTCACTACTCATCTTGTAATAATGGTAGTATTTTAAAAATTGTTCTTCTACGGTTAATGTCATCTCACCCACATGAAGCCCCACCAGTATCTAACCCGATATTGCTTTCATCAAAGGCGAATGCGCTACCCAATTGGCTCCTCATCTTACCTTGTAAGCAGCATTCCCTACTCCAGGGTTTTATGAGGAACGCAAGTTGATATTTTACAAAGTACAGATATGGAGCAGTACCATTATCGCGTCGCGGTGACACCGTATTTAAGGTACTCCAGTTCCGAGCGCAGTTTGAATTATCAGCTCGATGTAATATAACAACGTGTCTCCTTAAATTGGCGTCGGCATCGGAGAAAAGGGGAGAAATTCGACATCGGGAGGCAATTACGTCCGCGAGGGAAAGCAATTAAAGCGGAGAGATATCTCAGGCGCCGAAGAGCGATATTAATGGGGAAACGTGACGACGAATGCCAAGAAGAAATTATTGGGCCGCCATCAGCAGAAGCGAGCGATTGTTTATAGACTCAACTCTCACCACTTCCAAAGGATATGTCTTCTTCGCATGCGGGATTGGGAAGAAAAGGGTGTAGAATGGAAATAGAGTCGATAGTGAAAGTGGGGCTTAGCTTCCGGTTCCTTTATTTACAGTTTTGTGTTCACGGCTGATTAATGGCCTTGAGATCTCGGAACCTCGACCTAATGAATTACCCATGATTGGGTGGAAGTCTCCGAATTCCATTCAAATCGCTTTGAAATATTGGGCTAATGGAAGGGGCACTCCTCAATTTGGTGATTAATACTGTTCGTATTAAAGTGCGGGGAAGTGGATAGTGAAGTAAGCGATACGGTTGGTGGCGCTAAGGAAAGAAATAATGGATTAATTATGACCGAGATGGAGATTCACGTGTTTCCTTGTTTTTGGGAATTATATTAAGTCCTTATCTCCGCCTTAATTCACCATGTATATATGCATTAAGATCAATATAAATACAAAACGCCTCTTATATACATACAAGTAAAGGGGGTAGACGAACAGTCGAGAAATTCTCAAAGGGGTAGATGGGTACAAAGGTTTACTGACCCCTTCGTTAGATGTGAGAGAGTTCTTATTAAAGATGGGCATTTAATTGGTATCCAAGTTGGGTCGTTTTAGTTGGTATGCTAGAGAAAATAGAGCGTACTTGGTATTAAGGGATTTTGGTCAGGTACCTACATATTTGATATGCAAGGATTAGGCTCACCTCGGTAATGGATAATTCGAAAGAGAGACAATTTAAATTAAATTATGTAAACTGTAGGTTGAAAGGAAATTAACCCAGTTCCAAATTTCAACTGGTAAAAATTGCAAATTGTCAGCGGCAGAAGAGAAGACATAATGGAAGCAGCGGTAGGGCCGGTGGAAGCGGGCCTTCAGAGTCTGCATTGCAGGTGGGCGCTACTCTTGGGGATCTCCAAATCCCCTTTTCCCTGCAGACGGTCGACAATGGTCGACATGCTTGTTGAAGATTAGTTTTAGTACGAAAATCGATTGGGCAAAAGAATGAGTCTAATCTCGCAGGGTTGGCTGAGAGCAGAATTTATCTCCATATTCGTAACACTAAAATGCTGTGACATCTCTTTTAAATAAGCCATGCATTAGGATTTGAAAAAAAGTTTAAGAGTAATTTTCCTTCTATCTTGCCGCCTCTCAGATAATTGAATTGAGTTGAGTTGCCTTTTTTATCAATTGTATACTATTCTCATAGACGAGGAAAGATTAAATCAGGGATTAAATGTGCATAGACGTCTACTTATAGGAAAGTTTTTCGCTTTGCCTTGAGGAAACACAATGCAATCGATAGTGTTTCAATAAATTTTAGGAGCGTGCACCATCTGGTGGGTTCTTGTCATTAACCAGGGAATACGGTGATAATTAATGGGCTGTCGAACCCTTGATGTTTTGACGGAGGGTGATATTTAGGGAAAAATTCGAGACTGGAAATCAAGGAAGCTCTCGAGAGAAAAGCGCATGGACAGGGTCAGGATTGGGAGGTATCACGGGTTTTGCGGTCACATCAGGTATTGAGTGGAAGTAGTGGGTGTCAAGAGGAAATCTTCAGAGAGAAAGAGGTTGACAGGATCCACCGTTTGGGTGGTCAGCCACACCCCATAGAAACCTTTTAAGCTCTAAAAGAGCGTGCGGTTTAAGTGTGGCAAATCAAGCGAGAATGGAGAGGTCGTGGGAACCCTCCTTCCGCCTTGGAGAGAAAGTCGAATTATTCCAATTTTCGTTCGCCCATCTCAAGTTTTATTGCGCCTCAATGCATCATCGTGACTTGCTAAAGATTCATACACGCATATCAATGATGCATTTTCCTTTAGGGTACATAAGCAACGTAGCACTTAAAATTACTATCCCCTTCATGCTCCACTTTCTTTCGATGTTAGTTTTGGAAAATTAAAAGGTATACTGCCTTTTAGAAAACTTCATTTTGATACGCACAAATCACCGTTGATTGGCAATCAGTTTCCTGCTATGATATCTTGATGGATAGAATATTTTTCATTTGCCTTTTTGTGATTGTATGAGGAAAACGTATCTTATATTCTGTTTCGTTCTTGTGACTCTTCAGAGTATATCACCTTACTTGATTGGTAGACTGTATATTTAACTAGTTTTTTAATTCTTAACATTTCCTTTGGCCTCATAATAATTTTTTGTTTGATCAAGGAAATGGGTAAGATGACTCGGCACGATAAGTCGTGCATCTAGGAAAATTCCCAAGGAGAAACGGACATGAGAAAAGTCTGACAGAACCGGGACTCGAACCCGGGTCTCCCAATACCTACAAAGTCTCCCAAACGGCATGGAGAAATGTTTTGGTGGAATAGCTCAATGGATAGAGCAACCGACCGGCAATTGGACTTTTTTCATGTCCGTTTCTCCTTGGGAATTTTTGTTTGATATCATTTTCTATTTCTATATGAGTTGAATGGTAGGAAGAATTTTCCTGTTCCAGCTTTGCCCAATAATGATATATTTATACATATCTTAATTTACTACAATTTCTTGATTAATATATTTAATGTGTTTTCGGTAGAAGATAATGTATTTTTCACTCTCACTTTTCCTTTCTACTTTCTTCCCCAGTCTATCTCATGACTGTATTAGTGTTAATTATTATTTGTAGTATTAATTCCTTCTCAAATGCTATGAATTCTTATTAGTGGAGTCATTTATTGCCCTTTCACTATAGGACGCCTTACACTTATGACATTCTAATTTAATGAAGAAAGCAATGGTAAACTACCTCACTACTCATCTTGTAATAATGGTAGTATTTTAAAAATTGTTCTTCTACGGTTAATGTCATCTCACCCACATGAAGCCCCACCAGTATCTAACCCGATATTGCTTTCATCAAAGGCGAATGCGCTACCCAATTGGCTCCTCATCTTACCTTGTAAGCAGCATTCCCTACTCCAGGGTTTTATGAGGAACGCAAGTTGATATTTTACAAAGTACAGATATGGAGCAGTACCATTATCGCGTCGCGGTGACACCGTATTTAAGGTACTCCAGTTCCGAGCGCAGTTTGAATTATCAGCTCGATGTAATATAACAACGTGTCTCCTTAAATTGGCGTCGGCATCGGAGAAAAGGGGAGAAATTCGACATCGGGAGGCAATTACGTCCGCGAGGGAAAGCAATTAAAGCGGAGAGATATCTCAGGCGCCGAAGAGCGATATTAATGGGGAAACGTGACGACGAATGCCAAGAAGAAATTATTGGGCCGCCATCAGCAGAAGCGAGCGATTGTTTATAGACTCAACTCTCACCACTTCCAAAGGATATGTCTTCTTCGCATGCGGGATTGGGAAGAAAAGGGTGTAGAATGGAAATAGAGTCGATAGTGAAAGTGGGGCTTAGCTTCCGGTTCCTTTATTTACAGTTTTGTGTTCACGGCTGATTAATGGCCTTGAGATCTCGGAACCTCGACCTAATGAATTACCCATGATTGGGTGGAAGTCTCCGAATTCCATTCAAATCGCTTTGAAATATTGGGCTAATGGAAGGGGCACTCCTCAATTTGGTGATTAATACTGTTCGTATTAAAGTGCGGGGAAGTGGATAGTGAAGTAAGCGATACGGTTGGTGGCGCTAAGGAAAGAAATAATGGATTAATTATGACCGAGATGGAGATTCACGTGTTTCCTTGTTCTTGGGAATCATATTATGTCCTTATCTCCGTCTTAATTCACCATGCATATATGCATTAAGATCATTATAAATACAAAACGATGTTTTTAGGGTACACAAGATGTATTCATTGACTCCAGGGGTGGATTTGAGCTAAGAGCAAATATCAGATTGAAGCCCTCAATCGGAATTATGAGTGAAAATTAAAATTATTAAAAAAAATACACAAAAATTATATCCTATAGAATCCTCAGTACCTTCACTACGGCAAGAATAAATACACAAGTTTTGAATTACTATGCATAGTACGATAATTCTATACATTACACAGAACGATAGAGAGACTTTGCAATCTAATATATCCTATAAACACATTATGTGGACTCACTCAAGAAATGTAAAATTCCAAAAAAAAAAAACTTGTACTTGATGGCGTCGGTTTCAGAGTTTTGAGGTTGATGCTTATGAACATATGAAAAAAGTAAGGAAAAGGAATCCACTTAACTCGTATCTCCATAGTAAAAAGCTCTTTCTATATTCAAGTTTAAATTTATGAAATATTTTGAATATAACTCAAAATTTTCACATCCAGATTTCATAATTATATATAGAATTAACAAGAGGCATGGGCGATCATATGGTAGCATTCAAATACGGGCATTCTCAGAAATAGAGTTTTAATAGAGAAGAAAGTAGGGCTATATATCATCCGGTTAGTCCTAAAAGTATCACTACTAAAATATTTATGACCAACGTAAATGGCGCGATCATGAAACGCTTGAGTGCACATCCCTTTTCCTAAAAACGTATCAGTCTGTAAATATTTTTTCACGAAACACTAATAAAATTTCTCTGAAATATTTTAAAATGAAGGGCTTTCTTACATAAAGTTTGTATTGCAATAAATAAATTATAGTAAACAAGAAGTATGAATATGAGAAAGAAAGTTAAGAACGGACCAAAACGTTTCAGTGAACATAGAAGCAAATTTCCATTGCAGCCACGACATGTTCCCAATGACAGTACAATAGCTTTTCTCCTTGGTGATTGAATGAATTTTTCTCTCATTCAAAACCCCAGTGCTTTCTCCTCTATCATCTCTCCATTGAGCGCTCAAGTCCACGCGAGTCATGCGATGAGAATTTTCGATGTAATTGCACTTCATTGCACGTTCGACGTATCAGTGACTGCAGTTTATGCAGTGCATTGCATCCCCAAGTCACATTCCATCGCCAAGGTGCGCCCGTGCATAAGAAAATTGGTCCTCATGGGCCTAACCTCGCCGTAAGGGTGAAATAAATAAATAAATATCCACAGGTTAATAGGTGGATATAAAAGTTTAACAATTACTTGAATGTAATCTGTGGTAACAGTATATACATATTTCTTAGTGATTTTTTAAAACATGACGTCCTATCAGATTTCACTTGATACAATCATGGGAATTATTATATTTA
The DNA here is from genome assembly GCA_000376725.2 of Ladona fulva. Lineage (NCBI taxonomy): Eukaryota > Metazoa > Arthropoda > Insecta > Odonata > Libellulidae > Ladona > Ladona fulva. Next base: position 689,079 of record KZ308360.1, on the reverse strand, counting down.
AAACTGCGTTCCTGCTATCGTTAATTAATAAATTATATCTTTTTAATTTGTCTTTTGATACAAGAGAGTGAAGAATACATTTTTCATTTCTTTCATTGCATTTGTACTCGTATTAGTTTGGATTATTGCTATAATATTATGAAATCGAACGATAAGTAGATAGGTATAAGTGGTTATAAATAAATCATTATTAAATGCTACAGGAAATGTTACTGTGCAGCACTTCAGTCCTCTGAAATTATGTTGGAAGGCAAGGACAACCTACCTCATTCATTATCTTTCTAATAAGTATGTTTCATTACCTCTCCAGAGTATTTGGAATCAAATTTTGGAGGGACCGGCCCCTGGGCTGAATATTGTTCAGAAAGACTGTTGAAGTTAAAATTCGACCAGGATTTGAAAACATTGTTGCGAGAGAAAAAATACAGTAACTAGTCTAGGAAAAATTAAATTTGCAATCATACGGCAATAAACACAGTAATCAAGACCCGAGTTTCGATGCAAAGCGTCATCATCATTTCTACGGCAAATTCAAAGAATTTTTCGCCAATCAGGAAGAGCTATGCATTCCGGGGTATCAATGTGAGGGAATGATGCCGAAACTCTAGATGCGTGAAAAGAGATAACGCAGGAACATATAAGGAGATATTTGCCCAACTGAGAACTTAAAATATTCTTCTACGAGATGAGCGTAAAAGTTTGATTAAGATCTCGTTGCAGAAAATTCTCCATTGTAGTTGCATTCCCTCATGGTTTTTGTGTGGTGAACAACGGAACAATCTAACAATGATTCCGTTCGTGGAACTGCGTGCTCGAAGTGTAAAAAAGTACGGACGAATTATCCACTCACTTGCTCCAAAAATTTGAGAAAAATACGAGGAAAATGAGATAATTTTTATGTATAAGCAATATATAAGCAGATACGCGCACAACGCTAAATATTCTTCTACAAGATGCGCGAAGAAGTTTGAGTAAGAACTCGTTGCATATAATTCTCCATTGTGGTTGTATTCTATAGAGGTTTTTGCGCTGTGATCAATGAAACAATCTGAAAAAGTTCCCGCGTGCGGAAGTGCGTGCTTGAAGAGTAAATAAAGTACGGACGAATTATCTTCTTGTTCGCTCCCCAAATTCGAAACGATAACGAGGAAAACGAGATAATTTTAGGACAGATTACCTCTCTTTTTGCGCATATTTTCTCACTGTTTTAAACTCGCATTTTTCCTAATGACGCGCGTTTCTTGTACTTTTTCTTCGGTTCACGGAAAGTTAACTTTCACCTTTACCTTGAGCAAGGATTTGAAATGTTTGTCAACGGTTGTTGATGTAAAATCAAAGTTAAGATACATCGGCATTTTTCCAACAATTTAGTTATGATAATCACAACGTATTCTATAAATGGTCTACAATATGATAATTTTTGAATATGCCGTCTTTAGTACTTTCGCTGGTGTTGCGTAGAATGGTTTCCTCTGCTGAGATGATTTAGATGATTTAGAAATTTTTGCTGTTCTTATGGCTTAAGTTTATAAGTTATTTGAAGTACATACGTTAAAGGCAGGGGTAAGCAGTGCCAGCATCTTCGTTATGTATGGAAAGAGAAGTACCTGGAATATTTCCAGATTTTAATTATGCCTGTTCTTCCCAGACTTATTATTAACAGACTTATACCCAGATTTGAACAGATCTACGATAGATTTTGGAATTAAGTTCTTCAAACTCGTGTTTTACCGTTACTTTTAAACGGCAGAAACTTTATTAGCATCATTCGGGCCACTTTGCTGTTTTTGCCATTGCACGGTGACTTCTTCAAGATATTCACAATATCAAGGCCTTAGAAATTCAACCAATTAAAACAATGTAAAAAATGGTTAATTCATGTTGAGATCATAAATTCATCTGGTGGTTAAAAAAAGGTTGTTTTTTTTCATTGGCTAGTATTCCTCTATGATCGCTGTCCTAATGTATTAGTTCAGATAACGGTTGTGTTTGCACAAATAAGAAATGTTTATTACATTTAAAATTCATAAGAAAGTTTATTAGCCTAAAAAATTGTTCAAAGCAAAGATAATCGAGATCTTACAAGAAACCGTGTTGCGCTGTCCTTCAAAACGACGAGCATTGTGCTCACTTCTTGCAACACAAAGGAATCATCCATAATGAATTTGTGACAGTTGACATGACGTGAAATCCCCTGTACCCACCTCTCAACAGTTTTCTTACTATTATCAAAGCCAAGAACAAGACTGAGACCAATGATAATGACCGCAACATGCACTTTTCTCTAATCAAAAGACAAAAATATTTCCTTCCTGTAGATATGGATGCAGGAATTAGAAAATGATGATGATGTTAAAACTGAAGTTTCATGGTCATAGAAAAGACTAGTAAATTGAAAAATTTATTTAAATTAAGCACTAAAAAACCACGTAAGGTGATAAAATTTACAAGAATAAATTGCACCGAAGACCCTCCTTAATCTGTGTGCTGAGTGGGTTAAACACGCTAATGGCAGTACTTAAAGAGAATTATTTCCTTTTTATGCATGAGCAGCGTAAAAAATGGTAACTCTCACAGTCTATAACAGAGATGGATCTAAAATTACCTAGCTGCCATAAAAAAAGCGGCAGAGGATTTCTTCATAACCGTCCTTCATCCTTGAGCGTTAGAAAGTTTGGAAAAAAATGGAAAGGTTACATTTTCCTATAAAGCGTATACGCTAGTTTTAATAACTCATTTCATTTCGAACAATTACTGCCGATTTTGTGATGGGCTGCGAAATGAGGTTTATCGTAAAAGGAGTTCCTCGAGGAAGAATTCCTCCTCACCTCGTTACAGGAGTTTTTACCGCAGGCACGGATTTCAGATCACGAAGCGCGCTTTCTATCTTGATAAAGTTCATACTGCCTCCGTGCTTCCGACGTTGTTATTCATTCTAATGGCGGATAGGCAACGCAGAGAGATTCAAATTCTCTTCATTTCTTCTCCTGTGGATTCTTTCGTAGTAAATTCCTCGCTTCCGCGTTGCCCATATAATCCTGCTGATGTTACGTCGCAACTGCTCTCATGATTAATTAACCGTTGACTTTTTCTCATAATTAAATAGAACATGAAACCGAATTACAGATTGCCGATGAGATGTCGAATTAGATTTTCGCAGGCTCTGAAAATTAACTCTTGAATTCGTGAGCCAGTGTTCGGAAAAACAATTTTACGGAACAGCAGAATTATCGAATTGTTTTCTTTTTCTGTTGGTATAAACAATTTGGCTTGGATTTACAAAATTAAATCATAAACAATCGTTTTGCCGACTATTTTAACGTAAAAATAATTCGCTAGAGGAAATTGTCGATAATTAAAATTAAATCTGAAATATTTTATTGGAATTCCCCAGCCACGATCTTACTATATCACTATACTAACTAGACAATACGAGAAATAGGAAGATGAAGTTAAGGTTTTATTTAAAATGGGACAAAGCAACTTCTTTTTCTAGATTTTACTGTAAAATCCCCCAATAAGAAATTGTGACAGCAATATTATATAACTATTGACAATGTAACAATTTATAGTAAATTATTTAAAAATTTTAGATAAATGTAGTAAAAAACCATGTCCAAGTGGTGTTAATAGTTGAATATATATTATATATTTATGATCTCCTATATATTTAGTTGATGCTCTCATTCACATTAAAGACATGGCCTTGTATTTCAGAAAAGGTGACAATGAGCAAACACTGCTTACATTTTTTAATAGACTGTACCTGCTAAACCCATTACTTAGTTACTGTCAAAGCGGAGAGACTTTCCTCAAAATAGGCCAATGTTATAAAATTAGAAAGCCTCAAGATACGACTGATTGTGAGAGGTTCTACGCACCAATATTGCATCCTTAATAGATATTTCACTAATAATTCCTTTGAAATTAATGCATAGTTACAAAGCTCAAAGTTAGATAATGCGATTTGGTTTTAACTTTACGTTGTATATCAATTGTGAGTTTCCGGAATCTTCATTTCTGCGAATATAATCACCAGTGTACAAAAATTAAAATATTCACTACGATAGAAACCAACTCAATAACTAGTCTAACAAAAATTTAATTTGCAATTATATCACATAAAAAATTATCAAGACTAGGGTTTCCATGCGTAGCATCACCATCATAACATACATCGCTACAGCAAACACAAGGAGATGGTCGCTATTCAGGAAGAGGTCTATGCTTTCCGAAGGATTAACGTAAGGAATTGATGCCCCAAACTCCAGATGCATAGAAAGGGATAACGTGAGAATAGATACGCAGATATTTGCACAAATGAGTTCTTAATATTCTTCTACAAGGTGCGCGAAGAAGTTTAAGTCCGAACTCGTTGCATATAATTCTCCATTGTGGTTGCATTCTATAGAGGTTTTTGTTTGGTGAACAATGAAACAATCTAAAAAGGTTTCCGCGTGCGGAAGTACGTGCTTGAAGAGTGAATAAAGTACGGACGAATTATCTTCTTGTTCGCTCCCCAAATTCGAAACGATAACGAGGAAAACGAGATAATTTTAGGACAGATTACCTCTCTTTTTGCGCATATTTTCTCACTGTTTTAAACTCGCATTTTTCCTAATGACGCGCGTTTCTTGTACTTTTTCTTCGGTTCACGGAAAGTTAACTTTCACCTTCACCTTGAGCAAGGATTTGAAATGTTTGTCAACGGTTGTTGATGTAAAATCAAAGTTAAGATACATCGGCATTTTTCCAACAATTTAATTATGATAATCACAGCGTATTCTATAAATGATCTACAATATAACATAACGAGGAAAAGGAGATAATTTTAGGACAGATTTCCTCTCATTTTGCGCGTATTTTCTCTCCATTTCAAACTCGCATTTTTTCCCAATGACGTACGTTCTTTTGTGCGCCCCCTCGATACCACATTCCTGCCCTTTTCTCTTTATCCACTCGCCTTTTTTGTCCCACCCGCCCACTCTCTCCTCTTCCGTTTTAAATCCTCTCTTCCGAGCCCTACCCCTTCCCCTACACCCTATTAAACCCTGGAAAAAATAGCCCTCCGTATATGATCGCCCATCACTTTCTCTTCGCATGGGAAAGTTGTGTGATAGTGAAAGGAATGGGAGAGAGTGAAGTTGTTTTTTTCTCTCGGAAGAAGTCCAGCGCCACAAGGCCGACCACAACGCTCATGACACTGAGAGTATCGCTTTCCTGAGGCTCTCCAAGAGGGCTTTTATAATGATTTTTCTCGGAAGTCGTTCGTGTTTCCTGACCGTGTTTGTTGTTGGTACGTCGCTCCCTTTATCCGTAGGAATGGCGGATTTCTTTGACTTGTCACGTAGGTTTTTTACTGTGGGTCCTCCGTATTTCAGCTTATTAATCTCCAGTAAGATAACTTTAATATCGATTGACGGTAGATAGAAGCCCCGCTAACCCACTTTCGACGAGTGGTACTGTCTGCACACACCGCACTCCAGAGGTGGACCTCAAGCCTCTAGGTCATGTGTGGTGTTTTCGTGTGGTCTATGCCTATTCACTTCTTGAAACATATTCATATTTTAAAATGATACTTTTTCCATTTTCTGTTATCTCATAATAACTGAAATGGAATATCACTAAATGGACGATGCCGCACAGTCAGACGTAACCACAATGCCCTTGTCTACAAAGTCTTCCAAAACGGCTTGAGAATGTGTCCTGGCTCGGTAGCTTGATTTGATAAATCATCTGCTCGGAAAGTGAAAGATTCTATGTTCGTGTCCTGGTCCTGTCAGAATTATTTCATATCCGTTTTTCCTTGGGATCTTTCGTAGGTGCACGCCTTAACGTGCAAAGTCACCTTTACTCTTTCCTCGTGCAACTTGGGTTCACTTAGCAATTAAGTCCGTTTTCCTTCAGTGCTGAAGAATCTAAATTCAGGCGATTCACCACTCAAGTAGTGCCTGATGGTTTCATATCTGGTCTAGTGGTTTCTTGCGCAGCCGAATGGTGCGTACATGAGGGACTCCAATTAAGAAAGGTTCCTCAACCCTGGCTTCATGTAATTTTCTAGTAGGCCGCTGTCGCCTATATTTTCTGGAAATAAATTAATTTTTGAAGCGACCGGTATGTGCGTGTAACACGGCTGTTCATAAATTAGAGGTTTAAAAACACTCCGTAAGCCGTATTTCGGTAGGCGAATCTCGCGCCTAGAGACAAACGGGAAGCTCCGGATTACCGATTTCTGGAAATCCCAATAATCATTTCAGAGACAAAGAAGATCCCCTGAAGATGGAGGCTTTGTCTCTGAAATGATCATTGGGACTTCCCAGAAATCGGAGCTTCGATCCGAAGCTTCCCGTTTTTCTCTTATTAATATAATAAATTAAGCGCGAGTTCCGCTTGCCGAAGTACGGCTTACGGAGCGTTTTTAAGCCTCTAATGGTATGCGTGGAAAATATCACTTCATCTTGCCAGTCTATATAGCAGGGGGAACGGTTTATTTCTACTGAGTCTTTCGATTTGGTATTTTCTCTTTTCTGTACTCATGATTAAGTCGAAAAAGAGTGTGAAATAAAAGTCCGTTAACGTCGTTATTTGTTGCATGTAAAAGGTAAATCGGAATATTTTTAATGAGAATTAAGTTAAAAGTAATAGGTGAAATCTGGTGAAATTTCATTTTGAAAAACGAAGAAGAAATAAAAGGGTTGCTTTCCACAGAATTTATTTATGCGAAAATGGTTTCGGTGCAAATTTATACCATCATCAGGCTTTTGCACCGAAACCATGGTCGCATAAATAAATTCTGTGGAAAGCAAACCTTTTATTTCTTCTTCGTTTTTCAAAATGAAATTTCACCAGATTTCACTTATTACTTTTAACTTAGTTCTCATTTAAAATATTCCACCTTCTGCTTTACCTTTTACATGCAACAAATAACGACGTTAACGGACTTTTATTTCACACTCTTTTTCGACTTAATCATGAGTACAGAAAAGAGAAAATACCAAATCGAAAGACTCAGTAGAAATAAACCGTTCCCCCTGCTATATAGACTGGCAAGATGAAGTGATATTTTCCACGCATACCATTAGAGGCTTAAAAACGCTCCGTAAGCCGTACTTCGGCAAGCGGAACTCGCGCTTAATTTATTATATTAATAAGAGAAAAACGGGAAGCTTCGGATCGAAGCTCCGATTTCTGTGAAGTCCCAATGATCATTTCAGAGACAAAGCCTCCATCTTCAGGGG
>KZ308360.1:659380-672396 GCA_000376725.2 Ladona fulva | reverse complement strand
TGTTAACTTTTATATGATTTTATTAAAAGTACATAAGTATATAAGTAATATATAATCAAATTATATAATATACTTATATTATATATTTCCGTGTGCGACCGTTCGCCTATTATTTGGGTACTGTTACGCAGTATGGAATCCACATGGGAAGGGTATGATCTTGGAGCTAGAGCGCGTACAACGCAGAGCGGCTCGTTCCGTTAAGGAAGATTATAGATTCGATAGCAGCGTATCAAAAATGATCAAAACCTATAAATCTATAAACGATAATAGCAACGGTTAAACGGCAATCTATAAACGGTAGAAGAACCGATTATTGGCACAAGTTATTCCAGAAATATCTAAGTACTGATTTGCATGACGAAATACACGATATCGTTAATTCCGTTCTCGGGGAACGCGATTTCCGAAACGAGAGGACAGAGAGTTTTCGCGAGATTATAGCCAGGACAGATGGCTATTACTGGTCTCTTTTTCCTGATTGCATTAGGATTACCAATCATGTAGCTTATTAATAGGTTCGGTGTTTTCACACCCCCTGCCATACGCCATACAGCGGCTGGCGGGGTACTAATGTAAATGTATATATTTTAGTATCATAATTCTATAAGAATACCAAATGTATATTACTAATAAGAATGTAAAGACTAATTTAAAATGTTCTTAAAAGCTACCCGAGAAACGCAAGCAGAGTTCAAGTAACAAAAGCTTAAATTCCTTGACCAGGTCTCACGCTAACCCTTCATTATGCTTTAGAGGCGATTTTTTCCACCTCCACACGATAATCTGAACACGTCCATCATCCTGCTCATCTTCTCTCACGTAACAGTGAGGATTTTTTGTTTAGCTTTTTCCAGCCCAAGTATCACTCGTAAACTCGCAAAGATTATGAAGGGAGACGTGGAAGAACTTCCATTCCCTTAGCGGGATCGCAATAGAAGGTTTGCGGCAGGTACGCTCTGATTACCACGGCCAACGAGAGCAAGGCCAATGCCAATCAGAGGGAACTGTAGAAGGGCGTTTGCAGAAAAACTCCCCGCTCTCCGTAAAAGGAACTTTCATGAACACATCGGGTCAGAATGAGACGTGAGGGTGCAACTTTCGTCAGAAAGCTTTTTTCTCTCGCAGTTTTACGAGGGGATTTGGGCGAAAGGAGAGCTGAAATGAAATTAAGGTTTTGTTCAATAGATAGTTTAATGAGGATTTTAATTGCGCTCATGAGTATTTTACCCATCAGTTGGTTCACTTGTTAAAACTAATTGGTTTTAATAAGAAAAGCTAACGTATTTTCTGGTGTTTTACGGACCCACTCTTATATCATCCAAAAACTTTTTTTTTTACCTTCCGTCTTTTCTCTTCCACCCTACCCATCGTCGCTTTCTTAAGTAATCCATCCCCTCTCAATATTTTGGTCAACCCATTTCCTCTTCCTTAGAATCATTAATTTAATTATGTTACTTTTTGCTGCGGACCACTGTGGCGTAGTTTGGAGTGCTAGACTATAGGAAACATAGTGCTAGACTATGTTGTCCTGGCTTCGAATCCAAGCTAGGACATGGTCGCTTGTGCAGTAATAGAGGGTTAATCATAAGTGTTCTTACTGGACCAAGATTCGCCCAATTGAGTCTTTATTATCGTTATTATTATTATCGTTTTATTTTCTTCTCAGCCTTTCTGATGGAACAATTTCACCTGTTCTTTAGATAGAATGGACTATGTTCTCGACAGGAAGAGGGAATTCACCCTAACCCAAGCGATTCTTAGTTTTGAGAAACTCAAGCACAATGTGACAAGTTTGCAATATGACTGCTTTTGTGCAATGTTGGTGATATTTCTCTCTAAACAAAGTTTCTCCACATATCTTGTTATGTTGCTGGACACCAGCCCCACTGCAGAAATAACCAAAGGGATTACCCGAATGTCCGTTAATTTCTAGATACTTTTTATCTGCCATGCAAGCTCTTCATATTTTCCCCTTTTTTCCATCTCGGTTTTTCGGATGTTATGGGGTAGAGACACTGCTATGTCAATGATTATAGCGTTATTATTTTTATATTCCTTCCTTCTATCAACATTTATGGCACTTTCATCCACAACTTCCACAAGTATTTGCATTAAATGTTTCCATCGATATTATGAAGTATAATGAATATGAATATGGCTATGAATTATGAAGTATAATTTAATCATGAAATATAATAAAATATAAGTTAACTGGTTACTCAACAGAAATCTTGTTCATGGGCAATAATGGAATGAGATCTATTTTGATGGTAACTGTAAATGAGCCCAACTTCTCGATAATCGCAGTAGTTTCTAATGTAAAAATTTTCAAGTGAAATATTTTGTGAATTTTTAATTGTGGATGTCAGTGGGAAAATGGTTCGATTGCTAACCAACCAACGTCAAGGCCTCCGGTTAGAGTTCTGGCTAATGGCCTAGTTATAGCCTTAGATAGCTAATGGCTATCTAAAGGCAGAGATAATTGTGAGTTCGTCCTGTAGACATCCTTTTTGCGATTGTCCAAGTGATGGATGCTCCTGAAAACGCCAGAAAATCTAAAGCTGTCTACGTTTCTGAAATTTACAGCTTTCTGTATTAGAATTAACGACATATGGCATACATTTTCGACAGAAGTTACTTGAGAAACAAGGTTACTTTGGAAATTAGTCGAAACTTTTTCCGTATTTATTACTTATTCATCTGTTTCTCTGAAAGTAAGCTTTCACGTCCACAAAAATATTAACAGTCCTAGATGTTGGCAATTTTCTTAATAATCGTGAGTTAACGTTAAAAAATTAATTCGCTCTGATGGTAATGTGTTCTTAAGTTTACAATAAGTCGAGTCTCCATCCAATTTTTATGCTTGCCGATCGAAATAATTCCAGTAGTTAATGAGTACCTCATGATCGGTAAAGTTTCGGCTGCGAACGAACTTTTTCTAACCTCAAGATTCTGGTATTAAGTAACATTTGCAATGGTTTTGCTTTGATAATTTCTCAACCGCTATCAACTATTCAACTCCACACGTTAACAATACTTCAGAATTCATTCTTTCATTTTCGAACAAAATATAAATCTCAACTATGGTGTAGTAAATGTTTGTAAACTTTTTTACATCTCCCCCTTTTCCTTGGGAGTTTCCACATCAATATTTTTCACCCAATAATCAAGTATTACAGCAGCAAACTCACAACTTCTTCTTTATTGTACAAAATTCCCAAGAGTACTTCTTTTCTCGTTTTATTAATTTTCTGTCATTTTCATTCATTCGTAAGTTTTCTTCCTTTCGGTAGGTTCATGTGCCTCAGTATTCTCCCCTAATCGCCTTTTCCTTCACCTCCCGGTAATCCACCACACCCTTAATGTCATCTAACAACTTTTATCTCTGTCTTCTCCTCTGCTTTTTCCTTTGCATTCTTCCCTCAATAAAATTATTTAGCAATCCATCTCCATTATTTTTCTCACCCATTTCTTCTATCGACGTTTAATTACTTAGATTAAAACCCTCTCATCCCCGACCATCTCTAGTACCTCTGTGGTTGTTTTTCTAGCAACCAAACTTACTCTTTCCATTCTACGCCATACCCACATCTCAAATGCCTCTAATCTTTTGATGTCCTCCTTTCCTAAGGTCCACGTTTCATACCCACACAGCAAAATACTTCACAACAAGTATTTTACCAATCTTTTCCTGATTCCTTTATCAAGACCTCAAGTCATCAGTTCCCTTCGTTCTACGAAAGCTTCCTTGGCCAATGCTACCCTTTTTCGAACCTCATCTGTACACCTTCCATCCCAAGAAAGAACACCTCCCAAGTAAGAGAAATTATCTAGCAGCTCTAGTTTTTCATCATCTACTCTATTCGTTAACTTAGCTTTCTTTCCTTTGGCGAATATCATCACTTTAGTAATCGTTTAATTTATTTTCACTGCAAATCCCCTTGCTATATCGTTTATTATGTACATTTTCTATCATACAGTCTTAAATTTATGTCACGGAATTTCATAGTTAAATGACAGGTCGCTGTAGCAGTATCAGCGATTTTCATTGCGATATTTTTATGATCACGTTTTTTTCATGTTTGTATTGGTTTCCATTAAATTATACTGGTTTATGTTGGTTTATATTGGTTTATGTCGGTAGCCTCGTTTGTTTCCGATAGATACGAAAATATTCATTGGAACCTGCTGGTTTTTACATGGGTTTCCGTTGATGTACACTGTATTATGTTGGTTAATATTGGATTTCGTCGGTAGAGTCGTTGGTTTATAATGGTTATATAAAACCAACAGGATTTTATTTAAAGCCAACAGGAATATATGCGGGAAACCAATAAGATATTGATGAAAACCAATAAGAATGTACGAACAAACCATTGAAACGTTGGAAACCAACTGCCAAAACATTGATGGTTTCTGTTGGTTTCCGATATGATTTTTATTAGTTGATTTGTTGATAGCTATTGGAAAATTATATTGGAAACCAACAGAAATTTCCTTTCGGGTATGGTTCAGGGGTCGAGGATCCAACCAGTCTTTCGGATAATATTTTAGATAATTTTGTGGACAGCGGAAGTATGACTTCATCAATTTTTATAATACCCAAATTTACCAGCAAATTAATTTTTAGAAATGGTAGTGCGTTGATATCCAATAAATCATAGAAATTTAAACGTTTGCTGCCACCGGCAATAATTTTGAGTGGAGGTTTGGAGGAACCTATTCCCATTCCGGCAGCTCCTTCGGGTCATATTTCATCAGAAATTGGCGAAGAATTTGAGGATTTGTGCTTGAGGCGATTTCCATCCGAAGGTTTTACGATTTGCGGAATCGTTTCCCCATTACTGCTTTATGTTTACTGTATGACCTTTGAGAAAATTTATTGCCGAAACGTTCCAAATACAAAAATACCCATTTTTAATCTTCCAAAAATGCTTTCTCTCTTCTGGGATTTATTTTTAGAGATAGCAAACGGCATCGAGCTTATCTCTCCTTTACTCCAGAACGGCACGACCTACTTAAGGTGGGCATCTCTCGGAACTAGAGGAACAGACGGACGCGTAAAAAGTATTTTCCAGTCATCCGACGGTGATTTCTCTAGAAAGGGGTTGTCCACTGATTGGCTCGAGGGTCTCGTTCTGCCGGCGAGATGATTTCTAGGCGGAAAATAAATGAAAGTGATAAATAAATCCATCGCACTCACCCCAAAGGGGTTTCATTTCCTTGCAGCTGTTAGAGGAGCTTTTTTGCGACGCGGTCCGTATGAAACCATTAGCCGTATTTCTCGGCGTATGTGATTACATGTAACAAAAAAGAACTCACATGGAAAGCACTAGTGGAGACTCGATTTGGAAACAATCAGGCACGGCTATGTTAAAAGGCCTATGGATAGGAGAATTCATAAATATCTTTAGCTCATAAGTATCTGGGCGTAACAGTCCTACTTTATCTAGTTCAAATTAAGTTTCCGTTTAGAAAACATCGTGTTTTGGAACTGTGTCAATTTTGAGATTTGTAGAATTTATATGCATGACTAGCTTCGGAATCTTTTTGTTTATTTCTCACTGGAAATTTTCCAGTTTATTTCTCACTGGTTATTAGCTTTTCAAGTAATTTAGCTTTACAATTATGTGGTTTCCTTTTTCTTCATATTAAGCATTGCTTTTACTCTGGATCAGCTCCATTTAAGCGAAAAGTACTGATTACAAAGAAAATTGAAATTTCGGCATCAGTGGTCGATGCCGAAACGTCGGTGAATAACCACGAACTTACCCGGATGATAACCCGTGAAGAATTCCTTTTCATTATTCACCGGGAAAGCAGCAAATCTTATTTAAAAATTGAAAAACTTCTTGCTATAATGTCCTATTTATCTCTACTGTTGATTTATTCTATGATACAGATTACATATCCACTGTGATAGCTTCTCATAAATAATTTCTATCTTATTTATACTTTACCTTCGAATTAAAGTCTCTCTTCGTAATGAACTTACTGATACCGTGAGGAAAGCATCGTAGACGTTTATGATACGTAGAGTTTTGAATCAGAATGTAGTAAGCAACATTTGTTTAACGCATCTTAAATCCTCATAGGATCAAGTATTTCTTCGATAAGGTCTGTTCAAGAGCCAAGATCGCTCTTCAGTCAAGAATTATTACCCGTTAGTCGAGAATGAAATAATAATCAACGTGGCGAAAAATTTATCGGATGTTAAGTGACCGTATTAGCAATGTATTTCTGAACTAGATGGATCGAAACTGGTTTGTCGCAAGTTCACGGCTGTACTTGCCTCCACCGATAGAAAGGTTACTCGCTGAAGGATATAAAAAAACGCATTAGTTCCAAAATTCTCAGGATGATTCGAGAAATTGTGAAAAGTACGTTGATACCGAATGGCCCTTCCTTGCCGTGACACGAAGAGATATATTTCGTCCTGACACTAAGCGTGAGTTAATGCTTCCATAAATTTCGCATGGAACCGGTCGCAGTTCTGGTCCCACGTTCATGTAAGAGGACGCCTGACTTCTCGTGCCGGTTGTGATCAGGAAAAGGGACAAAGTAATAAAAGATATTCAGTTCATCACGCACACGTTCGTATAAAAGTATGAACGTGCTCACCTCCGGAAAATTCGCAAATCGGCAGTCTTGTTAGGAAGTTTGTTCTCTCTTCACATTCATTTTTCCCTTTATTCTGCTTGACTCGTCCGCACTGGAATCTTTTACCAAAATGTATTTCGTGTATTTATCGCATGATTTGTGCGATAATGCGGCATGCGATAAAAATTGAATTAACGAATTCAGCCACCATATATCGTCTTAAATGGATTTAAATACTTAATTTAACACGTTTAAACTTTATTGACATTTTAGACTAAATATTTTGAATGTTTGCGTTTATTCTTTAATATTTATTGTTATTTTTAAAATTTTAGATTTATTTCTGATGATCATTCAAAATTATCGGAATAAAATATCGTTTTGATGACAATACACAACCACCAAATTGATGGACACATTTGGATTTAATTTCAATATTTGGCAATAGAAAACAGAAACAAATGGAAAACGGGATTCCTAGTTACAAACAAACCTAAAGGCCATTTTTAAACATTGTCACCTGGCACAATATTGACGGAGGTGCTTTCCTAACTCGCGGTGTCGATTTCGGCAATGTTCATTACGAAGAGAGATTTTAATTCGAAGATTAAGGATAAATGATAGGTATCACAAACTTATCACCCAGAAGGTGAAAATGAATGCAGAAGTAAGTCGTTCGGTATTCGGACAGAAGTCCAGGCGCTAAATGCCAGCCAAGGTTCAAATCTGTAATGGGGATTGATGAGGTATGGGAGAATTAAAAAAGGAAATAGATGAATCGCCTCCTTTGAAAGCAGCTCGGGTAATAGGGGGTGGTTATCTCGGTAAGAAAGAAATGAGAAGTGATTGTCGTATGAAGGTGGGGTTGAAAAACAAACACCATAACAGCTCTTAATGCTTGATTCACAGCATGAGTCACTGAAATCTTAGGCTCTCCAGTCAGTCTGTATTGGTTTTGATTAACTAATTAAAAGGTGTTAATATTTAATTACAATTCGTTAAAATAAAGTCAATATGCGAAGGCGTTACTTGACCAGTTGTCTCAAGTGTTTTGTTCCCGATACATAAGGTAGCCTTCAAATTGTACAGTGTGATACGAAGTACAACATATCTCCTGGCATATCTACATCTACATCTACATAAGTACCCTGCAAGCCGCCTTCCGGCGTGTGGCAGGGGGTGTAAACACCAAGAGTAGAATTACTTCTTTAATTTATTATTATCGCGTATCGTTCGCGGAAAAAAAGAGTCTCTAAAACGACTTGTCCTCGCGTCTATTTCTCTTATTTTACGCTCACTGTCGGAGCGGGCAAAGTAGCAGTGGGGTCGCATAATATCAATTACGTCATCCGAAAATGTATTTCCTCTGAATTTATCTAACAATCGCAGCCTAGTTTCTAATCTCCTTTCTTTCAAGGATTCCCAACCTGCGTCTGTGAGCATTTGCGTTACACTTGCTTCTCTATCGTAGCACTTTTTAACAAAACGTATCGCCTTACGCTGCACTTTCTCGAGTTCGCGAGAGTTCGTTTCATCCGCTGGGTCCCATATACTCGCCGCATATTCCAGATGGGGCCTAACTAACGTGAAATAGCATCGCTCTCTAACTTTTTCATCGCATCTACCTACAATACGCTTTATAAAACCGAGCTTTTTAGTTGCTTTACCGCATATTTTTCGAATATGCGGTATTCGAAATATGAAATAAATTCGATTCGATTCGATCAATCGAATTCGAATATGCGGTATTCGAAATATGAAATCAATTCAATTGAGTTGACCCGTATGCTAGTAGACAAACTGTATCCTAACATTTCGCTTTTGGTTAGCTTTCAAGTGAAAAATCTTTTTAAAGATTTTTTAACATAACATTTTAGTTTTTTTTCATTAATTCAATAAAAATTCTATTGAATAATGTAGTAGCGTGTTCAAAAATCGCCTTGAGGGTGTCAAGAGGAATTCCAATTTTGAAAATACATATCCGGGTATAGACTAAGACTTTATAAACTTCAATTTTTTTACACTTCTATATAATTTATATATTCTATCACTTTATACACTATTATATAATTATATATATTTTCTACCACATTATACATTTCTGTGTAATTAATTTATATTGTATTACATTATACACTTCTATATAATTTACGGAAAGTTAAAATTAGTAATTGCATTAGGCAAAATTAATTCAAAATTAATCATCGACAAATATCTAGTGATGGTTTTAGACGTCAACGGTTCAGAGTAGTGTTATCCTCTAACCATTACGGTGCTTGAGTTAGGAGGGACAGACAGTTCCATCCTCAGTGCGGCTGAAAGTCTGAATCCGGCCGTGTGTGCATTCATGTGGAGGGGAGATGCAAACTAGGTGCACATTGGAAGCTCAAGTTACACCGATGGAGATGGGCGGAGAGCGGATTAGAGAGAAGGCGAAAGGAAGTCAGGTGAAATGTTCCAACGGAATAGCATAATGGGCAGAGATCCGTAAATTATAACCGGAAGGGATGAAAGCCGCCGGTCAGCGGACGGCCATCTCCCGCTCGTGGTCATCTAGGTGTGCCCTTTGGTTAGCCGCGGAGGGATATTTGGTGGATTAAATGGGTCGGGGGCCCACACTTTCTCCACCGCATCTTCGCCATCTCCTCTCGAAATTAATGGACGGATAAAACAGACCCGCGTTTTCCAGAAGGACGTTTGGGAAGGGGCACTCGCAGTAAAACTTTCTCATAAGGTGGCTTTCAGAAGTTTTGGGTCGCCTTGCTTCCACTGCTGGCGCGTGTAACGTTGCAAGTTTTCGTCTCGCGATGTATCAAAGACATTTGGTAATAAAGCAAACTCATTATTAATGCGGATGTCAAGTAACATAATAATAATAATAGTAAAAGTAAGACTCTTTGTTGAAGGGCGAGATTGACGCTTCTAACATCTAATCCTTTGTCGTTGAATATTTAAAGCAAAGAGGTGGTTTTTCGATGATACAAAAAAGAATAATCAATGAAAGGAAGGATACATTAGG
This sequence comes from Ladona fulva, assembly GCA_000376725.2. Classification (NCBI taxonomy): domain Eukaryota; kingdom Metazoa; phylum Arthropoda; class Insecta; order Odonata; family Libellulidae; genus Ladona; species Ladona fulva. The sequence continues at coordinate 662,774 of KZ308360.1, read as the reverse complement.
TGGGTTATTAAAACATAAGTTTTTACTTGGGAAAAGATAAAAACGTACTGGAAAAAGCCCACGAGAAAGGGGGCGTGAAAAACCTGCGGAAATCTTCTGACAGAAGCAGCTAAAGTTAGAAGGCGGGAAAATGAACAAAAGAAAACTGTCAGCAACAAACCTGAAAAAACACAATAAATGCACATTCATACAGAAAATAAGAGATGTTGAATTTTCATAAAATAAACACGAGTGAAATTAACAAAATAAAATTATAAAGCAAGATGAATATTTCAACAAAATAACATTTCTGCAGGCTGCAGATTTATGGTTGTCCATAGACAATAAAGAGCTGTCTTTTTTCAGTGGTGTTGTATATTTTTATTCCCAAAATGAATGCAGATGGCCTCCTCGCTCGGATATCGTCAGAACCGGCATTTAAGATGTTCTCGATTTATTTTTAAGGATAAATTAGATCAAACAATCCGTAAAGGAAACAAGATAACCAAAGTTATCAATGCAAATTAATGAGCTTTCAAACCGGAATTACTGAAGTTGAAATAGGACGTAGGGAATTCGTGTTATGTATCAAAATGTAACTCAGTTATGTTTTTATCTTTTATGGCACATGCTATGCATATATTAAGAACTGCATACCGCTTACCTTTTCTCAATTCCAGCCAATTTCCAATAAACTTATTAATACATTCATAACAGATTTGGATGTTTCTTATATTATATTGTGGAAAAAAATTACAAGATAGAAATTAACAGGTCAATTGACAGAAAAGAAGCAAATTCGCTTGTTTAGAAGACTAATCGAATGATTTTGCTTTCATATATCTCTTCAAACAGTCAATAGAGAAATTCTTTAATATACATATAATATCATTTTAAATTAATATATGCTCTGCGAGTAATGTAAGGTAATTTTAGAATTAGAGCATATTATTGTCCACGGTTTTTTAAAAGGAATTTTGGACTCTGAGATTGTTTTTTCGGATTAAAAACCTTCCTCCGAACCACCAAATCATGAGATCGTAGAGCGTAAAATTATGCATAGAAATATGCTTTTCTATGCGTTATCTCATTTTAATAAACTTCATAGGAAATAGTTGTTAAGCTTCCTTATTCCCAAGTCCCAAAATATTTACATTCGAAAGCACGCTGCTATAATGTAAATTCATTTATGCTGGACAATTCTTCCGGCTCATTATTAGAATTCAAAAAGGCTGGCGATGAAAACATTGAAGTTCTCCTCGGCATAAATAAAGAGTTTCTCAAGCCCCCGATTGAAAGTGTAGTAACAACTGCTGAATATGCCAATAACTCCGCCACCTTTGGGAGTCGTAATGCAAAGAGGTCGTGATCATGAGGGTATCACTAAGTTATGCACTGCGACCGAAATCCGGAATGTCTCTTCCGAGAGGTTATTAGCTGAGATTTCCCTTCGCCTACATCCCTCTGGGAATTTCAACGCGTTCTTCAACGCATACTGCACATGTTAATATCTGCGCGTTGAATATTAATGGTCAGATCGGTGCCAAAGGTATAAACGAATATGCTGTCGATGTTGGTTAGATGCTTGCCAAATTCTTGAACCTGCAGGTTCACGGATTGAGTGATTCTGAAGGCCTTAAAGGGAACAGGCTGGTGCTTTCCAATTGATACCGTGGGTTATCTACTAGGAATCCAGCGAACGAAGAGCATTGCTTTAACACTTTAAGGGACAAGCCGACATTTTTACGCAGCCAGTCTAGTGGGGTCAAATGTGATCCCAAAATCTTTTACTTCCTACTAGTACTTCTTAAAGTCTCTATATTAATTTTTACTTTATTTTCTCATATTTCACATTGCTTATAGTGTATAGATTTATCACAACAATAAAAATTAGGATAATTGTATCCTAATCGTTGGAGAATTTCCTAGATCCGCCGTCCGCCAAAATCTAGACATAAATTTTAGGAATGCATTGTGTTTTATTATAACATATTGTATTATAAACTATATAAAATCCTATAAGTGACATAATATTGTAATTATCTAGTGATGGTTTTAGACGTCAACGGTTCAGAGTAGTGTTATCCTCTAACCATTACGGTGCTTGAGTTAGGAGGGACAGACAGTTCCATCCTCAGTGCGGCTGAAAGTCTGAATCCGGCCGTGTGTGCATTCATGTGGAGGGGAGATGCAAACTAGGTGCACATTGGAAGCTCAAGTTACACCGATGGAGATGGGCGGAGAGCGGATTAGAGAGAAGGCGAAAGGAAGTCAGGTGAAATGTTCCAACGGAATAGCATAATGGGCAGAGATCCGTAAATTATAACCGGAAGGGATGAAAGCCGCCGGTCAGCGGACGGCCATCTCCCGCTCGTGGTCATCTAGGTGTGCCCTTTGGTTAGCCGCGGAGGGATATTTGGTGGATTAAATGGGTCGGGGGCCCACACTTTCTCCACCGCATCTTCGCCATCTCCTCTCGAAATTAATGGACGGATAAAACAGACCCGCGTTTTCCAGAAGGACGTTTGGGAAGGGGCACTCGCAGTAAAACTTTCTCATAAGGTGGCTTTCAGAAGTTTTGGGTCGCCTTGCTTCCACTGCTGGCGCGTGTAACGTTGCAAGTTTTCGTCTCGCGATGTATCAAAGACATTTGGTAATAAAGCAAACTCATTATTAATGCGGATGTCAAGTAACATAATAATAATAATAGTAAAAGTAAGACTCTTTGTTGAAGGGCGAGATTGACTCTTCTAACATCTAATCCTTTGTCGTTGAATATTTAAAGCAAAGAGGTGGTTTTTCGATGATACAAAAAAGAATAATCAATGAAAGGAAGGATACATTAGGTGGGTTATTAAAACATAAGTTTTTACTTGGGAAAAGATAAAAACGTACTGGAAAAAGCCCACGAGAAAGGGGGCGTGAAAAACCTGCGGAAATCTTCTGACAGAAGCAGCTAAAGTTAGAAGGCGGGAAAATGAACAAAAGAAAACTGTCAGCAACAAACCTGAAAAAACACAATAAATGCACATTCATACAGAAAATAAGAGATGTTGAATTTTCATAAAATAAACACGAGTGAAATTAACAAAATAAAATTATAAAGCAAGATGAATATTTCAACAAAATAACATTTCTGCAGGCTGCAGATTTATGGTTGTCCATAGACAATAAAGAGCTGTCTTTTTTCAGTGGTGTTGTATATTTTTATTCCCAAAATGAATGCAGATGGCCTCCTCGCTCGGATATCGTCAGAACCGGCATTTAAGATGTTCTCGATTTATTTTTAAGGATAAATTAGATCAAACAATCCGTAAAGGAAACAAGATAACCAAAGTTATCAATGCAAATTAATGAGCTTTCAAACCGGAATTACTGAAGTTGAAATAGGACGTAGGGAATTCGTGTTATGTAT
>KZ308360.1:612273-638831 GCA_000376725.2 Ladona fulva | reverse complement strand
ATGATAGCCAAAATTTGCCAAAACCCTTCTTATATTAAATATTAGTGAAAATGTAATAGTTATTTTATTTTACCCAGTGAATAAATGTATCCATTTGCTAATTTCGTTTTCTTGATTTATTTATCAAGAATTTGGATAATAATTATCATGGAAACATTTTACCATATCCCTAACTTCTGTATTAATATTTTTCTGAGAATCATCGAATCAAAATAACGGAATAAAATATAAAATATCTTTCATATACGCAGAAAAATTGAAATTCTCTGGCTAAAGAGTTCGATCCATTATATCTATGATATTCTTTGCTTTTTCTTGGCTTATTCAAAAATTTATATCTAAATAAATATGAGTTTTTTAACAAAATTAAATCAGCTTTACCTCGATAACTGGCTTCGGAACTGGTAATTTGTAAAATTAAATTCGATTATATTAATATAAATCCATGTTTTACATCATATGATTACGATTGATAGGAACAGTAAGGGCATCACCAAAGTGTTGGATATCAGCCAATAGTGCAGAGAAATAGATTCAGGAAACTCCTTCAACTTAAACAAATAGAATTCGACGGAAAGATTACATGCACAAAAAATAAAATGGTGATTTTTACTTTCTCGTGAAGATGCTGGCGCCTTTGTGATTCATCGACTCATTCACTGAGGAGTGCTCTACTCCATTCACGTCTTTCTTGCCCCTTGTGGCTGCATTTCTGAGAGAGCGGGTTAAGTGCTGGGTTAACTTCTGACCCAAGTCTCAATGGCGAATCTAGGTCCGCAGTTCCTGGAAGTCGTACTGACGGTAGGCTCGCAGGAGAAAGTAAGACTTGCCACCAAGAATGAGTTTATTCAGATAATGTACGTTAAGTGAAACTAAAACTTAGTAACGAGAAAAAGTTATTTAATTGGTGTCATAAGTTCGTGCATGCTAACATATCCATGCAGTGCAAAGCTTCTGTAGGTATCTGCTTTATAGTTTTCAATGGTAAGGATAATAAGTAAAATGATAATGGTACAGCTTAATTGATAGCTTTTTTTGTTCTCGACATTAAGGAAGTATTCATCGAGAGTAAATCAGTGATTTCCTAAAATATTATTCCCTTTTTTAAACACGAAAGTAATTTGAAAGTCATTCCGATTTAATAATAACTTTTTTCAGGAACTGGAAGATAATCGCAAATACACCCACTTTAATAATTATTGCTATTGACGAACACATACATAAAATCCGTGATCAGAAAATCGGATTAACCGGGACTCGAACCCAGTACCTAGGGGTTGGTTGTGGTTAGCACGCTAACCAGTCTGGTACCGCGATCAACATACTATGGGTATTTTTTTGGGGGTTTAGAACTTAGCTGAGTAACTAGAAATGTCTCTTTCGGAAATCAACATTCAATTTTCTTCAGACTCTCACACACACTATATTCCATTCTCATTGGTTTTCTGTGAGAATGTACGGAGTGCGCTTAAAATGCAAATTTAAAAAAGGCAAAAGCAGTACTCTTGCCAATCGATGAGGAGGAACTCGTTCCTCGCCTTCCACAAAAATAATGAAAAGAAAATTTATTTTCCATTCAGGTTTTCCGATCCATTGAGCATGAATTCAGATGCCTCTCTTGAGAGGAGCGGTACCTCTTTTGCGAGGTAATTTATATTTTAGAAAGACAAGGTTTACAGATGTGTCGTATTTACGCGTTGAATTTTTGGTATGACGAATTTCATTGACCATATAGTATACTCGCATTGCTCTATGGAAAGAAAGAGAGAAAGAGACACGGCTGTTAGAATGATATTCAAATTAAATTGACTCCTTAAGCCGTCAGATGTAAAGATAATAAAAATAAAACTTATCTTTGGTGTGGTTCTCTGTTGCTTTTGGTATGGTCCAACGTTGCAGGGAAGCACACACGTATCAATTAAATAGTGCCTTGATACGTGTGTGCTTCCCTGCAATGTTGGTCCATACCAAAGGCAACAGAGAACCACTCCAAAGATAAGTTTTATTTTTATTATCTTTACATCTGACGGCTTAAGGAGTCAATTTAATTTGAATAATATCGCATTGCTCTGTAATGACTGGAAATTGCAGCAACAAATACATTTATATTGATGTGGATACTTAATCTTGTTCTTTCGGAGGAAGGAGTCTCGATTCGACCCATGAATTATTTATTATTGTTAACAGATACTAATTTATAATTAATGTTGTGTCGACTCAGAGTGTTGATGTGTGTAGCTTGGCACCATGATGTATCGTAACTCCTAAAATTTCTCTCGCGGTCTTACTTTTTTAATTCGACGGGATCATTTAACTTCTTAAACTATATTGCTGGAAATAAGACATTGTTTTTCTTTGAAAAATGTATTGAACTATTCGTTTTTGTACGTATTCTCTGTTTAAGAAGTATTCAAAAATATCCGCAGAAAGCAAAACTGACATTTTAAATGAATTTTAAGCACAAAAACTTTGGGATCCCGCAAATGGTTACACATATCAGTCATTAAATCTACGCAGGAAGGTATAGTTTAGTCGGAATATAGTAATATTTGGCCGTGTTTCTCGCATGATTAGGAGTATTAAAAGGTCCAGGAAAGTTGAAAAATTTGGTGAATTGATATAGAAATAATGTAAATGTATAAATGCCCGTAATGCAGGGAACATCTCGTGTTATTCGAGTACCGTCCAAGAGACAATGCTGCGATGTTGATTGGCATAAAATGCTGGAATATGAAGAAACCTTGACATCAAAATCATATGCATTGTCGTTTTCATTAAAATTTTATATAAGCTCATATTAACGGTATTTAACATGTTTAATTGTGTACCAGCTTAGAGGAAAAGTTGCAAAAGATAATCTCAAGGTTAACACTATTTCATGAGAAATAGGTGTAAAAACAAATTCTACCCTTTCTGGCCGGACTTCGTGGATATACATTCTGAAGGAATAAAAAACACTTTGTAATATCTTATATACATCTTGTGGTTATTACAAAGTTTTACTTATTCCTCTAGAATCTAAAATTTTTACTTACACATACACACAAGTATCAAACATTTTCTTGATCACTCTGAAGGAATAAGAAAAACTTTGTAGTATCCACAAGATGTTTACTGCACGACCGGTTTTGGCTACACAGCTACATGATGACGGCTATGTATCCGAAACCGGTCGTTAAATAAACATCTTGTTATTGTTAATATAGTTAAACATCTTATTCCCTCCGTAATAACGGCTAGTTCCTTTACTACGGACACAAATATGGAAAGTGCGAGTAAGAATTAGAAACAAATAATTTCTCTATTAATTCGAGAGTCAAGTTTGCATCTGTATAATCATTGAGAATTGCCGTCGAAGGGCGTTTTTCTGCTCTTCGAAGGTCACGAATGAATAAAGTTGGCGCTTCTCTCCTAACCAATAATTTTTCGTACTTTGAATTCATTTATTTTGGGGCAATTCTTGTTTCCATAATTTCACAAAACGGTGGATTACATAGCAACATTTTGCAGTATTGTTGGAGTTATTTTGATCCAAAACCCATCAGTTACCACAAATAGTGGGCAATGCCGGAGGCCTTCAACATATGTGCGGGTGAGGATCACAGGAGCGAGTGCGAGAAAGTTGGATGGGTCGAACTTGGAAGGAAAAGGAGTCCCTCTCAACTTACACGATCCCACTTACTTTCTCTCCCCCAACCCCTTTTCTCTCGCATTCCTCGAGAGAGTTTTATATCGATTGCTGAACCGATCCGAGAGATCCTCGACCTCTCGACGGAGCGTTCTCGTGAAATACCGGTCTTAGCGGTCTTCATGGGAGCGCATTTGACCTACAACGAGGTCGACCAGTATGCGAATCGCTCACTCGACACACTCATGTATCACAAGTGGGGTTTAATGTGTGGGATGCACTTGGAGAGGGCGAACGCGATGCGTGGGTTTACCATATGATTTTAATACTTCTTAATACGAGCGATATCCTTCGATCTATCAATTAGATTTTTTCTCCAAAAATGACTTAATCGAATAAGGTCCTTATTACGAGTACACATAATAATAATAACTTTATTACAATGCTTTGGGTACAATTACCCCTAAGAGCAACAAACAAAATTACTTCATGGTGCATATGCACAATTCCAGGAAATATTATGTGACGACAAAAAAAAAGAAAATTAAACAGAATATTACAGTTGTATCACAGAACTGCTGACAGGAAACAAAATATATTACATTATCAAAAATAAAGACTATTAAACAAAATAAAGTATCGGTAACATTTAATCATATATTTCATATATTGATCCATGTTATCGTAAATATGTGACAGGTTGAACTCTTAACAGCAAGTAATTATAAAGTTTTACCTTGAAGTTTTGAAGGATTGCAATGGCTTTTAATTCATCTGGTAGGGAATTCCAGATTTGAATGGAGTGATATAGACTAATAACTAGATTATAACACATAGACTAATAATAAGTCCATGCTCCCATACAGTCCTTATTTAGAGATCATGGTACTAATTTATTTGGATTAGCAAATTGGAGGTTTTGTGAGTGAAAACTAAGGATGACTCATTACATCTCAAATAGAAATCATCCTCGGGAAGAAAAAGCGAGCATACGAGCTTGAAATTAACCTACTGAAAACCTTCAATAGGGTATATGAAAGAGATTCAAATGTACGGAAATGGGTATCCATTCATACCGAAGGAATATGCATGACAACCTATTTTTCTAAATCCTATTCCTTACTTTTACTTCAAGGGGACTGCTGTTTTCTCATCTACATTACAATTACTTTGTTTACATTCTAAACCTATAAGGCAAGTCGTCTATCGGCGTATGAAGAGCTTTAACCCTGATCTGCCTTTATGAGGACCGTGGCGGGATACCGCTAATTTGGAGCGACACCTTACACCCACTTCGGGCCTCAGCGAGTTTATTTGGGTCTCTCGAAGATAAGTTCCCTTGTACATAATTGCTACTGGTGTTGTCAGAGAGCACTGTTTCTCTAACTTTGGGCAGCGTAGACTTGTATTTAGGGAGTATCGGTCACTATTTTTCTCTCCGAGTAGGTTTTACATACGTTATTCTTACAAAAATATTGAATTATTACAAATTAATTATATTATTATTATTATAAATATTCATTTATCTTTAATTTATGTCTTTTTGAACGTTATGAAAACATCTAATCGTGAATAATATATAGAAAATTATACGTAGGTGATTTATAATCATACTAATTACCTTAAAAATTTTAATTAATGATTATTGAGATCTTCTATGTTGATATCCATCTCTTAGCCCCTACAAGGAAAATTGGCAGGGAAATGGTGAAGTCAGTAAGATATGCAGATGATAAAGCTGTGCGCGATTCTGAAAGGGGTTTACAAATACTAGTAAATGCACTTAACGATAAAGCAAGGGAATACGGAATGAAAATAAACGTAGGTAAAACTAAAGTAATAAGATTTACTAAGGGAAAGAAGGCTAAGTTAACGGTAGGGTGGATGGGGAAAATCTAGAACAGGTGAACAAATTCTCTTACTGTTTTGCGGTATGAGTGTGAGACATGGACCTTAAGAAAGAAGGACATCAAATGACTAGAGGCATTTGAGATGTGGGTATGGCGTAGAATGGAAAAGGTGAGTTCGGTGGATAGAAAAATAAACGAAGAGGTGCTGGGGATGGTTGGGGAGGAAAGGGTTTTAATTGAAGTAATTAAGCGCCGACAGAAGAAATGTCAAATATTGAGAGGAGAGGGATTGCTGACGAATGTGATTGAGGGTAGGATGCAAGGGTAAGACAAAGGGGAAGGCAGAGACAAAATATGTTAGATGACATAAAGGGTGGGGTAAGTTACCAAGTAACGGAGGAAAGGGCTTTGAATAGGGAATATTAGGGCACATGGACCTACGGAAAGGTAGAACACTTATGTAAGCCCCTGTAAGAATAGCTGAATATAACGTGAAGCTGATTTAGACACCATTACTAGAAGGCTTGAAAGTATACCCCGTAGACGAATTCGTTAATGCGATCTGACTCGAATATATTTCCTTCATGAAGGAGTAACAGTCGTTTTCCGCAGACATTTCCATTTGTCTCACTACTGGTTTAATTGCAAAGGTTTTGTATCTTGGCTAACGAGAAAGTTATGCTAGTTTATCATGAAATGTCTCTTCATGAAACTCATCGAAATGTTTGGATTTTTTAAGCATACGGAGAAAAGTATCTTCCGCTCATATCGCGTACGTCCAATCAAAATATCATTAGATTCTAAGAGGATTAACTGATATAACTTACAGTTTTTGTACCTCTCCTCATGTCTCTCAATTAATTTGGAAATAGATTCGTTCGGAATTAAATGAGTATATTTCATGAAGGATGTCAATATTTAACATTGGCGAAATATGTTGGAGTATATTAGTAAATATATTTATTTGTATATTCATTCAGCACGATAATCGAAGCTAAATCTTCACCATGAAATAAATGCTTTTAGTTAATGTTCTTAAAGCTGAATATGTGCGTACCAAATCGTAATTTAACATGCTAATATAATACACTTCTGCTGTAAACCAGAAGGCTAAAAATTGAAGTCCATATTAACTTAATGTTTTTTTAAATTATAAATGAAATTTTTAATATAGCTCCTTAATATAAAATGATAAGCAGTAAATTATGATGAATGCGTGGATATATGTCGATTATCGATGTATCCGCCACCTATTGACAAGGTCCTCAACCCATGTGCTACGGAAAAGCTAATGCAGCTTTACGCAAAGAGAAGCAAACAAACTATCAGCGTTACTGTAATTTATTAGTTTCATTTCTGCGAACTTTCACGAACAGCGTAGGCAGTTTGTATATTTGAGATGATAAATAATATATATGGTTTATTGAATGAATGCGTGGTCTGGCGTGGTCAAGCGTTGGCAGTTTTTTCCTAAGCCCTTCACTTTTAATCCACACAGTTTCTTCTTTATTTTCTGTTTTTTTTCTGCTCTTCCTTTCCTTTCATTAAAAATCAATGGGCTGGATGTTAGAGGGACTTCATAGTCCCAATCTCGCCCGTAATAAAGACGTTTCTATTCTTTCCTACTTTAGCTAGTGCTCACTTACGTTCAATGCGAACATTTCAGCAAGGTCTCTGGTTGTACCCTGTATCTAAACGCCTAACTTCCGTAAATAGAGGAATATATTATTATAGGTTTAATATTAATTCTTAATCTCCCTGCCCTGGCTAGGTTGTATATATGTCAAACGTGTTTGGCTACAATATTACTGCTGAAGATAGGTAGCGAATCTTTCATCGAAAAAGTGCCATCTTTGATTAAATGAATTCCTTGTCAACAATATGAGGTCAAACTAAAGCGTAATATTTTAACATATTCTACGTCATTTCGCCTATTAAGGGCTTCAGATTTTGTTATTATGTCTATGTAAGTACTCTATAAGCCGCCTTTCGGCGTGCGGCAGAGGATGCATGCACCATGACTCTATTTCCATAATCGATTCGTTCTTGCATCTATTTCCCTGATCTTCCTCGCAGTATCAGAACGGCCTATGTAAACGTATCGCCTTTCGCTGCATCTTTTCTAATTCCCTAATACAACACTTATCGGCAGGGTCCCATTCACTACACGCATACTCAAGATGAGCCCTAACTAACGCAAAATAACATCGCTCGCGAGCTTTTTCTTCGCTCCGACCGACAATTCTCTTTACCAAGCCGAGCTTTTTAAGTGAACCGCTGAACATTTATCTACTTTTAGCCCTAATTGCCAAATATCGCACCATTTTATAATTTTATCTAAATCAATCGACTGGGTTAATCTATCCTCTCAATACTCAGTACTAAAAATACAGTTGTTAGCTCAAAATCTCTGGCGTAGATTTTTAGTAAAGAATGTACAACAGGATGTCGTCTGAGGTCAGCTGCCAAAAACATTTTCTCACGTACCGCTTTGGGCACGCGCGCCATAGGTTAGCCATCACCGTTTCCAACTTTTGAATTTCTCGCCTTTTTTCGTCCATGCTTTGTTTTCATATGCTTTGAAGGGTCTTCACGTAAAATATACATATTATTTTCCCGAGGCTTAAGATATTCTTCATTTTTCGTTTTCTTTGATATCAGAATTAAAGGACAGGATAGAGGAACCACATTATATTGCTCGAGGGGGTCATGAACGTAAGTTTAAGCTTAGGAAACAACGAACAGATATCGCGAAGTATTCTTTTGTAAATAAGGAGTAAAAGACTGGAATATGTTACCTGAAGAGGCCTTCAAACCCTACCCGAAAAGCAGAAAAGACTTCAGACAAATTCAGATTGTTGTTTTAGTTTAGCGTATCTATTGCATTGTATAACGCTGCCACCAGACTATAACTGTGGCAGTAAATAAACAGATAAGATTTTTTGTTCATGGTTTGGGCAGCTGTGCTTTGATAAATCGTAGAGTGGTGAAAGACTTCATCTAAGTGATGAACTTTGGAGAGCTAAATTTGATTTGATTAATTGTGTATGTTGTATTATTATTGTATGATTGACAAGAGTTTTATCTTTTTTGTGTATCCGACAGCGTCATTGTTTTGTATTGTATTTTTAGGTGAGGGTGGAAATTGTCCAAATCTTACCACCGGAACATTGTTCTATTTGTGAGATTATCTAAATAAATAAATAAATCAAGGTTTAGTATTAATACGGGGGTGGGGTAATTTTCAAGGCGGTTTTACCTTCGTACTGAAAACAACTTTGGTAAATAACAACAAATACAATTCTGATGCTCGGAATAAACATATTTTTGGCACATGTTTGAGAGGTTTAGGATTTGGGAAAGCACAGCTTTTCGGGGTAAGGACAAGGATTTCTGGAATGTAAAGTTAATTTGATTTAGTATGTTTTGTTATGCGCAAAATCCTTACTAAAACTGTTTATTTTTATCCTGCTATGAGAAAATTATTCTACATGAATATGCCGTTGTCATGTGAAACACGGAAAATTCTTCAATGAAATGGATATTAACATGACATGTTTAAGACTGATTAAGAAAAACATTTCTAGAAGCTACAGTCAAATCTTAAGGTCACACACAATAAAATAAACTACAAGTGGTAGGGAAAATGGGGAAAGTGGACAAGGGATTATTATTTGGCAAAACTAATGGGAAAACAAGCAATATAGGAAATGCAGTGGAAGCGATGTAGAAGTAAAGAATCGTTTCGTTCCAGTTTCCCACGTATGTGAAACGCAGGGACCTCTATAGCGGTCTATGAGACAATACATATATTACAGGAAGAATTCTGCTCCAATAATACTGAAAAAGGAATAGGCAGTTTCGGCAAAAATAAACACTACCTTTTTTAAACCCATTCTTTAATTATTTGATAATATTTGCATTTATTCGAAAGATTGAATTTCATCCCCAAAGAAGACTTAATTACACTTAAAGCTGTAAGAAATCGAAACCAATTGACAATGAGTCTCGTTACTCCGGATAATAATGTTATCTGAGATGGCATTTAAATATTTTGCGATAAATTGAAAACCTAATTCTGTGTGATATAAATGGACACGTTGGAAGATAATGATCAGATCATTGGGGGTTGTAGCTCATTGACCATGCGCTTTTTTTTTGCCAATTAGCAATTATCTTTGCACTTTTTCAAGACAGCTGCAAACGTTAAATGGTTGATTTAGATGCCAAAAGTGTAAATAACGTAAAATTACATTATCAGGATACTTTTACTTGGTCATTGTTAAATGGAAATAACTACGTGTAATGGAACATTGTTGCATGATTTTAAATTTATGAGTCTGGCAAAGCTTTGTCGCTGGGTAAGGCTTTCCTCTAATGCACCATTATTATTATGTAATCATATTTTCGTTCAATTCCATTGTTACGGCAATCACGGTTTCGCACACTCACGTCGCAACCTTAAAAAGGTCGTTTTAAGCCATTAAATTGTTCTTTTGTCATTTCCTTTATGATCGCTGAAAATAAGCATTACTTCCCCCAGGAATTATTGAGAGACACAAGAGCAGGTTTTTCTCCAAGTGCAGAAAATCTATTGTCTTCAGATGGGGGTCAGTGGTGACATCTCTTCTCCTTGTTGCGCATCATGACAACGGAAATGATTATCCTGTAGACAGACGACTGGAAGAAATAGAAACCATTCATCGTTTTCTTCTTCTTTGATATAAATGTGTTTTCATGATAAGCCTGAGGGGAAAGGAAAAATTGCGACAAGTTAGATATGCAGTCGCAAAAGGGAAGCTCGAAAGAGCTTGTCAGTTTTATATTCTTAATGGTTCTTTGTCTAGGAAACATTTACGTTAGCAACTATGCTCAATGGAACGTCGATTTTTCTCATCTTAATTTTCCTTCAATCTTATACCTTTATTTTAATTGGTGAACCAACCAATAGGTATAGAATCCACAAAGTAAACTAAATTTTTACATATAATATACATTCGTTGTGAATCTGGGAAATTTCCTTGGTGCATGTCTTATCTGGCAAAGTTAACATGCACCCTAATGAAATTTTTAGATATTGTTATAAAGTCTAGCAACTATACAAAAAATAACATTTTGCAAGGCACTGAATATTTACGCGGTGGTATACCCAAATTCGCAACATAACCGACAATTTTATTACCGGGAAAGCGTGTACGACTTTACATAAAGTTTCTCAAAACGAATCGATCATTTTCCCCTATTTCTTAACCCACCCATTCGCCTCGTCATAATGCATGTGACACATTTCCACAGCTTTCCCTGAACTTTACATTATTTAGCAATTCTTTGCTCATATTTTCAGTTTGGATTGATGTGCAATTTCATTGACAAATCACAGATAAAACGCATATTCTTTCGCAGTTGACAGGCAATGTTCTGTTAGCTTCCGCTGCCTGCGATATAGTCCGTCCCCGTTTAATAATTAATAAGCCAGACTTTCTTCGGTGCTTCAGAAGGCGGCAAGGATTCGTCGCGCTGCATACAAATTGACAAATTGGCTATCGCCTGACAGAAGATGCTACTGGGACCTTTCTTTTCCTGGATCTGAAATTATTGCCATACTTTCAAAGACTTATAGTGCCGATAGGGGCACAGTTACACGTTCCTCGGGTCATTAGGCGCCGCCGCTAGAAGAGGGTGCATTGCCGCGTCTTTTGCATAAGAACTGCGTGATTTATTTGGTATGGCATCATATGGCAGAAACCGCGGCTAGGGAAAGCGAACCGGCGGCTGGATTTAAAGAATCAGCGACCGTATGATGGGCATGTATTGGGAAAGAGAAGGAAAGGGAAGCATTCGTAGTAAGAGTGGAATAGCTGGATGGTGGCATTAATATTTAAGAGACTGTCTGGCGATTTGACCTATGACCTTCCGACGAAACGGGAGAGTGTTGCCAAGGGATAGGAAATGGTGTCGTAGGGCTAACTAGGTCTGTCTGTATTTTAATTTGTCTGTGTATAAAGTCATCAAACTAAGGGCTGATCGTATCCTGCACCCCTTCACCATGCAATAAGCTTTGATCCAAATGAATTCCATCATTCGACATCACTGATGCCTCAGTAGCTTTCATATCATTACACTCATGAGAAAAACAGGGACAAAAAGTAGATACATTTGCATATGAAAAATATTTAGCTAGATAGTTGACAAGAAAGCAACTTATAGTTATAGTTATTCATTAGCTTAGATACCTTTTAATTCAATTAATCACAGACCAACCCTAAAATTAGTCACATAGGTTCTACTTTTCCATTTATTTTGTAAGATTATATACACGTTTGGCTTCTCCATACAGGTTGTAACCTGAAAATTACTAAATATCAGAGAAAACCTGTAAATAGAAAACGAAGTTTGAACTAACAGACAGAAGAGAAATACGGACTTCCACCTTCTTATGCATAAATCCTAAGATCTACCAAGCAGCTTCATTACAAATTCCTATTAGGCCGACCCACCTGATTTTAGACGGAAGAGAAAACACATGAGAATACATTTTATCAACTCATACCCTCTGAATTCAAGTTGGGACATACTAATTCCACAACTCAGCCGTTCTTAATCTTCAATGTTTTTATCCCGAGGATAAGAGTTTAGGGAGATTCTGGGAATACGAGAAATATATTTCAATAATTCTTGGATATTTTGCGATATTATGCCATTCAATTACTCCATGACAAATTTTATGCAATAGAAAATGAATGTACATAAGATATTTTAGACAACAAGGAGTACAGTTAAGAGAAGGGGTATCAGGACAAATAGGGTATTAAGGGATAGACATAAAAAAGTATGAAACCGCTGATACAGATCACAAAAGTCTATTTGTTGGGCAAAGTTCAATATTATCAGTGTATTGAGTAAAATGATTTATCAGTTTGGCTTTTCGTCTCACCTGCAACAGAGAAAACAAGACTATTGCTAGGACTGATTCTCAATTTCGGGAGGCGATTTGGATAAAAATAATTGTAGTGGCCCATCGGGTAAAATAATCTGTAACCCCCTGTCGGGGTTCCCTGTAATAATTAATTGAAAACTTGTTAACGGGGTTCAAGCTACCTAGCAACACAAAGCCTTGTTATTCACATTGGTGGGAATATTCTTCCCTGCTTGCTTGTGTTTTTTTTATAAATATTATGTAAATGTTCTTATTTTTATAACTTCCCTGTTACTGATGGACGTAAGGACAATTTTTGCAGTACAGTGCTTAATCAAAAACCTTTTTTCATGAATTTTTTCGTCAATACTTTAAATCCTTGTATCAATTGTGAGATTTCAGTGAAACTCAGTGACTTTGAAAATTGTCATTTCTAATTATTCTTAGATTGCATACGTTTAATATATTTGAAAAACTTCTCCGCATTTACTTGACACTTCATAGAATTTGACTGCGTACTTCAATTATTGCTAATTTTATTGGAGTATTTTACACGAGTCGCATCAAAACATGTAGGGCATTTGCATTTGTGTAATTTTAAATTTAGTTTATAAATATGAAATATGGCGACTGCTTTCCTTAACAGAAAAAAACGTGAAGGGATCGTATCTTACTTGAAGCTCTAGATGAGAGTCAAAAGATTTCTTCCAAATATTTCACGAAAGAATATCCACGATAAGTGATAGGAAAAACAACGTCTTGCGTAAGTGAATGATGACCTACTTCGTGCGAACGTGCGCCCCAGCAAATTCTTATCTATCAAATTTTATGCTCCATTTCTGAATGGTGTTATCAGGATCTACCGACATAATGAATACGCGAAATTTTCGCACGAGGATAATCCGAAAATCGCCGCTTTCATCCTTTTTATTCTCTAATCCTTTCACCGCAAACTATCACGCATTTTGATGTTGACCTGGCAAAGAAATTTCGGAATGTTAGAAAGTGGGATTCCAATAGGTGTTCACGGTAAATAAGAGCGGAGATTTAATCGGACGAGGAGGGAAAACCATCATGGGAAGAACTGTTGGAAAGCGAAGATTTTCAAAAGAAGCGGGGATCACAAATCTCACTAATAGATTTTGGGATCTACGTCGAAGAAAGTGGTATTCCGTGTTTCTCTAACTGCTTTATCTATCTTAAGCCACCAGTCCTCAATATATGAGTTGGCGTGGATTAAAATGAGATAAAATGAAAGCTCGAGGCTTTTGAAGATCATATTTTCGATCTCCAGTTCATGTAGGTCAAGGTCGGGGATTGTCTCGGATTGTTTACTTTTATTGAGTTTGAGATTAGATATTTTAGAGCGAAATTGGTTCCAATAGGTCTGATTTAACCGTACGGGACCCAATTTTCGTATCAGATTGTAAACCGAGAAGCTCTAGATATTTGGTGTTTACTCTAAAACCGACAGCAGGTATCATGGCAGCCTCAGAGCCTTTCCTTCCACGGAGCAGCTGTCTTTCAGTCGCATTACGCAGCTCTTTATTTCACGCACTTCTTGCAGGTTTTAGCCGGAATGGAAATTAATGGATAGGCGCTAAAATTACCTTCTACGAATGGAATAATTTCATTTCATGCTAAAAAAATCTCTCAAAAAAGTGATAAAAATATTCACTAATTTAAGACTTACAGTGCAACGCAATTTTCCATGAGCGAAAATAAAGAAACTACCGCGAACATGGGAACTGCTAATAAATAGAAACCGATAGGACGTCACGTATGTGAAGACTCAGCATAACATTTGAATTCTGAGGAATTATTTGGAATATCAAGTGTTTCTCTGCGGTACAACTGTTAAGAAGTAGTTGTGTCAAAGATTGTGAATCAAATTTGATTTTTTTTCCGTTGATGTCAATGTTCGCAGCGAAATCCACCTATAAATGAAATTAGGCAGAGTGTTTGAAAATACTAGGCAAAATAATTCATATCAATATAATTATGAATGTTCGGTTTTATCAACAGCTTTTGGATTGGATTCGTGTTTTCTCGAATCAGGGTTTCCGAAGGAACTTACAGGTAAAATTCGTAGAAAGGACCTAGGCGAAGTAATTCAAATACATCGGTGCTTTTCTTAAGACGATAAAATTGGTTTATCTCGTTCTTCAATAATTGCTCGTTGTCAACAACATTCGGCAAAACAGTCGCACAATTACAATCTTACAATGACGGTTAATTTAGTAATTTAGTTAATCAATTCTACAATTAGTGAATTTTATAATCGGGCTTCATATTTATCTCTGAATCTTAGAAAGTGCGGTTCTATAATTTTTCTCATAAGTGCATACTCGAGTTTTGTATCTGCCCGCAAAATGTTTTTCTTCTTTTTTCAACTGCTATCTCTCTCTTCAAATATTTTGAGAAAAATAATAGATGATAGGAGAGACGTATTAGTCTTTAAACCCATCTTTACCTGACTAAAACGTTTTGTTGTGATTGATCATGGAGAAAGGGCGTAAAAGCCAAGCGATCGTTTTTCTCTTTCGAAAATCACGTTCGTTATACAATCGTATCGAGTTTACCAATCGGTTGCGACGACAACGAGATTTTCGGCTCGGTGCATTTCCTTCATTGCTTACATAGTGCGTTTCAGAATGACTTCCCGGACTAAGATATCCTCTGGCAGGGAAATTATCCCGATGAAGGAGAGTTGACGAAGGAATGCAGCTTGACTGGGAGTATAAGACGTTGGGGTCAAAGCTTCGGAAGAGGAAAAAGAAGCCTCGGCGAACACGGCCGAAACTTCCGAGGGGACGGGTGGTTTTTTCGTGATTTCGGGAGTGGAAATGAGAGAGGGTTGTATTTCCTGCGGTTGGAGTCGCGGTTAGCACTCCGGCAATCGCTACATTAGCGCCTTTTCGTACAGGGCTGGCTCTGGAAAATGCAGGAAGAGTAAAGAGGATATATCGAATTCTCTCCTGCTTTTCCGACATTTTAATTTTCGTGTTTGAGTATGGCATTCGTTTTTATTGAAATGTGACCCCACGTCTAATGCATTTTATTTGATTTGCTGGGTAGGAAAACCGCGGTTGGTGATATCAAATGTCAATACCCCTTTGAAAACAACCTCAGAGTTAATGAGAATAAGCTAATAGCCATCCCGTGAAGATTTTATTGAGGATGTAAACAAATTTGTGCATTTGTAAGCAATTTATTTACAAAGAGAGAGGAGAAAGAAATTGACTTGCTCAGTTTTTTCAAAGTTGTATCTTAGTTTTTCTTAAAGGTTTCGGCGCGTTTTCTCAATACTCAATGAAAGATACATTAATAGTGTCTCAATTATGGTTTTGTCGGCACAATGAAATGAAGAGATTTGATCTATGTAAGGATATAAGCAATGAGGCTTGAACCGCTTATATGCAGTAAAATCATGACATTACATGAGCTTCAAAGTCGTGAAGGTCGACAAGATTCAATAAGATCTCCACAGTTGTCGAGATTTGGAGTATAATTAGGTCAATAAATCGAGTTCTTCAGAATTCAGAACATAAGAAAATAAGTTTTGAGGTTTTGTAAAATATAATGTTTAAATCTCAGTCAGCTAGGTTAGAGATGGCTAGGAAAAATCCATGGGAAGATTTTTCTAGAGACCGCAAAATGAAACGTGTTAAGGGGTCAGATTTAGCCTCTGGAATGTTTTGAAAGAAATAAAGATGATTACCAGATGAAATAGGAACCATTACCTCTTTGCCTCAGGCTGTGTAGGATATTCCATTGAGTGAATATCTCAACGTGCAAGGAATTCCATGATATCAATTTTCTTCATGAATGTACGTACTTATGATACACCAAATTTCTATAATATTTTTACCATTTCAATGTGTTTATAATTATAAATATATATAAATTTCTTAGAGTAAAAACCGATATCAGATGTAAGAAGAGACTTGATAGTCTCAATCTCGCCATTATAAAGTCGAATTGATATTATTATATTTCTGAAGTTAAATTTTCCTGGATGCAGCGGCAAATTTTCGAAAGGGGGAAATTTTATCAAGCATTTGTAAGTTGTCATTATGATTGTTATCGCAAAAGTGATTGAACTTTTCTATTATTTATACGATAGGTTATAATTGTTCATTCGATATGTGCTGTATAAAAAATTATCGCTCCGTTTTTCGGATGAGGAGGATGAAATTAATCTGAAATTAATTTGACATATAAGTGTGAAGGTTATTCGAAGTTGAGGAACGAGACAAGCTATTAAACATTAATTTGTGAAAGATGAAACGCCTGTAATTTACATATCCGTTCATTCAGTCATCCATTCACAAGATAAGCTGTGCTAATCTGTCTACGTATTTCAAATCACAAGCAATTTGTCGATTTTGCACTCTTCGAATTTTATTTCATAATTACCATTACGATATTCTTGATAAGAATCTTACGCGGGAATAATTTCACCCAATATTTCTGCATGATTTGTACGTATGAAAAGAAACAACTTCCGAGATATCTACGGCGCTCTTAATTCTTTCAACTTCAGATGATCTACGGCAGTAGCCATAGATGAAATCCTTAGATTACAAGCAGCCAGAGAGGAAATCCGAACAAAGTACATTTAAACTAGAAACATCTTACGTACACTCTCGCTTCCCGATTCATTATTCACTTCCTGCGTCGGAGATAAGGACATGAATTAAGGAGCTTAACGGCATAAATCTCAGAATACGGCTAGAGGCAATCTAAATCTGCCAGAAGGGTTTGCAATTTAAAACGTCGTGCAATATATTGCCTCAAACTTTCTTTACTTATATGTAAGTGAGAGTAAAATGTTTTAATATGTTACTCCACTGGGAGATAAAATTCCATAATGATTGGTTCTACTTTTCACTGATTTACTTACTGAGTTATTCATCGAATGACAATAATGTAGAAGGATGTATACAGTTCGTAGAATCTCATTATCGAGAAGGTTATTTAGTTAGTGTAAGGAGTAGAGTTGGTTTTTGCAAGACAGGAAATATCTCAGTGCCCCACATTAGGGAGTTAACTCGATGCAGAGAAATAGGTGTTATCTAGAATAATAATTTCAGTACTTTTGACCTCCGCGGCACATTTGCGTTTTAGCTCTTCAAGACAAACGGGGCCGGAAGTCTACCTAGGCTGGAAGTCAAACCCCTAGGTATTTGGGCAGTAGCACCTTGGTATTTGGTAGTAGTATTTGGGAGTAGTAGATCTCATCAATTCTAGTAGCCTTAGAATTGATGAGATCAGGCAAATTTAGTGTATATTTGTTTATTTAACTATTTTTTAAAGCCCCCACTGAAATCTAGAAAAATTACAGTGAGGTACCCAAAACTAACGCAAACTAACACAGACATCGATTCCATAACCCGAAAATTTCTTTTAGCCAGGACTCAAATCCGGGACCTTGGCGTTGGAAAGCATTTGGCATTTCGCCGCATACCTCGTCAAGAATTCAAATTGAATTTTTGGCGCAATAAAGAATTAGGATTAAAATAACACATTGCAGCATATTACCACTTCGCCAATTACTAAAATACTCTAATAGATGTTACTGAAAGGCGTGTGGACCTGTATACCTCTATGTACCTCCTCCTGCGAGGAGGCGAGAAACGCAAGTACATACGTTCCTGCATTAAAGCGCACAGTTACTAGTTGTTTAAATTAAAGATAGATCCGGAATAGACCTTTAAGTATAGAATGTAGTATTAAATTTTTTTTTCAAGCAACCCTTCAAAAGGCGCTCCCGGGTAGCTAAGTGTGCAACGCGTTAGTCTTCGGTGAAAGTGGTCCCGGGTTCGATTCCCGGTGGGGACCCACGTGCGAAATGACCTAAACAGTCGAAGCATTTTTAACCGTAATTTTTTAACCGTAATTTTTTAACCGAACTAATACTTAAATCCTTTAACCGAAAATAAAGAGCACATATGTTCCAAAGAAAATTACGTTTTGTACCTTGAATTCTATGCCAACGGCAAGATCTTTAACACTGTTTAAGCACCAGTGAGCCGCGAAACACAGTTTGGAAAGCTCTGATCTGGAATAAGGATTCTCAGATTAACGCGATACAAATTTAATAATGCCAGAAATGGAAAAAAGTCAAGAGAATGTGATATACGCAAGAAAATAAAGAGAACAAACAAATAATATCAGGTGAAGTTAAGTGAAGGTGAAGTGCATTAGAAAGCTCGTTCATACTTTCCAAGTAGAAAAGTACAAAAACTTAAAAATATAAAAACACGAAGGATCTTCCATCAGGAAGCAATAATTTAGGACACAGAGAGTTAGCTTGAGGAGCATAAATTTTGATCTATTTCGATATCAGAAAATTTATTCTAACAGCAGAAAACTACGCGCTAACAGATCGTTAGGATAAAACAGAATAGAATAGAACACTTTATTGATACTAAACACTTGCAGCACTAACAGAGCAAAGGAAAAATCTGTTTGCAAGTTGGTATCTCGTCTGTTTAAAGCTTATGTTTACATACCCTCTTTTAAAATTACGACTTTTAAATT
Source organism: Ladona fulva (assembly GCA_000376725.2). Lineage (NCBI taxonomy): Eukaryota > Metazoa > Arthropoda > Insecta > Odonata > Libellulidae > Ladona > Ladona fulva. The sequence goes on along the minus strand of KZ308360.1, from coordinate 619,891 downwards.
ACCAATGTATAAATTTGAAAATGTATATAAAATAATACACAAAAGTTGCATGGTTCATAGTTATAACATATTACATAAAATAAAAATACATAATATAGCAAAGTGATGACCATTTGTGCAGGATCACACATCATATTATATATTTATATGAACATCTTCAAATAACTCTCTTATTGAATAGTAACATTTATTAATTAAAAAGTTTTTAATCTTTTTTAGAATAGAACATGATTTGTGACAGTCTTTGTCTCATGACAACTGTTAATTTGTTATATACTCTTCTTCCCCAATACTGGGATTTAAAACCTGAGAACTGCACTTACTAATAAACTTATTACTATCCGATCGCACTTCATGGACAAAATTACAATTCCCGTCGTAATTTCCAAAACATTGCAGAAAGAAAATATTCTTAATTAATATAATAAACTTTAGAAAATCGGTCTGCGGAAAAGATAAGACTAGAAAAAGTAAAATAGGTATAAATTATCTTTGGGAAACGAACGTTTGAAAAATTCACAGGTCGAAATCAGAAGAGAAATCATAGAGAGCGAAATACGTGTATAAAGTAAAAGCGAAAGGAGAAGGTGGGGCCATATGAGATAGATTATATTTTCCATTACTAGTTGGGGAGATTAGGTTGCTATTAGGGAAAAGTTGAACTGAGAGAGAAAATGAGTTATAGAATAGAAATCTTTGAATGCTCGTTGACAGCCAGCTTAGCTGTGGCTCCATGCTTTCTCCTCCTAAAATCAAACCTGCTCCTACTTTTTCCTTGCCTTCAGGTGAGGTTCTTCCAACATTTATGATAATCAAATCGACATCTAAAATTTATTGCGGAAAAATTATCAACGGACTTAAAGGAATCAGTTTCTGGATTATAACAAAGGATGGGTATTGACTTTCTTTATCGTTAGCGGTGTCCACTTGTCAACTTCGGTGACGGCTCCCGGATAGACAAGCGGGTAGCGCGTTTGTCTTTGATGAAACCGGTTCCGGGTTCGATTCCTGATGGGGACCCATACGTGCGGAGTGACCTCAGCTGTCAAAGCACTTTTCACAAAACTATTACTCTTTTGTTGGTATAAAGCCCTAAAGAACTCTCTAAAACCTAACTTATGAAATGAGTACTTAGTAGCATCTTACAACATCAATTTAATACAATCAACTTTAAAACCAACAAATTTACATCTAAAGTACAAACAAACAGATTTGGGTTGTAAAAAAGAACTCTTTTACTTAATGATTATGGAAAAAATATACCATTATCTAGCTATTTTCGCCAACATGAAAATTTCTCGCTGTGGAATACAGTATGCTCTAATTTAATTTGACACCATCATCACGGGTTATCTGCCCTGGTCGGCGGATCCTTAGTGTTCTTATCTACACCTCTAAACTACACTGCTCCTGTCTTGCGCTCTTTTCTTCATCGCCTCGTATTCTTATCCGTCCTGTACATGGTCTGTTATCTTCACCTTCCGCCCTCCTCTTTTTCCTGGGTCATCGTACCTTGCCGTACAACATCTCCTTCAATAGACAATCCCTTCTCAGCTCATGTCCAAGCCAGTTTTCTTCCTCCTCCAAACTGTGTCCATTAAACTTACATTTCCTTCCACTTTTTCCAGGATTATACTTTACTGTATATACTATGTATATTTACTGTATATATTTTATACTTACGCGGCTTTGTAATTCCCACCACTATCCTTCACACCAAAATTTCAAATGCCTCCAATCTTTTCCGGTCTCTTTTCAACAAAGTCCACGTTTCGCATCCATTAACGATACACTACAAAACAGATGACTAATCTTTTCTTAGACTAATATCCAATTTACTACCTTCTGTTTCCGAACGAATATAACCCCAGCCATTGCTATTCTCATTTTAATTTCCTGCTCACTACTTTAGTTTTCTTTCACCTCTGTTCCCAGATATTTACAACCCAGATTACAACGCCGCCTGTTCCAGCAATTTCCAATCGATTCTGACATACATGTCTTCATCTCATCCAATCCTCATTAACTTTTGTTTTGGTTCGGTTTAGTAGGCCCTGTACTTCGTGTTATTGAGGTGTTTCAGTGCAAAGTTCAGCTGCCGTTCATCCTCAAATAGAATCATGTCAGTCAGCAAATCTGTTGCATGCTATCCTCCTCTCTCCGATCGATACTCTTCTTCCAACTCTCCAGCACGTCCTGGCCATGTCCTCCGCATAAATGTTGCATAGGGAAGGGGAGAGGTAGCGGTCTTGTCTCACTCCCCTATCTATTTCGAACCACGCCTCTTGTCACCAAATCTTATTCACACCTGTTTCAAGCACAAGTTTGCGTTAAGTCCTCTCACTCTCCAGTTGACCTTTACATATTCTAATACGCTAATTCACTTCATTTCAATCAATACGAGAAACATTAGGATAATAGTTCATTCTGGTGGAGGATAAAGATTTACTTTGCTTAGTTGTCGTCAAATTAACATATAACGAAGTATTTTTTTACTCGAAAAACCCAAATAAAACGTATATGGCTGCTAGGGAGGATGTTTTTTCGCTAATGAATCTTCCTAGAATCTCTCTAGAAATCCAATGGATCTATCGTAGTAGTAGTAGTCATTTTAGAAGTATTTCGACAGCTTAGGTCATTTCGCACATGAGCCCCCTCCGGGAATAAACCCGGAACTGTTTTCACCAAAGACGAACGAGTTACCCATATGGCTATCCAGTGGCCTTTATTGGATCTACCTTATGACATTTCTGGCAATAATTTAGGTTACGACCTGAGGAGCTCTGTTTTTATGTAAATAAAAGTTAGAGAGATCCAAATAGCTGAAAATGGTAAATATTTTGATAGCATTCATTCCTTTTCTCTTCTTAGAATGTTTCCAGTGACTCACGCAGAAGCCCGTAGAGGATCTCCTGAAAGTTATTTTCGCAATATTTACTCTCAAGAACGGTTCCCTTTAAGCTGCGCTCCTGGACGGCAGCGCAACACGTTTTTAAGTGCCGCTCAGCTAGGGGGCTTCTCCTTAAATGATGTCACCGATTTATTGGGGCTTCTGAGCCCCCCTATCTCAAAAAGGGTCACATAGATCTTCATGCCCTATGCGATCAAGTGTCACAAATCCCCAGAGTTTGACATCATTTAAGGTCGACCCCTAATCCGACGATCTCTCGCTATATATTGAAACATTTGAAAGCCTTTAGCTTTAGTTTTCGCAAATGTATCAGTCATTTTTCATATCACTAATTGTAAAGTGGGATAAAATGATTCATTCCGTCTCTTAAATTAAGAAAATCGGGAAAATTGAGACTCAAAACTCTTCCTTGGTGTTAGTGGCACAGGTCCGTAAACTAAGCACCAGAATGAATTTTCTTGCAGCCCAAAGATGGACAAAATTAGAGAGAACTTTTTTCTCGGCGATGATTCGAGAATTTGGAGAGTTTTGAAAACCACTTCGGAAGCGAGTTGTAATGGCGTAAAATGAGCGAGTTAAGAACCAGGCGCAAAAAAGAAGCAAGTTTTTCAATACGCGTAACGGATCTTAGAGAACGACCTGCTAGCGGCTTTCTGACACTTACAATCCATCTTGATGGTATTATTTTGATCGCCCCAAAAACTCGTCCTGTCATTCAATGAGACTGGTAGATTTCTAATTTATTACTCACGGATCGACTTACAATGAAATCGACGAAAGCTTTTACCAATGACTTTGATTTGTTGAATTCAGTGGAAGTGAGCCAATTATCTTTCCAAGGAATGGTTTTATGCCGGTTTCCGATACATTGATTCTAGAAATGAGGTACTTAAAGGTCAAGTGGGGATTGCTTGAATGCTGTTTACACAGGAAATCCATACCGAGTGTCAACTTTTGTACCTATGTCACAAAGATTCATTTCCCTTAGAGCATATCCTTAGAAAACTATCGAAGATAATCAGATAATATTCCACTCTTTACGTATCAACCACGCTCTTTTAGAAACCAAGTTTTCTGCTGTATTTTTAATCTAACTACAGCAAAGATATATAAGTTTATATACTACTCGTAAACTTAAACGTTTCGTTTGACAGAGAACGTGATACTTTTGTTCAATAGCGCACAGCATAATCTCAATGATTTGCTATCTGTATTGGATGTAATTCATTTCTAGTTAAAATAGTAGCATCGCAACCATCCGCAGTAACAAAGTTTAACAATTATTATAATGCCCATAAGATTAACATACAGTGTAGATTGTATGCATCATGTACATCATTGTGTATTATATATCAGAAAACCTCGTAACCTTTTATATGTGGTTTTATCTATCCATATCATTAATATGTTGACAATTTTCATCTCATTAGGAGGAACAACCTCATGAATTATTTTACATTTAAGCTTGCACTAAACAGGGAAAACAGTGATCGCTGCAAGTAAAAAATGCATTCGTGAAAAGTGAAGAGAAGTAGGTAATGCAAATTCAAATACTCTGTAGCGTTATTTGATGGTTATATTTACGAATAGCATATTTTAAGAAAGTACAAAGGACGTTCCGATATATTGAACCAAAAATTTCTCTTCTTCAACAAAACATTTTCTGATTAAGAAGTTGACATTGAAAGCAAAAGCACAATATTTCGTCGACTTATATATTTTATCGATATATATAGCATCAACGACATATTAGGAAAGAGAACTAATTTGAAAAGTTAGAAATGTAAATAAACTGAAGTAAAACTGAAGCTTAAGTTCAGTTTCAAGAAGACAAAACATATAATTCCATAGTAACAGACAGATGGCAAAAAACCAAGAATTGCTTTCACTTCTTGTGGAAGAAGAAGTGGAGTGTACTAGGGTAAATGGACAGATTGGAAAAAGGATGAAAAAGTTCTGGGGCAAATCAGACGAAAGAGACACGTTGGATGCAATTGGAAAAATAAAAGTGAAGCTCATTGGACACGTACTCAGACTTGATGACATCCAAAGAAACAATTTGGAAGGAGAATATCCCGAAAAAAACTGAGAGGCCAACCGTGGATGTCACATTTTAATGTCTTGTTCTGTGAAATGTGATGCTGATTATTTATTGAAATAAGAAGGATGGCTGAGAACCGCATGTTACATGGCCGCAACAGCCAGGCTTCTTTAGGAAAATTAAGGCAATTCAAGGTTGGCTCTAGTACCATTTACGCATGGTTTTTAAGTGCCGCGGTGGTTATCAGAAAGGTCATCTGTAAGAAGATGCTAATACAGCGCAGTATCATGGAAGAGAGATATTTATTTATGAAGTCTTGGGGCAGTTTTCTTTCGAAGTCTCTCACGTTAGAAGAAAAAGATTTTCAATACATTCTCTTTTGTCTTTTTCCGAACTGACTCACCAAAAACCTGTGAAACTGGTAATGATTTACGTTCGAAACGGGGCTCCCTTGGTTCATTCAAAGATGGATCCCAAGCATAAAAGGAAAAATTATGATAATCAGTGGTAGTGAAGATTAAATTCAACTTTATTTTTTCTCAAAATGCGTGCCGTAGATTCTAGCTGGATTCCTTTGACGCTTATCGGAGGACACAGGAAAGCTCTTTCATGTTATAATAGTACAGATGCGTCATTTCTTTTTTCTCCTGCAAGTATGTACTTGACAAGATTAGGGATATTATTCCATAGGAAGTACTCAATGACCAACTCAACTGATTTTAAAGCTCAGAAAAGCTATAATGAAACCAACATTTATTATACAGAAAAAATGCAGATAATAAATCGTAATAGCGAAGAATAACTATTAGAAATAAACTNGAACTAATTTGAAAAGTTAGAAATGTAAATAAACTGAAGTAAAACTGAAGCTTAAGTTCAGTTTCAAGAAGACAAAAAATATAATTCCATGGTAACAGACAGCGGGCAAAAAACCAAGAATTGCTTTCACTTCTTGTGAAAGAAGTGAAAAAGGTCTACTATTTGAGTAGCACATTTGGGATTAAATATAAATTCTTCCTAGTTATCAAAAGAAGGGCTGTTGTTACACAAGATTCTCATATCAAGAACAGTCTCATAAATAAACAATCTTTTTCGTAAAGAAAAGTGTAAAAGTTGATTTTGCCCAATAACGTGTGGCCCTAAGAATATCCGCCCGAAAAACGGAAGACCCGGGTTCAAGTTCCGGTATTCTCAGAATTTTTCCACGTCCGTTTCTCCTTGGAAACCTTATTATTGTTAAGACTAGAAGCAAATCTGCGTAAATTTTAATTTTTAGTGAGTAAATTCGAATGCGAGAAATGGAAAATAGGTAGTGACAGAAAAATCCAAAGTTGAAGCTGCTTATCTCTGAATAAGTAATTAATGACAAAACTTGTACGAATTGTTATTATTTATTTATTTGTCATTAGATACTTATTTATCGTGAAGTTCCACCAAGTTGATACTTCATCTGCTTACCTATGGTTTTCAGTGGAGTGTACCAGGGTAAATGGACAGATTGGAAAAAGGATGAAAAAGTTCTGGGGCAAATCAGACGAAAGAGACACGTTGGATGCGATTGGAAAAATAAAAGTGACGCTCATTGGACACGTACTCAGACTTGATGACACCCAAAGAAACAATTTGGAAGGAGAATATCCCGAAAAAAACTGAGAGGCCAACCGTGGATGTCACATTCTAAAGTCTTGTTCTGTGAAATGTGATGCTGATTATTTATTGAAATAAGAAGGATGGCTGAGAACCGCATGTTACATGGCCGCAACAGCCAGGCTTCTTTAGGAAAATTAAGGCAATTCAAGGTTGGCTCTAGTACCATTTACGCATGGTTTTTAAGTGCCGCGGTGGTTATCAGAAAGGTCATCTGTAAGAAGATGATAATACAGCGCAGTATCATGGAAGAGAGATATTTATTTATGAAGTCTTGGGGCAGTTTTCTTTCGAAGTCTCTCACTTTGGAAGAAAAAGATTTTCAATACATTCTCTTTTGTCTTTTTCCGAACTGACTCACCAAAAACCTGTGAAACTGGTAATGATTTACGTTCGAAACGGGGCTCCCTTGGTTCATTCAAAGATGGATCCCAAGCATAAAAGGAAAAATTATGATAATCAGTGGTAGTGAAGATTAAATTCAACTTTATTTTTTCTCAAAATGCGTGCCGTAGATTCTAGCTGGATTCCTTTGACGCTTATCGGAGGACACAGGAAAGCTCTTTCATGTTATAATAGTACAGATGCGTCATTTCTTTTTTCTCCTGCAAGTATGTACTTGACAAGATTAGGGATATTATTCCATAGGAAGTACTCAATGACCAACTCAACTGATTTTAAAGCTCAGAAAAGCTATAATGAAACCAACATTTATTATACAGAAAAAAATGCAGATAATAAATTGTAATAGCGAAGAATAACTATTAGAAATAAACTGAAATCAATGGTTTAACCTTCGTTTTCGGACTTCAGAAAATATTCACGATTACAAACAGGTCTGAGAATTAAGGATGTGGAGGGGTTAATTAATTGGCTAGCGCTAAGAAACAATGGAGCAACTAGCTTCACTCTTAGAAGATGGCTAAGTAGAATATTTAAGTCATAAGCTATATAAATAGCTGAACATTCTTCCTATAAAGGAACTTTTTCCTTCTTAAGTTTTGTTTGAGTAATAAAAT
>KZ308360.1:572309-611926 GCA_000376725.2 Ladona fulva | reverse complement strand
GACTAAATCCTGGCATTAATTCATTGGCTTTCAAAAGTCATTTCGGTTGTTGAACATTTAAATATGTTGATTTCTAATTAAAATTCGCATCTTCGAAGGAATGGTGAATTATTTGACGTGTTAAAGATCCAAGGGGAAAATTTTCATTGAAAATTTTGGCGACCGATGAGATTTGAAGCTTTACTTTACCTCGATTATTATCTTTAAGATAAAATAATATGACGAGGAAGCTGAAGAATGGTGAGAAAAAAATAAAATATCATTGTTCAAGATACTTAAAATTTTGGTGATAAAAACGCTTCCTTTCCTTAATCTGAGAAAAGAAAATGAAATACTCGGTAGCATTTTCAAGGTAAGATGCATCGAAGGTTTAACTGGATAAGTTTCATGCATTTATTATTACCGAACATGTAATGGTGCTCCGTCCATTGAGCGATCAGCGACTGAGAGAGAATACTTTCAGAGATTTCTGATTGACCAGTTAAAAATATATGGACGAGGCTATATTGGGTTGGTTAGGTTTCGCTTTGGCTATTCCAGAATTCAGAATTCACCACTTAGGAAGCTGATTGTGCTCTCGTTAAATTTCTCAATAACTCCTCCATATATACAGGTGGTCTTCGACTTAAGGCCAGGTAACATTCTAAGGGTCCGGTCATGAGTTGATTTTTTCATTTTCATTTATTTTAATTTTTTGCCAAAGCCTCCACTAACATTCAAATTTTAACCTAAGTCATGTAAGTCGGTTTAAAATTAGCTATTAAACTATAATGTGTGTTTATATTTGGATCATTAGTCTATGATACATAGCTATAAATTGACGAAATTAAATTAGGAATATTTATTTAACAACGAAAGTTTCGAAGTTATTGGGCTATCGCTTGCCGAGTGTTAGGGAACCAAACGCACGAAGGTCGAAATTGGACGTAAGTGCGAGTGGTCACATAGGTCGTAAGTCGAGAACTACTTGTAGCGATATCACGGCTTTGTTAATCTCAAGAATCATGTTGTTAATTCTCATAAGAAATAATTATTATTATTATTTTAATATTATTACATGTTACACATGGAATAATAGTCCGGCGGTAACTTATTACTATTCTACAATAATTGCAATATTACACTTTATTGTTATACAGAAATATACAATGCTAATTTTAGCATATTTCCGCCAACCATAGAAAAAACATCAAGCTACACAACACCAATATAATACGCACATACATTTTCAGGTTACAAAAATTAAAATTAAACTATGGAAGTGTAAACAAATCAGTATTTTTTACTCAGTTTTCTGAAAAAAACTCGCAAGTTTGTTTCATCGCTCCAAAGACTGTATAATGTGTGCTTAAAATGTACCATAACTGACTTTCACCTCAGGGCGTGGTATTTTATTGATTTGATAGAGTTAAAGTGGAGATAATAGTTAATATCCCTGCTAATCCGTCATATGTATTAACTATAATATCCACAATGACTCGAACGAAATATCATAAAACCAGGCTTCAAAGTGAACATAGGTTTAAAATCCATTTTAAGTATACATTATAATAGCGGGCCTGAGTCGACGTAAAAGGTTTTTTCAATCAATAATCACCGAAAAAGAGTATTGCTCAGCTGTCGAGGGAACACATAAAATGTGCAAAGCGTATTCTTTCGGGACAATAGTTTTCTCTTCGGAGTCCTTGGAAAAGCTGGGTGAACTATCAGCTAAGAGAATAAGTCCTTCCGTGCGCATACAGAGGCATGAGCAGCTAAAAGCGTTTGCCCTTAAATGCGAGAAATATCCGTTCCGTGTTAAGGTTTTTCATTGCTAATCTAAGGTCTTTCCTGTGAGAATTCAACTCAACCTTTTCTTTCCGAACGCATACGTTTCCAGCTGCACTTCCGGTCTGCATTCTGTTTAGCCTTAATGACAAAGAGCGTTCCCAACGAGCCACGCTTTCCTCGAAGAGTCCATTTAAATTGCGGGAGGAGATAAATCCTGGTCGGTTATAAGGCTGTAACAAAGAATTCCTAGACTAAAATCAGTCTGTAATAGAAAATAAACCATCAAAGCGGTACATAAGTTAAATTTGAATGTGTCAAATCCTTTCACAAGATACATAAATCTATGTCAAAATAAAAAGATGTAAAAATAATTGCCAGAACATCGCCTTCAAGGTTAGAATCGAGAAAAATAAATTTACAATGTTTTTCTGTGTATACACTTGAATAAATAACCAGGTCCCCACTCATAGAATTTAATTGGGTAATAAATTAGACAGTCGTAAAAAATTCTGGAATTTTCATCCGCTGAGTCTCGTGAAGATAATATTTTGGAAATGGAATCGTTGAGGATATTTCTATGCAGTGCACACTTCGTTGGAATTGGATCATATGAAAAACTTTCATAGTAGCAATTCAAACTTTTATCTCTCATGCTCGAACGTTCGAAATAAATGAAGATGCAAGACTTTTGGTGAGGGATAAAAAATATATTTCATGGAATTTTTAGGATAAACTGCTCTTAGCGACTTTCTTCCTGAGCCGACAGAAGTGAAATCAGTGATAGGTTCATTGAAAATGCGAAGATTTTTTGTGAATTATGGCCCCCAAAAGCAGTAATAAAAGGTTATTCGAGAAATGGTTAGTATCCTAGAGATGGTGAAGGAGGTAAATAACTTTTGTAGGTAAGGTTTGTTTTACCACCACAAAAATTGAGATTTAACACGGAGAAATTAAAGTATAGACGTTGATAAAACAGAGCAAAAGCTGTAAATCGAGAGGTATTTTAGAGCAATGTCGATGTTTGACTTTGAATCTAAAAATACTGTTTTTCCCAGTAATAAGAACAACGTATCTATCGATGTATGAATAATGCTGCGTAATGACATAATAATATTTGTCTCCCGTCATTGCTATGAAAATTGTGACCTCACTCCTCATCTTGCCTTATAAGCCTCATTCTTCTCCTGAGTTGGTGGTGGAAGGGATAAGGTTCACACCGGCCTTCGGACTGAACACTTTACAAGCTCTGCCGGTTTTCATATCGTATGAGGTATCACCTCACTCATTATTTCATCTAATAACCCCCATTCCAACTCCAACAAGTCTTCATTGCGGGCGAGATTGGGACTGTCAAGTCCCCTCTTACATTTAATGTAAATAAATAAAATAAATTTAATAAAACGAAGGGATATAGAGTTGTAAAAAAAGAGGGAACTATTTGTGGATAAAAACTTAAGTCAAGAGCTTAGGAAAAAATTCAACAGCAGGAAAACACCCACAAGAATGGGGGTGTGAAAAACCTGTGAAACCTACTGATACGAATAGCTAAATGTTAAACTAAAAAATTTATTTCTTTAATTTGAAACAAAGAGGAAAAAGAACATTTACAGAAAAAAACAAAAAAATTATATACAGGTATGGAAAAGCTTCCACACCAAAAGATATTAAATCTGGAAAAATTCAAAAAAATGAAAAAGAGGTAAAAATATACTATACTAATTGGTAAAAAATGAAAAAGAGGTAAAAATATACTATAATAATATAGTAGCTACTGAAGCATTAGAATCACCAATGTAGATCGTTAATTACAGTTTTCCTTATGAAATGGTGTAGGATTTTTGTCTTAAAACTGAATGCTTTAGAGATTATTTCCAGCTCGAGTACCTAATTTTTGTTTTGGAAATCTCAACGAACGCACGGAAGGTGAACTCGGAGAAAACTCCATTCGTCTAATTGGACGCCTTCCGCTTGCAGCGATACTTGGAAACGGGAAGCTTCTTCCTCGATCGCGCACTGGAAAGCGCACTATGACCACGCTGCATCTACTAGGGCTAAAAAGCCAGGAAATCGCATCTGAGAGCGAATCTAGAGATCGCATCCGCTGAGAGATTCGATAGAAGCCACGAGCATTAATCCAGAATCTTTCATCTGCCTCGCAAGTGGAAATCTCCTTGGGCTTCTTCGGATGAACCAGTCTGCTCACTTGCCTTTTCCTTAGCCTCTAACGAAGAGGTTTCAGGTTGACTGATAAACGCAGAGCTTTCTCCCACCGCGTCTTCGCATCGCCCACCCCGTCTTCCGTTCTTTCTCTCATTCGGATTGAATCCGTTTCAGCGCCAGAGGCATTAATTCGGTCTATGGAAGTTTCCGTGACTCTGAGAAAGAGCTGGCGTAGAAAATCCTTCCTCTGAGATAACCTCAATAAAGAAAATTATCGAACAGCGCTCGATGAGGAAGGTATAATTTTATTTGCCTTTAAAACATGAAGGGTCGCAGTCTATCGGATGGTCGAGCAGAATGGGAGTGAAACGACGTCATTGGGAGAAATTAAGGCAAAAAGTGTCTCACATGGAAACCTTACTTGGTGTGATTATAGTCGGATGATGGGGCAAATTTTTTCTGAAAGTACTTCTTGAAATAAGGAGAGAACAACAATTTTTGACCCCGGAAATGTGAAATTAACCGTAAATGCTCAATTCTTTAGTCGGAAAATTCAGGTGGACCATACTAGGAAGGTGTGTACAACAAAATCCTAAATAATAATTATTAAATCATTAATGCTTTTATGTTCTATTAAAACATTCAAGATTATAATATACTAATAAGTAGTTGTTAACAATTAGTATCTCATCTTAAAAAAAACAAGTTAAAACAATAAAAGTCGAAGCAAAAAATTTAGGAATAGCGTATACAGTTTTCAATGTTGAATGATTATATTAAAATATTATCCCTATCGGAGTGTAATGAATAGGCAGCGATTGATTGGTACTTTTGAAATGAGAGGTAATTTATAAGGAATTGATAAATATAGAATTACCTAAAGCTGAAACGGAAAATAAATAAATAAATTTCAATTTAAGGATAGGCAATGTTTCTCTATAAACTGAAGTGTTCTTTGATTTTATGAATATAAATTTACAGGGCACTATGAAGTCGTTCGCACCATTTTAGAACTGCTGAAGTAGAGAGTAAATGAATCCAAAGTAATCGTAACGTTTTTGTGAAACTTGAGTTATAATTCTAAATTACGATTTTAGTTTCTTCCTGCAGCACGTGTATTAATTCCTTGCTCCCTCACAATGTAAATTTAAATGTGAAATTGAGCAAAAAATGCATACAAAACTGATTAAGGGTTCGGCTTTAATTTAATCGGGTTCATACCTTTGTATTCCCATTTCTAGGTTGGTATTACTTTAATATACTTCGGAATACTGGAAAATTCTAGGGGAATCAAAGAGGCGATCGTCCCCTCCCCGACGACATTGCAGGAATAGCAATAAGCCTATTATCTGACGAGAAGCTTGAATTAAAATCAAATTGTGAAGTTTTCCACGATTACTATACATTTATCTCGTACATCACAATAAAATAGCATTGAGTAGTTCATTGAAGATGAGTTAATAAGGGCATTGTCTTAAATGGCACCCACTTTGTTGAGTACCGCCCCTACCCCCCTTAAATCCAGCTCAGCCTCGGGGTATGACATATATATGAAATATGAATTTTGAAGAACGGTAAAAGTTTAAAAAAAATATATTTGAACAATACAGGTTTACTTACCCGCGGATTATTAAATAATTCTCCTCGGAAAAATACTGTGATTTACCTTCGATATAGGAGCCTCAACAGATAAAGAGCGTGGTAAACAACGTGCTATAATAGCCATTCGAGGAAAATCTGCACCTACTTGGGAATAAAATTGAACGTGTTCTCTACATCAATTTCGCCAGTAAGCTCTAATCGTCATTGATATATGTGTATCCATCAGAGTAAGCAATTTTTGTTGCCATTGCGTGCATAAACGTATTCTAAGATAGGCTGTGGAACTTATCATAAAGATTTTCAATCAAACAGGTTTGCAGGCTGTTTGGTACTTGAAATATGTTTTCAGCCTCGATCGTGGAATTCCAAAGATTTTATTGCGCAACGACCTGTAATTTCTTTCTTCCTCAACGCGGCTCGTGGAATGTTTAAACTGGAAAATAAACCAGTTCAGCGCCAGAAACCATGCTCAAGATCCCCAAAAAGATAAGCTGAGAAGGTTCTCCGTCCATCCTTTAAAGAGAGAAAGATTCAAAGTATTACATTAAAGGGGGAATTTCATTTCAAACGAGATACTGTAGTTAAATCCACTACTTTTTTCACAAGCTAATAGTGGCCCAGCCAATAGCCTATAATAATCATCTTAGCTGATATCTTGAGAAAAATTCTTCTTTATTCGTTGAATACAATTTGTAGTAGTAGTATTTGGGTTTGAGGGTGCATCAACAGCATGGGTTATTTGCACCGCCGACAGAAATTATGATCCAGGAGCAAAAAGAGAAAGGATTTTGCTTTATTTATACTTATATTATTTGTTGTAAGTTGCGTGAAATGGCTATAGCAGTTAGGGTTTTTATTGAGATGTGATCTATTAGTTTAGTTTCTTTTGTAAATTTGACAATTTTCCCACTAGAGCTTTCATCGTCATTTAAAAAGACCTTCAGGTTCCCTTGAGCTGCGGTAGCGTAATGATTCGTTTCAACCCCAGGGTCCCGGGTTCGAGTCCAGACTAATAGATTTCTCTGGTTAGGGAATGATTATGTAGATTCGTCAATAATAATAGTTATTAAAATAGATTAAATCGGGATTATCTTCCAATTTCCATTAAAGAAATTATATTCGCCACACTTTCTCCTCACAGTTAGAGAAAGCGTGGTCAACGGGAATATTCTAATTCGAAGTTCGGAACAAATACGTACGGTAGGCTTCAATGAGAATTTTTCTCGAATTAGAACATCCATAAAGCAAAGGTTAAACGGATTTCCCCAGTCATTAAGGGTATCCTTTTTTGCGCAACAAATTTTACGAGTTGGGATCCCCTGAGAGAATCAACTGAGGAAGGAATGGAGATAATGAAGGACCTGCGCTAATCTTGAGAATCCAATATTTTAGTGGAATTCTTGGAATGCGGTCATTGCCTTACTCTCCTCTCTCTTTTTTTTAGAGTGATTCACCGCAAGAGCTTCCGAAGTGGCTTTTCGATTGCCAATGATTTTAGCGAGCCGCACTTATAAGTTTTCATGGTCAATAACCTTCTGAGAAGTTTTTGCTCGCGGTAAAGCGTCAATAATGTCTGAAACAGGTAGATGAAAAAATATACATAAACCAGTTAAAAGAACTAGCACGGTTACAAATGATTTAACTGTTAAGCTGACTAGAAAAATATATCTATCTAAGATTGATTTTATTTTATTTTTATTGGTGTGATATCCTGAGTTGCTTATAGATGCTAGTTTTAGCATTCATAGAACAGAGGTGAAGTTTTATGGGGTTCTTTTATGGATATTTATCGATATTTTTTACTTCTGTTTATTAGTCGTTTTTGAGGCATGCATCTAAGCGTGCGAAGTATTTCCCTTTCGCTGATCCTTAGTAAAGAGTACGCAAGTATTAGCTGTATATCACATGTGGTGTATATCAATTGTACGCATGTACTACACACATACTGTGGGAAGTTGTGAATTTTGAAAAGTTCTTTTTTCACAAAAATTATCAGTACTGATAAGTGGCAAAATATTTTTTATTAATACCTAATTAATGAAGATTCGTAAACCAAGAGAGGATCCCGACCCTTGTCCGTTCCGAATTATAAGCAACTTCAAGTTGGAGTATCAAGGATACATTTTACTGAGTTCTAATATCATAGTAATAAAGCAAATGTTGATTTTTAGAAAATTATTCACGCATTAAAATGCAGTGAACATTGTATGAGGTCCAAGGTGACTTAATAGGAGTTAAACTGCCGAAATGGGGATGAAAGGGACACCCCTGGCTTCGTTGGCTTGAAATTTATGATATACAGGGAAAGAGAGGGAAAGTAAAATTAAACAGGGAAATTTAGAAAAAGCTTCTGCAATCTCGGCTATAAATTAATCAACTGTTAGCTATAAATTATTAAGCTATTTCAACAGTGAAACCAGTCCGATCGATGGAACAAATTAATTTCCATACCCCTAATTAACTGGTTTATTGACCGAGCGTGGGAGACCGTCAACGAAGGTACGCTCCATATCGAAGAGCTGAAATTTTCTAGAGCTGAAATTTCAAGGCTTGACTGAAATGAAAAGTGGACGTCGGGCCCCTTTTCTGTCTGCAGACGCACGCCCACTTTCCTTCTCCCCGTGCGTGTGGCGCGGCGATTTCTTCCGCCCTTGATACACGGCTGCAGACACCGCCATCAACGTCTTCCACGAGCCACGCAAAAGTAGCGTAAACCTTTTTTCATTCGGCGAAACAGGATCGACCTGAAAACGGACCTTGACGTCCTATAAAACATTTGCGCACTGGTCATTCCTCCCGTAGTTCATGGTCGTCGTCTGGAGTCGCGCGTGCACTTTCCTTTTCTAACTGGTTTTAATTGACGTACTGTTGAATGATAATGTCCCTACAAGGGAGTTGAATTGCGCGTAAAAAGGGCGTTTTACCTTTGTGGATCCGGCGGAAGTCGTGTGCCGGTTCAGCCGCGCGAATTCTGCTTGCAATAGGGGAGAACTGGTTCCTTTCCGGGGTAACTACGTGAGGCCGCTAAAGCAGGCCCAAAGGGGATGGTTGAAAACCTTGAAATTTTCGTCTTCGAATGTAGAACATGTGAATTAATTTTGGTCTGTTTTGACGTTTCGAGTTCGCCTCGCCCGTCACACCAACGTCAGCGATGTGATGGAAACGATGAATAAAATGTCTAGAAAGATGTAAAGGAGGATATGATGAGATAGGAAGGAGTGAGGGAAGCAAGAAACTAAACTACTACTAAATAATGAAGAATACTAGATGCTATTAGAACTGTCTAACTAACTGTATCTAACTAGGTGGATATACTACAATTTTTAAATATTTTAATTAATGACAAAACTTGTACAAATCCACAAAATGTATACGAAACTTTTACCGGTTTCGGCAAGAGTTGAACCGATCGGTTCTGATGATGCCGTAAACTCACGCCGAAACCGGTAAACGTTTGCTATAATTTTTTTGGATTTGTACAAGTTTTTTCATTGAATATATTAAAATATATGAATCATGAAATTCCACCAAGTATCGCTTGATACCATTCATTGTGTGATTCTTAATCTATGGGGACATTTTTACCTGAACTTTAATTTTCTTCCTCGTGAAGATTCTCATCCTACGTCACGGAGCATCTTGGTAGCTTTTTTCGATTCGTCATATCAATTTTTATGAAAATGCACGGATTTACGCTGGATACGAAGCATTTGTATCATGCTTTACTATTATAATCGCCGCATACTCTATTTTCAGCTTTTCGATATAGGAGAGGAGTCCTCTAAAAGAATATGCTAGTACCCACCTCTGTATTCGTAGAAAGAAACATATTTTAAACAACTTTTATTCAGTCCATTGAAGATCATCACCTACTTTCATACCTTTTCTAATCGTGTTCTTGAATAGAAATCTTTAAATGGTAGGCGAACTTCATTAATAATAAACTTTATCGATACATGACCCGTACCTTTCCTAATATCCATTTTCCTCATAATTGTGCCATCCATCAACCTCGTGGAGCACTTCTGTGTGCGACCTGCGGTGATCAATCAATGAGTCAATAGAGACACGAGGCATTGGCATCGCTTTTACGCCTCCACCCTCGCACGTTGAAATCTCTCTCGCTTCGGCACGACTAACCTGATGGCACCGCAGCGCGCCAGTCGTTCAACCCCCTCACGAGTTGTTTCCTATAATAAAAAGTATGTTTTCTCTACGGAATGATGCATGGACGCGACGAGATATTTGCGTGTCAATTTCTCCGTGTTACTAATGTCTGGTGCGATTCTATTGACATGCCGAAGTGAATTTGATCTCAATATTCCTCTTTGTGAAACTAGTTGTGCTGGAAGAGCGGAAATTTGTTATGATAAGTTCGGCAACATTATATTCTAGATCGGTCTTAGGAGATTGAACTCACTTTTATAACAGCTGTTTCTTACATTCATAGATAACAGTGATACATGTCAGAGGATTTTAGCTTACCTTTCCCGAATTGCAAATAGCATAAATGTCATGAGTGCATAGGTAAATCTAGATTAATTAATTAATAAATCTAAATCTATATTAATTGCGTTTATTCAAAATTTATGAAAAAGAAAATTGTGTTAAGAAACCTAGAGAAGAAATTTTCTCCCATTAATTATGTTTATGGTAACAGAAGTAGTAGTATTCCGCAAAAATAATTTTTCAGAGAGAAAAATACAACCGTGAAAGCTTGTTATCAATCATGCATGTGCCTTCTACCGCACACCGAAAGGCAGCTTGCAGGGTACATATGTATCTATGGAGATGTAAGCTCAACAATCCACAATACGTATTCTACATACACCCATTATACATATGATCATTATTACATTAATTGGAGCTATAAAAATATACTCCTACAGAAATATTCCGAAGCTTTCATTGATTTTCCGCTTTGTACATGAATAATTGGGGTGACATTCAATTTATTAATATTTTGTTAATGGTCATTACTGATTTTTGCAAATCTTTGCTTAGGTCTTATTCTATTTGTCAATCAGTTCCATACACTCTTGGTAAAACAATGTCAACGGATGTTGAGGAGAAGGAGAAATTGCAGATCTCATTCGATAGCATGTAATTTTTCGAAGGTTATGAAAAGAATTTACAGCGGGACTTCGATTTACAAACTTTTTGTCATACAAACTCCTTTCTTACCATTTGACCTCTAGATACGAATTTAGTTTTACTTATGGTCTTGATTTGGAAATGCGAACTGAATAAAACCAGAAAGATATAATGGAAAACTGTGTTTTGAGGTATAAACTTCAAACTGGAACGAATTTAGTTTGTTAGTCAAGGTCTCACTGTATCGCTATGTATTCTCAAATCAGGAAATTTAAAGACGTCTGTATCCAAAAAGCCATATTTTATTAAACCTTCTACTCTAATAATAGAAATAATAATTTGCATCCTTCAGTAAATGATACTGGCGTTCTCGTCTCTCTTGAAACGAACTACATATATCAAAAACGCAATCTTCTGATTTAATGATTCAGTGGCAAGCGGAAGGAATATTTCTCGTGTCCATTTCAATGGAAGCAGTCTCATATAATTTATTCTGAAGGCAGCAGGTCGCTTACACCTTCGCTGTCTTTCTGTGTTTTATGCCTTTCGCGCCACACCCTTATGTCCGGTTTAGCATTAAAGATTCTTGTTATAACTTCTCCATTTTTTTCAGGAAATACTACGATGAATTCAACTTTCACGTAAAACTTCTGGAAACAAACAATCGTTATCATTCTGGAAGGACCAGTGAAATTGAAATAAATATTTATTTAAAAGTAAAATGATTATTTATTATTGGTGTACTAGAAAACAAATTTGCTACCTACATTTCCATTTAAGAAGATCGGAAGAAAGATAAAACGTTTCTGCTATCATTAGCGGGTCAAATGTAAAGTTTACAATCTCTTCTGCGAGATAAAACAGATTTCCGTTTATAATACATTTTTGAAATATATGTTCTCCTTTCGAGCTATTTGTCCCTCACTAAGTACTTTTGGGATATTGCATACATTTAAATATAAGAAATGATAAAGATCTGATTTTCTCATCGATTTCGTTAGTAAGGCTACAATCCTAAAATCTGAAATAATCGTTCTCATTTGAGAAGCTATTTTGGTTTTTTGGCATCAGTCGCAAAGATTAAGTATCAATTTTTTTTTAAGATTGAAACAAGACAACAATAACATTAAAATTACTAAATAATTAATTTTATGCAATAAATTTTTATTAAGTTTGTGCATGATTGTTTCATTTTTACTATTTTCAATTTATATTACTTGTAAAATGCATGGTATAGGCATTTGTTATGCAACTGAAGTCGATACTGTGATATTTTCTTTTTATTCTTTTAGTTTGGTAGTTTATTGAGCAATAGAATGACAGCGGTTTTTCTTGCCCTTTTAATAAATTATTACAAGGATTACAATTACAAGAATTAAGGCACTAATGGGATGATATGAAATAGTGAGATGAGAGAATCTCATCTTCATTGATCATTATCACTTTGAAATCGTTTAATTCAAGCTTTGGAAAATAGGTATGTGATACACATGAAGGTGATGATGGCTAATTCACCAATGCATTTTTAATTTCAAATGTTTGTAATAATCCTTCCAGGACTTCATGGACTTCCCGTCATCTTGCAAGAGGATTCGCCGAGGGATGAACAATCGCTGAGGTCAGTAATACTTCTTCGCAGATGGCACATCCGACGATGGACCACAGGACGTTAGTCCTTCCCCAGCGAAAGGTATTTGAAGCGTTTCGTTATTAGCAATTAAAGTGATTCCCAAATCTGCATTGACGTCAGCAATGAGGCACTAGTTTGGTTTACGGGGCTGGAAGGAATGCTGGGCAGGCGAAATATGGATTTTCTTAAATGGAAGGACTAATCATGTAATGATCCTATACTATCTCCATCAACATATTTTCTTTCAACGGTTAACCTTATATATGTGGTGTTAATGAATTACCACCCTCCTCATACTGCTACAGTTCATTGCCTATGCGGGGCGGAGGGGTGTAAACGGAGGCTACAGCCGGTGTAAAGCCCAGGCATAGGCATGCTAAGGAAGCTTCGACAATATCTCCGGCCAAACAATGGGAAAGGCATTCACCTACCGGCAGTAAGACAGCCTGGTGAATAATTTTCCTTAATCCTCAAATCGTAATTGCAATTCATCATAATGAGCTTCTGTAATGGAAATTTATCCAGACGTAAAAGCACCACCCATTCGGATGTCTGCTAGGTGGTGGAATTACAGAGGTCTGTCATGAAAAATAGAGCTATTTCTGTACACTTCGTAACCTACAACTGTCACAGCTTGAAGAGCGAAGATCGATTAATGGAGCTACTGGATGAAGCAGAGAAGATAAAGTGGGATGTCATCGGCCTCAGCGTAATTCAGAAGACCTCATAACGCTCTAGGATGGACGTATATTCTGTTACAGCGGTACTACGGACTGTGGCAGAGAAATGAACGAGTTCACCGCCTGGTAGAGTTAGCTGAATGTAACAATATGTTTCCAACAAATATGTGTTTCAAGAAGAATCCTACAAGTAAGTGGACGTGGAGAGGTCTTAATGGAGTGAAAAATAAAATATGCCGCATATTGGTAAACAAACTCTACACAGTCAATAGTTGTGAATTGTTGAGCAACTTCAGCACCGGAAGTGAAATCAAAGTAGTAAGATGCAGAATGAAGATTAACCGCCGAATATAACGCAAGAAGTTAATATCATGCGGGAAATTTGAAGTAAGAATTAGAAAATTAGAAGAAAATCAGGAAGAGTTCCAACTGGAACAAAGAAATAGGTTTTCAGCACTTAAAGAAGAAGAATTAGAGGCCAAAGTTATGGAAATCGTGAAGAGAACAGCTGAAGAAGTGGCAAGCACGCCAAGAAAACAGAACAGAAAATTCAGCGAGAAAACTCGGCAGAGGATGAAACGCCGAAAGGAACTGAAGAGTTCAGGTACACCAAGAAATGACATCGAATACGCCGAGCTTTGCAAATGTATCAGACGGGCAATTAAGGAAGACGTAAGGAATTTCAACGAAAGAGTTGTGCAGTAGGCTATAGAAAACAACGAGGAAATGAAAAAGGCCAGACAACGCCAAGCAATTGGAAAGAAACAGATCTTAACCGTACAGAAAGAAGATGGTACAACAACTTAAAGCAGGCAAACAACACCGAGAACAATAGAAGAAAACCTCACCAACCGATAAAAGAAGAAGGAAAGTGTTGAAAAGGAGAATCAAAAGATAAGCAAAAACGCAAAAGATCTACTCGCTATATTCCCAGGGGAAGTAACAGCAGCGATCAAACAGATGAAGAATGGAAAAGCTGGGAGAGCAAATGGAGTATTGGCAGAATATCTGAAAATTGGTGTAGCAGAGATCGCTCCCAATTTAGTGCAGCTATTCAGTAACTGCCTGAGGCAAGGGTGAGTTCCCAAGGACAGGAACCATGCACATTTCCCTTTTGCACAAGAAAGGAGATAAGAAAGATTTGAAGAATTACCGTCCCCTGAGCCTCTTTCCTTTTGTTTAGAAAACGTTCATAAGGGTAATAGCTGAACGTCTGAAGACGACTCTGAATGCTGCTCAGCCCAAGGAACAAGCTGGATCCCGCAGGGGATTCAGCACCATGGACCACATCCACACGCTGCAAGAAATTATCATCAGAATAAATGAATACGAGATGTCACTCGTAAGCTCCTTCGTGAACTATGCGCAAACCTTTGACTCGGTAAGTACCACCTCCACAGTGGAAATTCTAGGGAAACAAGGGATAGATGCTGAGTACATCCAACTCTCACATCGCATCTACAAGAATGCAATGGCCTCTATAATTCTGCGCGAAGAAACGGATGAATTCATGAATGAGAAGGGATTTCGACAAGGTGATTAATTGTCCCAATGCTTGTCCAATTGCTTGCTCATCACCAGTCCTATACACAACAGTTCTCGAAGAAGTTTTAAAACCCTGGACTAGAAGAAGAAGGGTCTAAGAATAAATGGGGAGTACATCAGTCATCTGCGTTGTGCAGATTATATTATACTCTTCGCATCCAGCGAAGAAGATCTAGCTTCAAGACTTGAAGATATAAACTCAGCGGGACGAAAGATAGGACTCATGATGAACTTAACAAAAACGTAGGTAATGTACCTATAATATTATCGCAGGTCAAGAACCAATTATACTGGATGAAATGTCGCTGGATGTCTGCTCTGAACACACATACCTAGGATAGGTGGTAACAACAACAGGATTAGTGAAGTGAACAGAAGAATTGAACTTGGATGTAGCGCCTTTGGAAGGAACCCAGCGACCCCAGATTACGCAAAGAAAAAGTGTGAAGCGAAGTATGCTTGGAAATACTGGAAGGGACAGAAAACGCAACACCTGGGTGAGTATGATGACAGACGTGACAGACTTGTGGATGTCGTGGCAAGAAAAAATGACAACTGCTGGACACCAAGAGATGTGAAGAGGCCAAGAAGAAGACCGAAATATAGATGGAACAGAGACATCATCAAGTATTTAGGGGTAACATGGCAACGAGAAACTCAAAATGAATGAGAGAATGGGAAAACACTTGGTTAGGTGTTAACACATCATATGTTGGATTGAGAATGGCTCATGATGATGATGAGCGAATTACCACAATAAGTTCAAGAAGAGAAAGAAAAATTGATGGAAAACCATTGGAAAGTGGAAAAACTACATGAGACTGAACCAAAAATCTCTCAAACTCTCAGAGAAAGTAGAAAAAGTAACAAAGGAAGCTATTGATGAGGTATGATAAACTGCTAAGAAGAGAATATTTGAAGCTACCATGGAAGCAATGTTCAAGAAACTCTATGAAAAAATAAATAGAGGTTTTTGTAGTGTTTTCCATCTCTAGAATCTTACGACGGATGCTGATTTCATGAAGTCGCGCCACGATTGGTAAAGATTTTTTATTGTGATTTTTCTGATTTTCTCCATTTGCATGACGAAATAAACCATGTAATGTAATTTGAAACAAAAGTAGAGAGAGAGAGATTTGAGGGAAAACAAGACTATAGCAGTCGACGAAATACCTTCGGTGTTATCTGTAAATGTAGAAAATAAGCCTTCGAGTGTAAGAAGGTTTGTAATCCAAGTTGATCGATTCTGCTTACACAGTGAAGATAAATTATTTAACTAATGGTCAAAGTGAGAAATTACGAGAAAATGAAACGGTTAGTAGGTGGAAGGAAGCTTTGAGGTCTACGGAAATCATTCTGGAATTGTAAACGCTTGAAGGTAATGATGAATGTCTTCCCAGCATAAATCATTAGAGGCCCTAGGTAACAAGGAAACATTTCTGAACCGCTTCCCTCACAGTGAATGTTTTCATCGCAGCGATTTTCAATTTTTTATATTTTTTTTCTTCTAGGAATTCATGTTTAGTGATAATCGGCGATTTTCAAGGAATTATGTGGCTAAAAAAATTTGGAATCATTCAGCTGTCACGTTGACGGCTGAGGAATTTGTTCTAGTTCTTTCATTTGTTGGTGAAAATAATTTAGATCTCATCGTTTACAGGCACTGGCAACTAATAGATAAATCATAGCTATATTACTTTTAGTTAAGAGAATATTGTTGTCGAGTTCTTCAAACTACTATGAAGATGTTGTCATTAGTTCGGTCACAAACGGAAATATATTTTCGTGCATTTTCTGCAAGTTTCCATTCGCAAAATTTTGTCTTCGAGCCGCTTTTTTCATCTTCGGTGACTCAATTGAGCATGACAATCAGTTTTACCCGTCTCTTGATGAAGTGAATTAGGCAGTGATTGCCACTGTGATACTTGTATGAACTTCCTAAGAGTAAGGTATTGACGAGAGATAATTGTTTTCATAAGAGCAGTTAGTGAATTTGGAGAGTAAATTACTACATTGGAAACAAATTTTGCTGTTTGGAAAAGTCATGCATAAAAATGCAGATTGGCTGTGATATCTATAAAACTTGTCCAATCGTATAACGATTAAAAATGATTTAGCTAAAATATAGAAAACTTAGACCCGAAATATTAGATCACTTCGTATTAAAGATGTTTTATCTTAGATATTTCACTCTTGGCTCTATTCTGACAGATCATATATCCAAGAACGGGGAGGGAATACCCCAATCTATAATTCTTAAAGTATACATATTTCTTAAGCCTCTTCAGAGCACTAGGTCGAGTAAGTGTTAATTATATAATAATTAAATAATAGGTACTACTAAGTTATTTTATGTTAATTAGGTAACTTTTAGAACAACTTTAATTATAATACTGCTAAAATACCACTTTATGAATATTTCGAGATTACTCTCATAAGTTCAGAGTTTCATAAAGTAAACTTCGACTTGAAACTTCACTTCGTGTTGAGTTTGTCAAAAATTCGATGAGTATTTTATAATATTTCATGTGAGATTTAAAGATTAATCCAGGAAGATCATCTCGTAAGATGTAAACGCCAATATGATTTCAAAAGAGTTGGATAGCCCAAGATGGCACTCCTTTGGAATATCCTAGAAGCGATGAAAAGGTGACATAGTCCAATCGCATTCCTTTCTTACTCGGCATAGTTCTTAGACAAGTGATTCTCTTGCATTCTATCAGCAGTGAAAGTTTGAAATTACCATAGGTAATACTCATGATAAAATTGAATAGTTTTCTGAAGATTCCATCGTTGTAGAGTATTTTTAAGAACAAAAGAAATAAAAGTTTCGCTAAGAAACAAGGAAAAGTCGCACTTTTACAAACCACAAAATTTAGTGCGAGACAACGATGTTTTCGACTCAGATTCATCTTCACCTGATTACTAAGAGACGAAACTATGGCCATCTCTTAATATATTTTGGGGTTTGAGAAAGTTAGATTTTCCATTCTCTTTCACGGAGTCCTTCCAAGAAGTCATGGCACAAACAGTTGAAAGTTTAAGTGATTAAAATTTTCAATTCTGGTATATTTAATAAGAGGAGATCAAATATTGCAAATATGTATGCAAATTACACAAAAATCTTAATTTTCAATATAGGTATGATTGCTGTTCAAATTTAACTTCATATTTAAATCCGTAAAGTGCAATCTTTTAAATCCGTATAGTGCAAGTCATCTCTTCAAGAGGGGTAGCAATGCCAGCTTCCTAACTTACTCCACAAATAAACGTTCTTTTCCTTACGTAAGAATACTTATGAAAAATTTTTCCATCTGGTAACGATTTTTGAGGAATAATTCCGTAGTCTGATCTAGAAAGAAGCAATTTTCCTACACCAGCGAGGAAATATTTAACATTGTCATTCAAACCGCTAGAGATATATTTATCTCAAAGGTTTCGCATATATTCTAATCTTCCATCAAATAAGGAATACTATTTTATTTATACACTACAGCATGTTTATTTCTATGGTTTTATAGGTATTCCCGTTCTTGTCCTGTATTTTTGGAGAATTTCTTTGCTAATCTCATTTTTAAGTGAAATCTATCAACCCTATCATACACCATCGATATACCCTCGGTATATTTACTTTTTTATTTTCTCTTTATTCTTCAACTTTATATAAATTTAAAAGATCATAACCGTGAGTAAAATTAGCACATTACAGTTCGTTTTTAATCCATTTCTCACCGCAAACTCAACGATCAGCCTCGTTTTTGTTTAAATCTATCTATACGATCTCACGTGCAGTGGTTTCCCCGTTCACTCCTTACCTTTCTAAACCAGCCACAATTTCTCCATTTAAACACTGTCACTTGCTTTTTCTATATACACAAAAGTCATCGCTAGATGTTTAATTTATTCCCTTTCCTTTTCCACAGCTCGAGTTGCTGAGAATAAAAGACTTGTAGCCGATATTTAATTCATAAATTCCCCTTCTCATAGTTGATTCACCGCATATTTTATAGTGAGAAATCGTTTCATTTTATTTCGGCTACAAATATTAATTTCCCATTTCTTTGTATTATCGTTCCTACACAATAGTTTGTTATACTTATGTCTCGCGTCTTAAGATAATTGCTATAGAAAATTACTATATTACATGTTATCTTATTAGTGTATGTGACCAAGAACTCTATCGCTTGTATTATTCTCATGTCAATTCGTCATGTTAGTTTTGATGCCCTACCTGAACCACCTCTCCAAATGGGAACTTTCACAACTAAAGTTACGATATTTTTTTACACTCGTATATCACTACTTAACTTTTATCTTAATCTCGTTTCGTAAAACACATTGAACTAAGGACTTTGGAGATAATATTTTCAATTCATCATTCTTCCGTAGGTCTCAAATTCAGCATCTCTATCTTTACCTAGCCTTACTTCATCTTCATTTTTCCTCCACTCATAATAATTTCGTACCATTACCTCTTTATTACTTTCAGTACCCTATCTTCTTAGCCTGAAAATCAGGGGTAAGCTTCTGGAATTCTATTTGCATTAATTTTCTTGTATTTTTCAGCGTGATTTTAGGCATTCCTTCTTTAGTTCTCACCTCCATGAATGGTTGGTGTGGTAGTTTTTTCTGATATTATTTAACAGTACTCCGTAAATATTACTATTAAATGGTTCCTGGACTCTCATAAATCATTTGGGATAAAAGTCAAGGGGTCAAGCATCTCTTCCTATTGGGTAATTAGCATTTCGTCAGCTTTAGACTTAGTTATTAATGGTAACTTTCTCAAGTGAATTTTCTTTCATTGCTCTCCGACTTGGACGCTAAGATTAAACGTTGGCCAATCAAAGTTCTTTCACATTAACAGTTCAAACAACTCTGATTTTCTGAGAGATTTTTCCAAATGGAACGCCATTAGCTTTGAAATCCGTGTCATATGACTAACAGGAGATCATGGATCAAATCCTCTTAAAAATGATCTTCATATTTGGCCCCAAAGAATACGCTCCGTCATTCTCGCGAATAAACCACGGGCAAGCACTTTCTCCGCGTAGAGTACAAAGGAAGATGTAAGGGAAGAGTCCCTCTGGTTGAAGGAAGAGAATTTAGTGAAAGGAGAGATGAATGCCGGCCTTGCGACACCTCGACGCGTAACACTCCCCGTGAGGTGAATCACAAATTGAGCAAATAAAAGGAACAGTGCATTCCTCAAGGAGACGATCGCCTTGTTAGGTATTAATCAATGATTAAACCAAGTGTTAGTCTCAATCCATATCTCACGTTTTAATAAGATGCTTCTTCAGTTATAGTACGTTTGTATATTCAAAGATTATATTCTTATCGAGCCTGAGTAACATTCTCTATTATTTGGGTGTGATTACTCCAGCAGAAAAAAATATTCCACACTAAACGTGAGGAATGTTGATATATTCTATGCGTGGGCTATTCTTTGGCCAAAAATATATACACATTTTATTCCGATAAAAATATACGAAAAGTATCTTTGCTGATGCAATTTTAACAAAATGTATGAGAAAAGTTTGTTATTTTTCAATATATACTTGATTATTTCTCATGCTTCCATACAATGTCATTGTATTTGAAATTTGTTTTCATTAAAATACTATTATTTATTCCCTGTATGTAGTTGAAGGATTTGGAGAATTGGTAGAAAGCTCTAACTTGGAGTTGTCCAACATACGGCTTGCGAACCAAAAAGCGGGCCGCCAAAGCTTAATGTTATTTGTGCTCTGAATAGCTTCATTATCTGTTTTTTGGATAATTCTAATGCTATAAGCAAGTATTTGCTCACGAGTATGGGCTTTTTTGTGTAAACAATTTGGTCAAAAATAGCTATGCCGAAATACTTGTACGGGAGAGAGTTAGTCTAATTTAAGGGTCCTCACGCGTTTGATGAAATTTGTGAAAGTCTCTGGCTTATAAGGTTAGACTTGTTATTCCTTTGGGATCATCCGCAAGACTTTATCCTGCGAAGTACTCAAACCTTTCCTTAATCTCTTTCGTATTAAAGTCTGACACGAAGAGAGGAAGGGCAATGGATATAATATTTTTATCTTTTATCGAAAATAATGACTTTCACAGCAACATTATGAAGTAAAGTACAATATTTAAGAAGTAGGTAGAATTACTTAGTGATTTCCGTAGAATATATTTTAATATTTGCGACTAGTTCCGTATACAGGTAGAGATCAACAGACTTGATGATTTTTACCTGTAGACGAAACTAGTCGCAAGTAATAAAATATATTCTGTGGAAATTACTACTAAGTGTTTGTCCTGATTCTTTAATATGGCAACGTTCCACAAGGTAGAGCTTGAGCGTATTAGATTCAAAATACAATATATTTCGTTGATTGTCGGCATTCTCTAAAATAAACTTCCACTGAACGTGGAGTTCACGGCAGATTCGTAAAAGTAATGGACATTTTTATTATGGATTTTTCATATATCATGACTACGTTTTTCATAAGCGCGTGACTGAAAACAAATAGTATGACATGAAATAAAAATAAATTCAAAGTATGAATTTTGTTTGGATAATTCCTATGAATGAAAGGGAAGAAAGCACTATCATCTTCGTTTTACAGATATTCTTTCGGGTGACGTGCATTCTTAGTTGTTTGAGTGGTGATCGAAGAGTCGGTCAATGGGACGGATGAATCCTCTTCCTCATCACAATCTGCACAGCATTCCACAGAGAGAGAATTGCGCAGATGCTCGTCGCTTCCCATTGGAGAGATCATGGGAGTCTTTGAATTAGGTTTGCGGAAGTCACGCAAATTGCAAATGCAAGAGAAGAGGATGCGTAAACGCCGACCTCCGGAGAGGGATGAAAGTGAACATGTCAGAGTATGTTTATTAGGAGCGAAAAAGGTTTAGAAAGTAAAGGTCTTTTTAACCCTTATTTTAACCTATATTGGCACATCTACAGGGAAGATGGCATTTTCTCCTTCTGGTGCAATACCAATCTTCGGGAGAAAATTGCACAATCAGAAATGGAAGTGGAATAACTTTCCATCCCTTGCCGGTATATCCTAGGTTTGCGACTTGGACGAGAGTAAACTTGCTTCCGTTTGTTTGGATAAATGCAGCTTCTATACGAGGTTTTTACCCCTCGTGTGCCTTCTTAGTGTACCTTTCAGATGCGCTGACTCATGTTTGCTCTTTCCTTAGGAGATTTACGGATGAACGACCTTCAGGCTTGCGTTTATGGTGTGTAGGAAGACGCTTATTTCATTAGTTGTTAAATATGCTATCG
This sequence comes from Ladona fulva, assembly GCA_000376725.2. NCBI lineage: Eukaryota > Metazoa > Arthropoda > Insecta > Odonata > Libellulidae > Ladona > Ladona fulva. The sequence continues at coordinate 590,166 of KZ308360.1, read as the reverse complement.
AGATTGGAGATTTTAAAAGTAGCGTAGAGCTAATGACACAGCATGGAGCGTAACTTAATGGATTTTTCGTAGAAAATGTTTGATAAATCCCACGGTTAAAACCGGTGCTGGAAAACTTTATATGTAACGTAACGAACGAACGAAAAACGAAGCAAAATTTCGCAGCAACACAGAGAGCAGCACTCGCAAATTTTTAAACTTATCCTACCGAATTAATTCCGATGTTTTTAGGATTCAGTAATTTTTTAAATGAGTCTTAATTTCTTTCAAACAATTGCCGCTTAATTAGCTGTGTCACTTGTTTAATGTTTGCGATCACCGCTTTTGTTTTGATAGGCAAGGATTCATTATAAAATCCTCGCTTGAGTTAAAACGAAAGAATTACTAGCTCTTGCTCTTTCCAACTGATTAAATATTTCCAACTTTAAGTCGTTATTAATTATCTCCTTAGAATTAGCAACTCCGTATGGTATAAACAGTACCGCCTTCACTAGTACTGACACTTTTCTTTTACTAAATGTCCCCTCTTAATTTAATATTTTTAGTCACCACTGTCAGTAGGTTTCGCAGGTTTTTCACGCCCCCCTTCACGAGGGTGTTTTCCTGCAGGGTTTTATTTGATTTTTTTCCTAAGTGCAGATTTAGGTGTTTTTTAAACCCATATAGTAGTTTCTTATTTTATTGCCTTCTTTTTAGTTCAACTCCCAATACCTCTTTCTTTCTATGTACAATGACTAAGGGTTAGATGTAAGAAAAGACTAATTAGTCTTAATCTCGCCCATAAATAAAGACGATTTATTATTATTATTGATATTGATTTGAAATATTTATGCTTTTTGTAATTATAGTAATATAATCAATAAACATTATATAATAATAATTATTATGTCTTCCCACCATCTGTCATTTCAACTCGTAATTTGTTTCTTCTAATGTAACTGGGTCTTCAGAAGGTAATTGCTGAGTTCTGGATTGCATATATGTTGTATTGTAGAATAGACATATGCTTGCTACTTATCGTGACATCGAAATTGAAAATTCATTTAATTTCTTTGATATAAGTTTTAAAGAAGTCAATCCCTGAATACTAAATTCAGAAAAATTGATCTTCAAGAGAAATAGTTCATCTTCGAGAGTTTCAAATTACTAATTTTCGTGCTGATTTAAACAAAGGGAGCTTTGGAAAACATATGTGGGCCCAAGGGTCATTTAAACAGCTTAAATGGAATTATTGGTGTTTGCTTTGTCATTAAACTATTTAAATTTAGAATTTTTATATGTTCATAGTTCAATTGTAACTCATTTTGATAATTATTATTCAGTGATAGACGGAAAAGAAAAATAGCAACATTACTGGGACTAGATCCTAGGTCTCCCTTACAATATTTTTACCTTAAAAGTTTTTAATACAGAGGATTAAAGAAAATATTTAGGTATAAAATCTTTTATTCAAATATTACGTTTCACTAAAAATATTCTATTTTTGAGCAGTAATGCAAAATAGATGTGAAATAGGGGATATAAAAGCCCGTTAAAAATAAAGAGTATAAGGTGAGGAGTTTTGAAAATCTGTAATAGAAAAGGAAACTTCGAATTTCACTTTCAGACAAGTTTATTAGTTCAACAAGGATAACAACACAGATTAACCATGATATATATGTTTCGCTTAACTCAGGAAGCTACGTAATACTGCAATTGCGTTTAAAGGAATATAAATGAAATAATGGATTAATAACAATGAACCAGTTCAAAATGCCGAACCCTCATTATGAATATCAATGCAAATTATGATTTACTTGGCTGCAAATGGCTTAGTACTTGAATTTGATTCCAATTTTGCTCTCATTTTCCTCGATCCATGCATCCGCTTTAGCATTAATTTCCGAGGTGAATTCTTCTCTCCAAGATCCAACTTTCCCTGTAAAATATGCAATTATTCATAAGTTGGATTTGAGTTTCACATCCACGCTTCTAATTACTAAGAGATTCATCAGTTTTAGATGGTCATAACTTAAACGTATATAGTTGGATGCAGAGGTTTCCCGGATTCCGCAACGACGTCACTTTCGCTGATCATATTTCGCTGTTTATCCTTAAATCATGACTTTCTTCGTACGACATACAATAATGAAACGGATACGCATAAGTGTGAGAATGAATTATGACTTGCCAGGTTATGAGTAAGTGGTTCCAGGGCGTTTCACCCAAATCGTTTTTCCCTAGGGACGTTTACCCCAAAGCCGTTTCACCCAAAAGTCCGTTCGCCCAGAGAAATTTTCACTGAGAGATATTATACCCAGGACTTTTCACCAAATAGTTCATTCATGCAATAGATATCACACAGAAATGTTTCTTTACATACGGGATATTAAAAAAAGTGTTCTGTATAATGGTGACTTCAATGGCTAGATCTAAGATTACGGATATATTTTCCACGTTCACGTAGTAGCAATACAATGATCAAATAACATTTTTTAGGAAATAAACGGCGACTAAAATAAATGCCGTTTCATACCTCAAAAGTTTTATTATTTTCACTGCCAGTGTCAGATATGAGAAAAAGGTATATGAAAGATATCCTACATCTTTCACCCCATCTTTCATGCCGTAACGGTTTTAACTATTCTTACGTAATAGAAACAACCCAGGAATGTGTTTTCTTAAAGAAATACCTTTTGGTTCTCGAAGTCTCTTTCCAAGCTTTTCCTAAAATTTTGTGAATTAAATGTAACTTACCTTTCCTAATGAAACCTTGCTCCTCGTCGTTGGTCAATCCTTTTATTTCATCAGGAAATATCTTCATAGATGGATTATTTCTTAGCTTTTCTATCTTTAAATGGTCAGACAGCTTGGAAATTTGTTCTTCGCTTAAGATCTTGTTGCAAAATTCAGCGACCTTTCGAATCACTGAAGGTAAATCCTGTTGTGAAAAATGTTCTTTTTGAAAAATCTTTGTTCTAGAGATAGCTTTTATGAAGGTTGACCATGACACATATTTTACCTTCTTCATATCCTCGTAGAACAGAAATAACATGTTGGGATGGGTTCTCAGATTCCATGCTTCTTCAACGTGCGACCAAAACGGAGCCCATAGCACTAAAAGAAGTATAACACTATTTTTATTTCTTTTACTTTTTAGTTATTTACTAATTTCTTTTAGCTATTATTATGGTACGGAAATTTCTCTTAACATTTTCAAACATCGGTTCGGAAACAGCTTGATACAAACCTGAATCTCTTTGAAAAAGATCCCAGAATTTGGAGAAGTCTGACTGGAAACCTATGGTCCTGAACAATCTGTTGTGGTAATAGTATGAGACTGCAACATCCTTCGGATTTCTTGTGACGTATATTGCCTTTTATCGATCGAAATTGAAGACTTGAATCTTTATCTAGAAAAGCATATCGCCGTTGTAAGAAATATACGTTTTTACTCACCTTGCTGGTCTGTAAAAGTTTTGGCGGCAACAAGCTGAATGGCAGATGAGTCTTTATGTGCCTTGGAGATTTTTTCCTGGCACATATTGAGTAGCCCGGCTCACAGATTTTACTCAGTGCTTCGACACATTTGGGGTCGTAGTTATTGAGTTCCAATATTTCTCTTTGAAATTCTTCATGTTTCAATAAGCTCAACCTGAAATCAGAGGTCGACGGGGTATGTAACATGAATGGGTGTTTTTATTGGATAGCCGCTGAGTGTACTATCATATTATGGCTAGATTGACCATGACACAATAAGCCTATGATATTTAATTCTGAGAGTAATCAGACTTTAACGAGAATATTATGGCTTGGTTGACCGTGACACAAGCCCATAACGAAATATTTTCAGTCGTTAAAACGTAGTAAATTTTTAAAACGACTTTTTAAATGCTTTTATATCAAATTGTCATATGATGGAAATAGGGGTGTTTTTAACATCAAACATACCACAAAGATTAAGGAAAAGGTGTTAACTTTGCACGTTGAAGCCGTGCGGCTGAATCCCAAGGAATAACAAATTTGAAAAATAGCGACATGACTGGGACTCGAACCAACGTCTCCCTCTTTCCGGGCAGGTATTCTGAATACAGAATACCTGTCCTGAATACAGAATACGTCGCTATTTTTCACACTTCTTATTCCTATTAGCTTTACTGTAACTAAAGAAAATGTATTCGTACTTCCTAGACGCAACTAGGCAAAAGAGTGTAATAAAGTATGGAAGGCCACTGATGGCTATAATAGTGGAACAGTGAAAAACTCCAGAAACCATCAAAAAGCGGAAATTACCTGCTTATACGTATTTCGCCCTCAACGAGAGCATCCTCAGAGCTATGTGACTGCTCATAAGCAGGTAATTTCAGCTTTTTGATGGTTTTTGGAATTTTTCACTGTTCCACAAAAGAGTATAATGGTGATATAAATATCATTTTAACTTGATATAGCTTATCTTCGAAATTTTATTAAAGATGACGATAGGACAAAAGGTTCAGAACATGGCGCATGGTTACCTTAGTGATAACGGACATGTCTTTCTGCTGTAGCTGAGGTCAGCAGACACAACGCAACCAGAAACATGAAGTCCAAAGTTGTATTAATTTCAATGAATGATAACACGAAAACCGTGTATGTGTTTATAAATAAACTTTCTAATTGCCGTATTAGAATACATAGAAAATGAAAGCGCAGACACAGTCCAAGTTATCACGAGCAACAAATGATGGTAACTCAAGTAAGATGAGGTAATTGCAAAAGAAACTGAATGTACTACATTAACAGAAATCGTACATTAAAGTATGACAGATAGCAATTAATGAGACGTGTTCCTCTCACTCGTAGCATTCACTCACTCATTGTAGCAATGTAAGCCACTCACAAAGTTAGGTTTACATTGCTAGAAGTCGTTTAGAGTGATATATTTATTACAGCTTTAGTAACAGTATTATTATAAGAAATTCTGATCGTTACTCTGAATGATCGTATTTTAAATGGTTGTTAGTCGAAGTCTGAAATATGTCTTAAATATTCTTAGGATCCGTAATAATATTGTTAGAAGTGCTTAGACAGCTAAGGTAATTTCGCACATTATCGGAGTTTATTAGAATACTAACGGGAATCAAACCTGGAACCCCTTTTACTTAAGACAAACTTCGCAACCCTTTTGGCTATCCGAGGCCCGAAATTCTTCCCATGAAAATCATTAATATGTTCACGGGAACTTTTAACCACCATACCTTAAAATTGTTTAGATTTACATAAGAATATTTATAAATAGTTATACCGGTCAACTGATACTTATATTTTCATTAATCACGACGATTAAAATTTCTCATACTGCGTGGAAAATTAGAGAAATAGATGCTAGAGCAAGTCGTTTCAAAAACTCATTTTTTCCGCGAATGATACGCGGAAGTAATCTTAGTGAAGTAGAGTCATGGTGCTTGCACCTCCTGCCACACGCCGAAAGGTGGCTTGCAGGGTACTTAGGTAGATGTAGATTTAGATCTGAGAATATTGCAGAATATCGTGGTCACTGTTATATGGAATTATAGACAGCAAATTAAAAATTGACGCCGAAGGAATTTTTAGTGAAACCTACTCCAAGAATGTAAATCTCTGAATGAGCGGTATCTCCAAAGCTTTATCGTAGTCGAGGTCATTGTTGATGAGCCAGACCAGTTCCTGCATCCAGGTAGTGCCTTAAAGAATACAGAAATAGCATAATTTTCGATTATTTCGAGTATGATCCTTATTCAGAGAAAACAATTCTCAAAGCGTTACATCATATCGAGGAAATGGAAAAAGGATACGTACCACATCTCGGGAAAGTACAGACCCATATATCATCCGGTCTCACCTCCATGTTGTAATAACCGTCCGCTTGTTTAAGATAATTCGATGTTAAAAAATACTTTTTTGGGCCGACGTGGACGTACCCATCTCGTTCTCCAGTAAAGGATGAGAGTATTTCCTTATTCAAATCAGGATTTATCTTATCAATCTTCATTGGTAGGTATTTTTGGACAGATATTGGCATCTGAAATTCAAAATTAATTTAATTTTCCGCAAATTTTGGTGAAAAATCTCACAAAATTCGGTGGCATACAGGAATGAGAGAGAAAATTTAGCCTTTTAACTCGTCGGTAATACAGCAAAGTAGGCAGTCAGAGTCCAGAGGCTGAAGGTTAAAGTTTCCCCCAGAAATCGAGTAAATGTATACGATCAACGGGATGAATTTTTTGGCTCATTTTTATCTGAATGTCGAACCGTTGTTATTGTTGACCCGGTTGCGGCTTTGCTTCACTGGAAACAGCAAAGTTCTGCGTTAGGTATCTAGATGTAGTCTCCCTGTGAGACCAACCGTGTATCTGCTGTATTTATTTGGCGTAGAAAGATTTTATTACAATTAAACTCTAATACACAATTGAAATATAAATTTCGTCTCGAAATATAGAGCCAATGATATGCGGGTTCTTTAAATTGGAATATTTCTTTTGTAACTTTAATAATTATTCTTTCTCCGTACTGTTTTGTTTTTCTTTCAAATACGAAATCGTCTGATTTTATCCTATACTGCCCAACAGTTGCTTTATCATTAAAAATTACACTATACAAGTTGTCGATTATTTTTTTAATAGTCAAGGCTTCCCAATGATAATAAGTAGCATCCATTACATTTTGCTTTGAATCCTCGACGCGACATATCCTCGTCGCTCGATTGCTCAGACGAGCTAGTTTAACAAGATTTGTCATTAACACTTCATAGATAATGAATGATAAATTGTTGTATATCAACTTCATTATTTTCCAATTCAATATATAGAATGTATTATCCCAAAACTACTGACGTCGGGCCTTGAAATCTTACGAAGGATAGTAGTTATAAACTAAAGGGCATTAATATGAGTATTATGGGATGCGTTAACCCTTAATAGAAGTAATTAAGCACCGACAAAAGAAATGGGTGGGTCAGATATTGAGAGGAGAGGGATTGCTGAAGAATGTAATAGAGGGTAGAATGCAAGGGAAAAGACAGAGGGGAAGGCAAAGGCAAAAAATGTTAGATGACATAAAGGGTGGGGTAAGTTACCAGGTAGCGACGGAAAAATGCTATGAATAGGGAATATTAGGGCACATGGACCTACCGAAAGGTAGAACACTTATGTAAGCCCCTGTAAGAATAGCTGACTTATGTATGAATGTATGTAACCCTTAATATAGCCCTTATAGAAAGCGCTCAGGCAAAGCTTTAATCTATCATATAGAGAGAATCAAGCATTGAGTAAACTATTAGCCGTCTTATCTTTAACTGCTCTCCAATTTATCTGTAACTAAAATGCTCGAGGGAGCCAGGTAATGCATGTTAAACCACCATTTTATTAGCTATACAAGTTTCAATGTCAATAGACAATGTTTTCTAAGCGGTACGAGAAATTATGACTAGTGAAACAGAAACTTACGTTGTAATACGAAGCACAGTCTCTCTTGCGTTCGATGGAAATACTCCCCCGTGACTCCTTCGCCGTGTAATGTCGCGGAAATGAAGGGATAGTCTTCTCCCATCGTGTTCCCAACATCACCTTTTATTCTCAATGGGAATGAATTGGTGTTCAGGGTTAATACAAATGATAGTTATCCTCTTCGACGTCCTCGATCACGTAATGCTTTCCTTAAAGAAACAGGCCGATGAATCATTGCGTCATTGAAGTGGTGAATATATTGCATTTCTCCGCAGTTTGTAGTTTACTGTGATATTGAATGACAATGACCTAATAATAATGACATAATGATAATGACATATTAAACCGATTATCCGCACACAGCTTTGATAGCAGATATGTGTAGATAACATAGCTTGTTCCAGTATGTCCAGCAAATTAGAAATCTTTAGAAACTTGAGTAACCACTCGAAAGTAATAGAATATGATTCAGATTGTGACAAAAATTTATTGTTTATTATCTTAAATTTAGTTATTCAAGTTATTTGGCACAATGGTACCTCATATTAATAATTAAAGAGTAAATAAATATATTCTCTCGATATTCTCAAATGGATTAGTAAAACTTAAAATACGCGAAAATCCTTGAGAGTAAGGAAGGGTGGTTTTCGTGGGATGGTCAAGGCTTAAATTATGGAAATATTTATTTGTTTTAATTTCGGAGTAAGATAAACTGAAAGAGGCTGATTTACAGAGATTACGCTTTGCTTGATTGACTAGAGAAATTACAGTATATACAATGAATAACGAACGAGGATAAACTTGCTCACGAAAATTCATTTGATCGTCAGTGCTTAGCTAACGAAAATACCCGATAAATAGTTCCTATATAAGCACATGTTGAAACTTAAATTCACTAGCATAATACGCAAAAAATTGATCCTTTTTGATGAAGCCTTTCTCTGCAGGTAGTGTTTAAACAAGAGTTGTTATTGTGCTTTCCAAATCTCACAAGCAACAAAGAGGATTACCGATTTTCCTTCAAAATAAACTTTTTCCGAAGCCAAACGTTTTTCAATGAGAAAATACATAAATTTTTCTATGGATTGGTAGATTCAAATTTTTCATAAGGCAGGAAAATATTTCTTGCAAATGATTGACAGAGCTAATGGGTTATTTTGTAAACAGGTCGTATTTACTATATGAATTAATTTTTAAAACTAACGTTCATCAGAGGAAATAATGATAAATAAACACATTTGTTTTTCTCGATTCGCTGACGTTATTTGGTGGATCAAGTTTAACTCAACATTTAACGTCATTAAAGGCTGAATTAGACTCTAAAATACCGCTATGAAGAGCTCTCAGGGGAAGTATAACGTTGGCAGTACGTCAGAATGACTTTCAGATCTTTAATAATGACTCTCTCCTATAAGCTCGTTTATTGATCTAATCCAGGTTTAGCTCTAAGCCGGATTGTGAAGTAACAGTTCCGGAAATCGAATACTTCGAAGGAAAATATTAATTTCTTAATTAGAGAAACCAGCATTCGAAACCCTCGTCGCACGCAAAGGAATGACGCGGAAACAGCTCGCTTCCAAGGGTCGGGATAACTGATAATTTTACGACGTTCGCATCATTGCGGTTCCGGAGAAAACTTTATGTGGTTTCATATATAGAGGATAGATCAGTTACGTAGGAAGTTTCCTCACAAAAATACTCCACTTTCCAAACTTACGAATGTTTCTCGTTCCGTCAAATCCTTTGTAGTATACTCCGACCACCAGCACAGCAAAACGGGCCGCGAAAAGTAGATGTAGTGTTTTTATCACTATCGTATATCTCCCAACACGTTCGCAAAATCACTTCTTGGTTGAAGGGCGATGTTCATTCGGCAATGTATCGAGAGAAACTAACCAGGGGTTCTCTCTGCAGGGGAGTAATTTCTGGCTATGACTCTCAAACTTTACTTTCGCATGAGTAGTGCAAAACGAAAACCTTTTCCAGGTCATGTGTCCCATTTCAGGCGAAAATGGGGAGCTCTTAATGATTCTCTTTAAAAACACCATGGAGAAATCTATAGAAATTGCTGAAATGATTGTGTCGAAGAGTTTGCGGTCTGATGGAGAATTTCACTGATGGAAAAAATGGCTTAATTTTTATTTCAATTTTTCAGGAGAAGATTTTAACTCTAAAAAGTTCTTTAGGGGGTTACAAAGTATTATGATTATTGACTACGATAAAAGGGGGTAAATAGTCTGGTGGAAATTAAAAGTTTTCGTAGTATTTTACCCAGAGATATCCTGTTATCCGTGCTCGATTTCACATTTTTCATTGTTCATCACAAAACACGATTATTACAGTAAGAAGATTTCCATGCATTAATCCACTGATTGTAGGGTATTCGATTGCTTCTGTTTCTTAGTGTTTTTTTTCATTTTCATTCCAGATATAAGCGATGCTTTGTGAATGCTTTATCATTATTTATAATCATATGTTCCGATATGTTATAATCATAAGTTTCCGAGGGAGACAAATATCTTTGGGAGAATGTCTTTAGGATGGAGCTTTCCTTGAAGTTTTGGGATAAAAAGCCTTTAGACTATCCCAACTGATTGAAAATAACAGAAGGAAAAGCGAACTAATTGTAAGATGAATTGAAAACACGAATATTCTTTTATCCATCCCATAATTATTTTATAAAGCTCTTTTTACAGCTTTCATGTTTAAGCATAGCCATGACTCAAATATAACACGCGCGAGTTTTTGAAATAAATTCCCTAAAATGTAGTCTATATTGGTCCAGTGTTTTCCTCGAAAGATTATCAAGGCTTCAGATCCAATCTCGATTCCGAATTAAGAGAAATCTCCCAATAATTCTCAGTCACATTCTTCGGGCAACAACGAGTACATTGATCAGCAGGAGTAAGAGTGGCAACGCCAACAACTTATGAGAAGAGGAAAGCAACGGTAAAAGGCGCTATTATTCCTACCTCGTATCGATCGACTGTTTGGCATAATGATTTTAGGCGAGGTAAAGCATTTCGAGGCTTAACTCGTCCTCCAGATATCTGGGACTACCTTGAAGACAACGTTTTCCGATGGTAAATTACACGTAACGACGTGATTAGTTTAAAGAGAGGAAAAAATAAGAGAGCTAACCTCTAATTCGCAGATGAGAGAAAGGATAGTTCTTACGGAATAGTTTGAGAAGAAAGAGGCGAAGTTCATTGCCATAATTTACGTGCAAGGAGTAGCAATTAGGAGTCAATTATCATAAAAATGGAAAGTTAAAAGAGAATAGCCGAAGGTATTGTTTTTTAAGTTCAGATGATGGGCTTAATTGATAAACTGAAATTAGTAAAATAGACGACATAACTTGAATTTATATTGACTAATGATTTTACGACAGATAAAAAGAATATAGTACTTCTTTTACTGGAAATTTCTTGCAGAAGAGATGCTATGTATTTTTTATTAGTTTTGATGATGAAATTAAGGTCGTATTTATTTTAATTTAAACAATAATAATATGCATCTATTTCACTCGAGCAAATGTTAAAATTTATGACTAATTTAAGAAAATGTACATAAAAAGAAATTAGGCATTCCAGAAGATAATCTTTTATAGGAGTTGCCAACACTTAATTATAGAAAAGACGTGTTTTTGGTAGATAAAGAAATAGTTTATGGAATAACTTGATTGAACAAAATGTAATTACATAGTTTAGAGAGAAAACAAAGTACACAAGATTGAAAAAAATTGTAAAAAATAAATACTATACTTAATTAAATATACCTCTATCTCCCTTTTTTTTTAAAGAAGCCATTCCTTCAACTTGCAAATGAATTTCTTTTCATTGGGCGAGGAAAGAACGTCGCGTCGTTAGCTAATTATTTGGAACATCATTATCAAAAACACTTGCATTGAGCATTTGGTTAAGGGATTTCAACACAAAAAGTCCTTAAATCATTAAAACAAACAGAGTTTATTAATATGTCCACCAAGATTATAGAATACTCTGGACTTTGTATACAAAAAATATGATAAATATTCCTAATTTAATTTATCTTTAATGTAATAAAATATTAATCCGATTTTGTAATAAGTATTGCTTTATTTATTATATAAATACTATCATGTGAATTTTTTTAATTATCAGATATTTTAAACAACATATAAAAATGGTTATATTTTTACACAGTTGTAGATAATAGTGTATGTAAATAATATAGTATAATTTAATATTTAATTCAGTAATTTTATGATGTAATAACTATATATCATAAAAAATGGTATTTGTAATTACTTAAAATTGCAAAACCAGTGAAAATATGCTTCCAGAATATCGAAAATTTGCCAGCGAATGAAACCTTTAAATATACAGCAGTCTTACTCTTTCAATCCCTTTGAATATTAAACCAAAGAAATAGGAAAACCTTTTCGAAAGGTTCATACGTAGAACTGAATAACTCGCAGTTCAGCTGCCGTGTTTGGTTTCCGAAGGTAAGTGTTCTTGCCCTCGGGAACTCTGCGGCTTTTGTTTCCCTTTGTTCTCCTTTGCTTTCTTTATATTAAACATACGCATACACGAGGCTACCTCACTAAATTTGCTTTCTAAAGTGAAGAGAAAGGCGTATTCATATTACTCTTGCTGTTTCGCTTAGCAATCCGTATTCGAGTTCTCAGATTCCTATAAATTGTTTGTTATGAGAAGGATTGCGAATATTACCGTAGGAGAGAAAACGCGTATGAACTAACGCCATGCTGTTTCAGTATATTCTTTGACTGACGATAAAGAGTACAAGCTAACTAGAATCTAGGAATACTATGGACATACTATAGAAAATAGGGAAGGTATTCAGAGAATCCGTCAATTAGGCAAAGGTAATGAGTCAGAGTAGATGTAATATTTAGCTGTCAGCTAACGAGTCATGCTGAAATTATTTGGATGATTAATTTATCATAGTTCAATATTTTCTCGGTTCTCATAGTTTTCTCTATTTCAAACAATTAGTCCCAAACATATTAAAACGCTCCATTAGAGTGAACTTTTTACTATACCACAGAAAAACAACCTACACACGACCATGGTTTCGTAGCATGGCTACATCATCAGGTCATACGTTAGATAGACCTGAGTCTGTATCGTTTAATTAGTCCCAATATCGAATTCTAATAAAAGAGCGCTCGTTGCAAATTTTACGTCTCTAGCGTCCTTATGTAACGTTCAAATTTTGGTATGCGGGCGGTGTATAAGTACGTATCTCCTATTTTTCAATTGGTACCTATTACTTTTCCGGAAAATTTGTGGATAATTTAGTGTAAGTATATCGTCTGATAAGAAAGAAATTGTCCGCAATAAGACAGCAAAAACAGTGAGACTGCGTCACTGAACATGACGAATATATGCAGTTTAATTGCTTCTTGCGCTAAGGTCATAGATCAGAATCAGAACCGCCCATAATAATGTTCCGTTGCTCTCTTTTAAAACTCTCCACTAATCAAACAGCACAGGTTACCTTCTGCTTTCTGGGTTAACACCAATGTATTACTACAGAATGTGAAAAAACCTTTAGTATGTGCATAAAGATTCTGGTCAACAATTTGGCGCTTGAATCAATTTGGAAAGAGCTCATTAGCGAGGTTACTCTTCAGCAAAGAGAAGGGAATCGGAAACAACAAATAGTATCCCTCTTGAATCCTCAAACAAATAACGCACAAAATGCTGAATCTCGAACGAATGTCGTGGTTGCATCGTCAGCCTCATGGCGTAGCTAAGGTGGCAAATCTGGTTACAATTAAAAGAGATCATTGGGGAAAATTACCTCTTGACAAAATTTTTGCTTGAGATCTTCGTAAAGGTTTTAGCTAGAAGTATGGTTGCGTTAAACATTTTTGCAAAATTAATCACGAAGGTTATCAGGTTTAACAACTTGTTTGTTTGCTTACTTTTGTGATGTAATGTACCAGGGGTGGGCACGCATGAGGACAATGAGAGTCGCATTCATGTTTCTTAAACTATCTATCATATTGTTTAGGAATACTTTAATCAAACGGTGGCTAAAGCGCCAAAAATATGGCGTGCTTTGCCATTAGTTAAAGATCACGCCATTTACTTAGGTCAATCCTTGATCATCACTTTCTTGAACAACTGCCAGTATAAAGGATGAAAATGTGAAGATCATCCTTAATATTGATTTGTTAGATTCTTTTTGATATTTCACCTTTATATATACCTTATTACTGATATAACGATAAATTGTGTAATTTTCATTTGTATTTTGTAACGGAATATTGGGAAATGTATTTTTCGATAGCCTTTTTCTCAGGCTCATGGATGTGATAATACTGAAGTTACTGAGAGATTCTGAATAATCTTAGTCCCCCCTTTTGAATGTTCTCAAACATAATATGTACATAGTTCTAATGTGCCTATTACTAAAGGCTACCCCCCTATCTTGTCTATTAAGCTTTGCCAACGCCTCTGGTACCTAATGGTGAGTAAGGATCCAACCAATATTCGATCTAACGATTTCATGGTCAGACAATACATTGAGACTGACAAATGCAGCAACCTTAAAAATTACCCTAACATTTTAGTTATATTTGAACAAATGGAGCTATGTGTAGGGAGGATATAGAAAATTTATCCCTAGTTTGCTATCTTTAGAGAGTTTCATAATTCGATGCTAAATCTAAACTGAGTTGAGACTCAAATTTAGTGAGTGAATGTACTTAAATGGTTATGTTCAAGATATAGTTAGGTTTTTTGTTTCCTTTTTTTACTTTTTCCTATCGAGAGGATTCGGTTCGAGAACTGTGGGTTGATTATTATCTGCAAACTATTGGGAAGAAAATAATACTTCGGCGGAACCTTGTTTTCGAATCATACAGATGAAACTATCCCACATAACTATGAAAAAGTATAGTAAATAAGAAAATAAATACCTTGAAACATAACGCGTTCGCCTTACGTGAAATGATACCGAGGTGATGGTTGATTGATCTCGGGGATTATGGAGGCGAAGATGTTGACCAAGCATAAATGAATTCAGAGATTACCAGTAGCACTATCAATAGGTAGCGGTTTCAATTCGTTCTAGAATAGCCAATATACGACGGCGGCGGTATGGGAACGGTTACCTGTATATGACCACGTATCACCAGCTGCAAATTTTAAATGCTCCTTTGCTAGTTTATAGTAGATACGTTGAGCCACGGGCTTTAATTCTCTTAATTTTGTTCAATTTAAATATAGGAACGGCTTTTTCGTATGATTTTAGAATTTTTTTATAGGAAAAAGAAATATAGGAATACAAATAGCACTTCGCATATTTTCATTAAAACAGTTTTAAATTCATATGAAAAAGTATTTAAAGTGTAATTTTTATTCGTACATTTTCTTGTAATGGATTTCCACGCAGTAAAACCTTCAACAATGGATTTTATTTAATGGGAGATATTGCATTTGAAAAGCTGCATCTAAAGAAACATTTTCAGGAAATTCAATAAAAGTTAAGCAGATTCAAAGTGGCTATACGTAATAAATAAAAATGGGAAAGAAGGATTTAATATTAATGTGTACTTTGAATGAACGTGTCTGTATTTCATATTAATCATATTTTTCCGTGATTCGATCGAGTGGGATCGCACCGAAACGGGGTAATTTGCTTGGACTGAAAGTGAAATTTACTTCCTTTTAGTTACATTTATTTTTAATTAATTAGCATATTTAATTCACTTGTCACGGTACATACAAATAGGGGAAACAAAAAACACGTGAAGTTAGGCACCCCTGAAGAACGTCTTTTGTATCGGTTGCCATCGCTTTGGATAAAAAGGGACGTGTTTGTAGGCACATATCAAAAAAAGATTATTACAAAATATGCTTATAGAAACTGATAAATATCAAACAAATTACAGTGAGGGATACAATAGAAATAAAAGAAAAAGAAAAAAAGATAAGATTACTTTGGTGAATATATTGCATTTCTCCGCAGTTTGTAGTTTACTGTGATATTGAATGACAATGACCTAATAATAATGACATAATGATAATATCACGAGCAACAGATGATGGTAACTCAAGTAAGATGAGGTAATTGCAAAAGAAACTGAATGTACTACATTAACAGAAATCGTACATTAAAGTATGACAGATAGCAATTAATGAGACGTGTTCCTCTCACTCGTAGCATTCACTCACTCATTGTAGCAATGTAAGCCACTCACAAAGTTAGGTTTACATTGCTAGAAGTCGTTTAGAGTGATATATTTATTACAGCTTTAGTAACAGTATTATTATAAGAAATTCTGATCGTTACTCTGAATGATCGTATTTTAAATGGTTGTTAGTCGAAGTCTGAAATATGTCTTAAATATTCTTAGGATCCGTAATAGTATTGTTAGAAGTGCTTAGACAGCTAAGGTAATTTCGCACATTATCGGAGTTTATTAGAATACTAACGGGAATCAAACCTGGAACCCCTTTTACTTAAGACAAACTTCGCAACCCTTTTGGCTATCCGAGGCCCGAAATTCTTCCCATGAAAATCATTAATATGTTCACGGGAACTTTTAACCACCATACCTTAAAATTGTTTAGATTTACATAAGAATATTTATAAATAGTTATACCGGTCAACTGATACTTATATTTTCATTAATCACGACGATTAAAATTTCTCATACTGCGTGGAAAATTAGAGAAATAGATGCTAGAGCAAGTCGTTTCAAAAACTCATTTTTTCCGCGAATGATACGCGGAAGTAATCTTAGTGAAGTAGAGTCATGGTGCTTGCACCTCCTGCAACACGCCGAAAGGTGGCTTGCAGGGTACTTAGGTAGATGTAGATTTAGATCTGAGAATATTGCAGAATATCGTGGTCACTGTTATATGGAATTATAGACAGCAAATTAAAAATTGACGCCGAAGGAATTTTTAGTGAAACCTACTCCAAGAATGTAAATCTCTGAATGAGCGGTATCTCCAAAGCTTTATCGTAGTCGAGGTCATTGTTGATGAGCCAGACCAGTTCCTGCATCCAGGTAGTGCCTTAAAGAATACAGAAATAGCATAATTTTCGATTATTTCGAGTATGATCCTTATTCAGAGAAAACAATTCTCAAAGCGTTACATCATATCGAGGAAATGGAAAAAGGATACGTACCACATCTCGGGAAAGTACAGACCCATATATCATCCGGTCTCACCTCCATGTTGTAATAACCGTCCGCTTGTTTAAGATAATTCGATGTTAAAAAATACTTTTTTGGGCCGACGTGGACGTACCCATCTCGTTCTCCAGTAAAGGATGAGAGTATTTCCTTATTCAAATCAGGATTTATCTTATCAATCTTCATTGGTAGGTATTTTTGGACAGATATTGGCATCTGAAATTCAAAATTAATTTAATTTTCCGCAAATTTTGGTGAAAAATCTCACAAAATTCGGTGGCATACAGGAATGAGAGAGAAAATTTAGCCTTTTAACTCGTCGGTAATACAGCAAAGTAGGCAGTCAGAGTCCAGAGGCTGAAGGTTAAAGTTTCCCCCAGAAATCGAGTAAATGTATACGATCAACGGGATGAATTTTTTGGCTCATTTTTATCTGAATGTCGAACCGTTGTTATTGTTGACCCGGTTGCGGCTTTGCTTCACTGGAAACAGCAAAGTTCTGCGTTAGGTATCTAGATGTAGTCTCCCTGTGAGACCAACCGTGTATCTGCTGTATTTATTTGGCGTAGAAAGATTTTATTACAATTAAACTCTAATACACAATTGAAATATAAATTTCGTCTCGAAATATAGAGCCAATGATATGCGGGTTCTTTAAATTGGAATATTTCTTTTGTAACTTTAATAATTATTCTTTCTCCGTACTGTTTTGTTTTTCTTTCAAATACGAAATCGTCTGATTTTATCCTATACTGCCCAACAGTTGCTTTATCATTAAAAATTACACTATACAAGTTGTCGATTATTTTTTTAATAGTCAAGGCTTCCCAATGATAATAAGTAGCATCCATTAAATTTTGCTTTGAATCCTCGACGCGACATATCCTCGTCGCTCGATTGCTCAGACGAGCTAGTTTAACAAGATTTGTCATTAACACTTCATAGATAATGAATGATAAATTGTTGTATATCAACTTCATTATTTTCCAATTCAATATATAGAATGTATTATCCCAAAACTACTGACGTCGGGCCTTGAAATCTTACGAAGGATAGTAGTTATAAACTAAAGGGCATTAATATGAGTATTATGGGATGCGTTAACCCTTAATAGAAGTAATTAAGCACCGACAAAAGAAATGGGTGGGTCAGATATTGAGAGGAGAGGGATTGCTGAAGAATGTAATAGAGGGTAGAATGCAAGGGAAAAGACAGAGGGGAAGGCAAAGGCAAAAAATGTTAGATGACATAAAGG
>KZ308360.1:526457-570897 GCA_000376725.2 Ladona fulva | reverse complement strand
ATTCGTTGGAAGAAGATTCTGATCTCCTCTAAAGGGAGATCAAAATGATTAATTCCCTTATACGTTCAAAATCTGACACAAAACAATTCAATATCCCTTTTGACGCATCATACGGACAAATCAATTAGTTCCAAGTTGCAAAATCTGAATGATTATGGAATCATTTCTTGAAATACGAAAGCTATCTATTTTTTTTTCTTCAGAAAAAGCGTAAATATTAAGTTTCAATTGAGGACCTTTTAATCGTAGCAGGCAAAGAAAAATGAATTGATTTATATATTCATAAGTTATTTGATTTTGATTTAGCTGTAGGTTATCATTCTTCTTCTCTTAAACATCGTTACCATGTCTCCTTGTGAAGTTATCGTTTGTTAAAGATTTTCACTTAGATAACACGTTGCTGTAGAAAGACAGTTGCCATGAAAAACATTTCTCGTCCTTTTTTACACTTCTGTTTCTGCTTGTGATTCACACGACACTGTAATTCATTCAAAGATATTTCCAATTCTTATTACCAACTTGGTCCTTCCTTTCTTTTGAAAGACACCTAAGCGCACCAGAAAGCGTTTTGAGTCCTAGAAAGGGGAACAATACCAGCGAAATGACCGTGAGTAAAGAGAATAGAACTTAGGCGAGACCTGAGGTATTTGACGAGTAAGAATTCGAAAGAGGGGCAAATTTATGTAATTTTGTTTGTACCTGCCTCATTTGATTTGAAGGTGCAAGCGAAGGGAAGGGGTTCGCCATTACCACTTGAGGGGAAGAAACGAAGGAAATGGGCGAATAAGTCATACTTTTTCTTTCACCTCTTCGCGCTCTGTCCTTCGCTCTGTAAAACACAAAGGACGACAGCTACCAGCACATGCCCGCTGAGGGAGAGAGCGAAGAAGGCATTGGGATTACTCTACTCTTTTCACTCTAACTTAACTTGAAAAATAATTTAGTCTTGTTCTATCTGTACCTACGCAGTGAGTGAAAAATAAATTTGTTTTTCGAAGTGCTTCGAAAATCAGTGAACAAATATAATGGTAGACTCAGAATTTGTATTATACAGTGAAAATTCAACCGCTCTTCCGACCGTCTCTCCGAGAGGGGAGGACGAATTGAAAATGGACAAGACACAGCGTTCGCCAATGGCATTATCCGAGACTTCCACCGATAATGACAACTCATCATCCCCCGAGGGACAACCACCCTCCGAGACGACATCACCAACTCCTCTGGAACTACTACTCTCGGACAATTTGGTCGCCCTGAACCTCCTCAACTAGCCTCCTGAAAGTTAAGGACCGTTTAGCACCCCACGTAGGGAGTGAAATCCCTCAGATTTCTCAAGGGGACGATGTAAGTGATAATAATGTAATTGTAAATGAGCAAACAAGTCGAAATTCAGCTAATCCTTGTGGTAATAGTGGTAAACAAGCAATAGACGAGAACGACTTTGCACTGGTTATTAATCCGCAAAAAAGACCTTACCCACCTCACTTCCCCCACCTCAAACACCAATCCTAAATAGATTCGACCCTATCCGCAATACCTACCTTCCATAGCCCAATTCTTCACACTCAAACCTTAAGAGATATATGGTATTCCATCCATAAAAATTAAAGTATAAAGAATAGCCGAGAATCTTAAATTCTCTCACCAAAAATCTCGCGCTTCCGCCCATGCAACAGCTAAAAAATTACTGCAATTTTTAACCCAACTGCTTGAAATGCGGTAGCCCCCATTTATCTAGCGAATGTAAAAAAATCCCACAGACCCAACCAATTGCTATTTACGTAAAGAAAAACATACCGAGAACTATAAGGGATGCAAAATATTTCTAAAAGCAAAAGAAGCTATTGAAAATCGAAATAAACCTGGCATAAACTCCTCCCAATTCGCTTCTCTATCAAATAACAACTCTAACCCCCACCCTACTCCGTGGCCTAAACCTAACCCCCAACAAGTGATCTAAACGCATACCCCACGCAATTGACCTCCAGACATTCTTTCTTGTCATTCTAAAAGAATTCCACGCCAAACCAAACAAAAAAACCATGACAATTACAGATCTTCTTTAAACTCCGTCATAATATTCATTGTGACCATAGAAGCATTTTTGCAATTACTTAGACCGATTCCCAGTTTTATATTTTCAACATTAAAAAAACGTTTATTGTTCACTTCGATGATATTTTTTTCTAAGCAAAAGAGGTGGCTTTTGTTTTAGTTTAAAATCAATTTCAAAAGTTCATTTGCCTAAAAGTAGATATTCTCTTAGAAATTGAATTGAGTTCCATATAAAAAGAAAGCTTTATTCTAGATCTTTAAAATGAGAATAAGCAATGCTCTATAAGTTTTAAAATGTTTGAGGGACGGGAGATCGACCGAGAGCGCGCACACCGATTTCCGCAAAATTTTGGCCTATTTGAGAAATTTGACAACCCACCATTTTGTAACTGTTTGGACTAGCGATCTAGGATATGGCAAAAATGCGTCTATGGTCACAATGAACATTATGACGGAGTTTAAAGAAGATCCGAAAATATCAGGTTTATTTTCGGTTTGGCGTGGAATGACCCAATTAACGGAGAAGAAAATTATTATTTCAGGCGAATTATTCAAGTAAAAAGGTGAAAGGCAATTTTATTATAACATTTTTCTTGCCTATTTATGCTATATTTGCCGATATTTTTCATCAGAATACATAGTATGACTATGTTGGTCACTTGAAAATATTTTATTTGGTATCTCCGAGGATTAACTCACTTCTTCTCTACAAACGCGTTATTCCATTAATTTAATCACCCTCCAAGAAACTAAACTTCCTCCATCTAAAAGCCTTTACCTATCCAACTTTAAAATAATAAGAAAAGACAGGGCCCAAGCAGGTGGTGGAATAGCCATCGCCATTCGCAAAAATATCTCCTTCCATATTATCTCACTTTCCATTTTCAAGTCTTTTGAAGCATGAGCATTGGCATTTCTCTAAAGAGAAATAACTCACTATTCATTTTCTATAGTACATAGGTTCCCTGCCAGCCAAAAACTGCATTAAATGAACTTGATCTTTTCGGCATAGGACTCGGTGGTGTAATGAATTGTCTGCGGATCAACGGCGATGTAGATACGAATATCGTCGAGGTAAAAAGCAATTTCGCAATTTTATTATAACATTTTTCTTGCCTGTTTAAGTTATATTTGACGAAATTTTTCAGCGGAATATATACTATGATTATGTTGGTCACTTGAAAATATTTTACCCGAATTCATATAATTCATATTCAGTGTCTTTCTGAAGTGGGTTGAGTAAAATTTCATTTTTTTCACGAAGAAACATTGCCTACTGAAAAATATTTTCCATTTCGTTTCCTAAGGAGAAACGGACATGAAAAAAGTCTGACGGAACCGGGACACGAACCGTCCTTGGGAATTTTCCTAGATGCACGACTTATCGTGCCAAGTCACCTTACCCATTTTCCTAGTTCATTTCGTTTCGTTTAATCAACGAAATAAAACTGGGAAATTAAATCACTGAAATACGTGAGTTTGTTCAAAGAAATTACGAAAGCCGGTTCCCCATTTCCGTTTTAGTGCTAGAATAATAAAAGACGGCAGCATATTTGTCGGTTTGAGATTACGCTATCAGTAATAGTAATGTCGCCAATAATCTCCAGAACAGCAAAATAGTAATAAAGCTATACTTACAGCTAGACGAATTTCAATAAAAATATCCAATGATGGGATAATAACTATCGAAACAAAGATACTATTTTCTAAGGGTCTTCTTTTTCAGGGCCCCTTAACGTACGTGTATTGCGTGTCTCTTATTCCGGCCTTGAATGGTAATACTACTACTCCATTTCACTCTAACCTTCTACTCTTAGGTGTTTAGACGGATTTTTCACCACCTTCTTTGATGATGTTTTCCCGCGAAGTGGGGTTTTCGTCTTCTTAAATTGAGAAGACTTTTCCCCACAAACGCAATCTTATCGAGTTTTTCTTGTATTTTTTTTCTCCAAAATCTAAATATTAAATTTAATTTACGGAACAATTGAGATGGAAGAAAGGCAACATTAGGTCTAACTCTCCCCTTCACGTTTATTCATTCGTTCAACAACATAATTAGTATCCAACGAGGTTGATTGCAATTAATGTGCAAATTAATTTTAGGAAGTGGTGCATTGTAAAAGCGCGTGGGCGTATTTAGATTCATCATAAGCTCTATTGGGTCCCTTTTCAAAACCAATCAATCATGAAGTTCAGTTATTGGCCTCAAAGTAATAATCGCCAATCTATCAACGGAGACTTAGCGCCCTTGTGCGGCGCCCAAATACCACTTGCGTCTTTTTCAAGCGTTCAACATACGAAGATAATATCTCATACATATCCTATTGGTCTCATATCGACTGGGAATTTGGTCTCTTGATTTTAAAAAGATGAGAATTTTAAAACTGATACGCGATGTAGTTTTGCTGATTTTAACAGGCTAAAATAATTACCAGGTCTTTAAAAGACTCAAGGCATCGGATGTCAATATCTGAAATAATTGATATTTTTCTGTGTTCTGTAATATAGCAATCAGGCTTTCTTGAAAAACAGTCAAAGATTTCATAAATGGCGTTTATCGTATCAAAATGGTCAAACTCAATGAGATTAATTGCCATAAAATCTATGTAGGCGGCAGAGATATTGTGGAAATCTATAATAAAGGAATGATATATATTTTATGCAGTGTAACTCTGTTACACTGTGTGACCTGATGATGGCAATGTAACGCCGAAGCCGGTAGCCAATAAAAGGTTTTCTGTGGAAGAGTATATGTCTTTCTATTATTAAGGTGATTACTCTCGATCAAAGGTTTTCTGCGGAACAAAAATAAATTGGCCTTAGTTGTGGGGCAAACTGATATCTACTGATATGACGAAAAAAGTCTATGCTTTTTTAGGGTCTTAAAATTTTGATGTATGATGCGGAAAAGCATTGGAAATGTATATGGGGAATTAACTATATTCCCGAACTGCCTTGTGTGTTCTTCCCTAAGCTTTGGAATAAATTCTACGCTGCGAGCTCTTTCGTTTCCCTTTTAAAGGAAGTAAATTATATTTGGATTTGTCTTAGGGATTCTTCACTGTATGATAGGAGGCTTCCATTCTTGAGATCATCTAAGGCTAAATCAGCCAAATTCACTTTGTGAATTTTTGTGCTGATTCCAGAACTTTGTGCGTCAGAGAAGTATCAGAATACCACTAACAGTACCAGGATTAAGAATACGAAACTTCGTGCAGGTCTCGGAGATAATTCTTCTTTAAAATATTTTGCTGTAAAATAGCACGATATATTTTCCCAATTGACTTACATGCTCACATTCTTTCAAACGAAAAGATAATCTTGCATCGATATCCGCTATGCTTTTCGAGATCTTAATTTTTTCAGGTTACTCGGCCACTCGTTGAACAATTTCTCCCAAATTTCGGTTTCCCAGAGTGCACCCTCCCGTTTACCGAAACGTGAGGAAAGCCCCGAAGTGCTTCCGCGCTGCAGTCGACCAAAAATCAATAATCCCTCCCTTTGACCCGGATAAATTCCTAAGCTGATTACAGTTCGGTAATGAAACTGGATACCCGCCCACGTAGTTGAAATCTCATATTTACCGGCATGTAATACTCTCCGTTCACTTCCTCTCGAGCGGCTACTCTGCGGTTCAACCTGCAGAATGCGTCAGCTGCATATTTAATTTTGTGTGTCCGATGCCCTGTTACGGACACTCGCCCTACAAAATCAGTAAAGCGTTGAATATTTAAAGACCTTTCACCTCAGAAATTCTTACAATAGCTACCGAAGAAGATATATCTCAGAAGGCATTGACTCTTTCTCCTCTCTGATAGATGGAGGGGTTGTGCAACCATATCTTGATAAATAGAAAATGATTTCTTCTGTATCTTATTGAAAGTATGTAGGAAAATGTAATTCATTTACTTTTGTCACAATCCTGTTAATGATTATGATGAGATGTGACATCTGTGGCAAGAGTGATGCTGAAAAATGCATTCCTCCTTGTCACTCCTAATCGAAAGTCATGAAAAATGTTATTCATGGTGACGTTGTGCAGCATTTACGTAGAATTGTTCCACTCATTTTATTCTGACTCAGTGAGGAAGGTAAAGGCAAAATATCTCACTCCTCATCTTATGCAGTTGCCTCATTCCCTTTCCAAAGCAAACGGTTGGGAGAGTATGAGGATCCTACCAGCCTTGAGTTTAAGAGCTTTGAGAGGCTTTACAGATTGAGTAAAACTTTTAAAGCTGAATAAGAAAACGCAATCTTGAACCACAAATAAAAGGGGGTTTCTGTTTCTGTGCGTAGTTATTAGGTATTTGTTGCGGGCCAAAGTTTACCATATTTGCAACATTGCATCCGAAGAGCAGTTTTAAGGAAGCACAATAAAGATGACGCGAGTACGTGGTAGTTAAGGAGCTTTTGGTGCTCGCCAGTTGGATGCTAAAACCGGACTTTGGGACTTTGGACCTCGCCCTTCTACTATTCCTAACACACAAGTTAGCATTTTTCAAGCATTAGGACAGTTTCTTTGTCGAATACCGCTTGTCTAATACTTGTGCACCCCTGGGACCTAAAACACTATCAAATATCACCTTTTGGCAAAATAAACGTAATTAATAGCCGCATTAATAGAATTGGGCCCAATTTTTTTGAGCAACGAATAGCTCGAAATTGGGCAACATTAATTCGGCCAGTTTGACCTCCCATTCTCATAATAAGATCGTTATCTCACCGCATAAAGCGCAATTTATGCCTCCAAATTGGCACCGCTTCCTGATGATAGTTTTCGATACATTTGGCCTCAATTTCTGAGCAGCTATTAATTTCGAGTTCCTTATTAAGGATCTTATCGTGATGAGTTTCCAATTCTTCTCCGCAACGTGACTTGATCAAACCCTTTCAGCTTCGCCCTCTTCCTTCCTGCTATTAAATCGGGGCCGTTACTTCCTTCCTTGTCCAGTAGACTTTCGCTGTCTAACGGATGTTGTTTTCATGAAGTACTCCTTGATTTGTCTACTAGTTTTATTTCTTCCCCTTTATACAGGAATTAGTTTACGAGCATCGTTCAATAAGTCATTAAAAAATATAGAAAAAAAATTATTTTGGGTAGATTTTTTTTATTTTTTAACAATCTCTCTTTAACTCTACACACTTTTCCAAGCGTTTCTCCAACATTTTTAAGCTGCCCAAAAAGTAGGATTTTGGAAGTTCCTCAAAATAGGCATCTGGGTGATGACCTCCTTGTTAGACATGGACCGTTGTCCACCACTTTCTAGTTGCCTTGGGCCAAATCCAGTGAATGGTGGATGTTGTAATAATTTGAACTTAAATTCTATAATTTTGGCCATCGAAACTGTGCAGGTGTGCACCTGTGCATGGAAGAGGATCAATTTCCTTTTTCAAATGAGGACATTTTTACTTTATATCCTCTCTCAACCGGTGCATTAATGGCAGATAACACTCTCCAGTTATCATTTGACCCTTTTCCAAGTAATCAATGTAGATGAGTATGCATGCATCCAAAAAAACCACGGGCATCTCCTTGCCAGCCAATTTCACAGTCTTTGCCTTCTTGGGAGCCCCTTTACATTCAAAAACCCACTGTTTTGACTGTTCTTTAAGATAAATGGAAAAGAGGACAAGATCACCTATGCCAGCTAAAGTGGAAACAAATTGCAGATCCAGAGAAGAAAGCATCAGAGCCATGTGGATCGTAAAACACTTCTGATACGACTTCCAACCTACGTCTATGGTTCTGGAACAGCAGACTACCCAATGAGGTACAAATATTCTCACAAATTTGAGCATAACAGTTTCAAAATATTACATTAATGTTTTCTTAGATATTTATTAGTGATGTGAATGCAAACATATAGTTTATCTAGAACACATCAGAATTCGTTTATTTAATATATTTCATTGTATTATCAGATGCACTGAATGGTATGGTGAAATATGGCAGAACTGGATGTTTGGATAGAAACGCACAGATGTTATAACTATTTCAAGAAATTGATTTTCTAAATATAAGTAGTAAAATTTCCTGAAACGTTTTTCTCTATAATGTAAGAAAAGTTGTTTCACGACTTGTGGAACCGAAAATTTTGAATGAGTTGCATCCCTTACTTCTAGCGATTAGACCTCATTATTCTTTCACAAGCAGTTATGTTTTGGAGCAATGTTGTTTTCTGAGTGCAGATTAAGGAATGACATTGTTGTGCTGATAAATCCATTGGCTTGGAGACGAGTAAAGAAATTATATATCTGAGAATTCTCGAANCCCCGTCAAGCATGACGGAACTTAATTTAGTTTAAAAATATATCTATTATAGTGTATATCTTGTCCTCCTAAGCACAAAAGAGTTCTGCGGTAAGATCATAATAACTCAATATATTTCTCAACTTTATTTATAACATTTATTTTACTGTTTTCAAGTCGTGAAAGTCTCGTTTGCGTAAATTTCTTATAAAAGTAATAAGACTGATTATCCCCGTGCGCTTATATGGGATAATTCATGAAATCAACATTCAATAATGGCCTTAGCCGTCAAAGGGATGGGTTGTTTATTTCCGAAAAATTTTTACGAATTTCCCGTGTATTTTATCAATGTTCTCACAATTTCGAATTTATATGAACGTTTCACGACTAAAATAAGAACCTACGATTATTTTCCTTTCTTGTGACATTTGTCTCAATTTCGTAGGACCATTGTTTTTAATTTAATTTTGTAAAAGAATCAGCCTCTGCAGGTAACGAAAACCTACTTTACGTACATTTATTATGGAAACGTATTATGGGCTCCTAGGTTCAAACCCGGGCCTTTACAGAGACGAAAATAGTTTTCCTGAGAGTTTCAGCATCGTAGAAACACAATGCAGTTTGTTTCAGATCTCTAAGTCAAGCCGTTTCTGAGATAAATAGGGGGACGGACAGACGGAGAGACATTTGCTTTATATATATATATATATATGATATGATGGAAAGGATGACTCCATTCTTGAAAAGTACCTACGTCACTACTCTAATTACTTTATTTTGTATAACCTTTAATTACTTTATTTTTTTNTCCTTTGATTTGGTCCGGATGTGGCCTATACAATAGTTATATTTGTGGATATCTAGATCGATTCTGTGGGTACAGTCTAATGATTACACACTGAGAGAATTAGCATTTTATTGATTGTGATTAGAAAAGTAAGTTTAAATTTAATATTTTAAGTCCTTCATATACAAATCAAAGTAAATATACTCTGCAAGAAAATCAGTGGCGTGGCGATTATTACGGGTTTTCAGGTTAATAAAGTTAATAATAATAAATCAGAATTTAGAATAATTTCCATATATGTTCGGCCATCTATTGATTAGCATGTGAGTTCTGTATCATGAAGCAGGAAAACGGTGTTTTGTTAAAAATTGGCTGGACTTCAAATTCTGTTTTGGGATAAACATATATATGCACAACCCCAATTTTGCCAGCATATTCGCATATTGAAATTGTTCTTGTGACAATAAAGTTTTATTTTTGCTTTCCTACTAAATGGCATGCTAATCTGTTTCCGCACATAATTATATGGTCTTCTGCATCTATGTGATTGTTGTCGTA
Source organism: Ladona fulva (assembly GCA_000376725.2). Lineage (NCBI taxonomy): Eukaryota > Metazoa > Arthropoda > Insecta > Odonata > Libellulidae > Ladona > Ladona fulva. The sequence goes on along the minus strand of KZ308360.1, from coordinate 561,247 downwards.
CGCAATCTGCATGGAAATAGCAGCGTATCTATAGAAAATGTTTACGAGAATTTTCTACGATAAGGGGGTCGTCAATTTTTAGAGGTCCCCTTTGTTGATATAATATCTAGTTTGGTTGATAAGGTTGGTTCAATGATCCCCATAATATAGGGTTCTTCAATGGTTGGAAAGGTTAGAAATGACGTGTGCGAAATCTACAAATGCAGAAATACAAGGAGAGAGTAGATGAAGATTTATTTTACTTCTTCTGCGGCTTCATAATCTCGTCTACACGACCCAGAGGTATTTTTCGTTGAACTCCGCACATTACGGTACTTCAAGAGGATCATGCTTTGATCCGTGCATTAAGAAGAGCGCGTCCCATCATTCTTCCGCATGCGGCACCTTTCTAACGTTACAGGTCTTACAACTTTCATCTGCCACCTTGAAATGCCCTGCAATTGACCTCTTCAGTGTAGAATATGGCCACACTTTGCAAACTTTTCCATATACATTGCATCGCGCTTTTCCCCTGAGTTTTCACATCGGGTGAAAAAATTAGGATAATCTTCTTGTCAAAAGTTACCGATCTTCACAACCAGGGAGAGAGAGAAATAGCTTTATTTGCATTAAAATATTAGGAAAGGCTCGCCACTTTAAATACTCGGGGAAAAAAATGTCGGTAAGAACATAGGGAGGAATAAAATTCATATATTTAGAATGAATTGTAAAGCAATTACACAGAACTCTGTTTACAGAGCAAGGGTTGAATAAAGGTCAAACTTAATGTTATGGCAACTGCTCTTCCCATCACCGTGCATCACAATGAATACCTATGACAGGGATGGCCTACCTTTTGTGGCAAAAGTGCCATATTTGTTTATATTAAAGTCTTGCGAACCAAGCCATAGGATGATATACTGATATAATCTATTTTATTATGACAAAAATGCGGTTAATGTTGTATTCAACGTAAATGATCCTTAATTATCATTACTAACCTCATTCACTGCGTAAAAAGATATAGCCGTCAGAGTTCCGCATGCCGAAAGATTCTCTCTCGTTCCCTGACCTAGGAGCTAGACTTATCAGTAGCTAATCGTTCAAAGAACATTTCGAGACGCAATAGAAAAGGCGAATAAAATGCAAATATTAAAAGTAGAACATTGAGGGATGCACGTCTTGAGTCAAAGAGATTGCTCATTTTCCCCCTTTTCTCGAATATTGCAGTGTGGTTTAGGATCAAGTATGCTTAGTCTCATAACAGATTTAGAGATGGTCCAGCGTAGAGCAGACCTTTTCGTTAGTAGGGATTTCAGGTCTGACAGAAGCTTTTCGGCTACGATAAAATCCCTCGGGTGGAATGGGCTCAAGGTTAGAAGATAAGATTATCGACGGAATATATCCGAAAAGTTCATCGTTTCAGAACTTTTAGACGAAGTTGAAGACTTAGTAATTTCAGTAAACAACGATCTCCGCGAGGCATTGAAAAAACGTTACAAGGAATTTATCGCTAAAATAGATAGTTCATTCTGGTCGTTCTTTCCGAAGAGCATTAGAAAATTTAATTGGGTAGATTAGGTAAGGTATTAATAGACTCCCTGCCATATGCCAATGGGCAACTCAACTTTGTGGATGGGAGCCATACTAAAATGTCTCCTCGTGAAATATATTATATTCAATGGAAAATCGTGTATATTTACTCCTTTAGTCTGTTATAACTCTTCCGTATGTTATCTGTGTCATATGCCTGTTTTTCCTGCAATNAATTCCGGAATAACACCACTCTATTTACAAACAGTATTAGAAATCTCAAAACTACAAGACTTAATTTACATAGCATCCCCTGATATTCCTACTAATGCATGTACATCACATAATTACCATAATGACAGGTACTAAATTTCATAGTCACAGTTTATAACCTTTAATTACTTTATTTTTTTATACACCGAATATTAGAATTATAAGCATCACCTAAACACACTATACCATACTGTAATAAAGAATGAAAGAAGGGAAAGTAATCAACTTGCAACACAGATATAGGGCAGACTTATTTCAGAAAATAAAATTGCCTTAAGGCATAGAGTAAATCCGATCTCAACTTGCTTATATGCTATTTCCAATTATAATTACTGTCAATTATTAACCCTAAATGTTCATTTTTCATTTATGTCGCGGATGACTGGTGTAATCCAAATAAATAATTATTTTTTAATTAAATATCGAATTCTATGATGTCTTTGATAAGTCGTAAAATCGTTAGAAGAAAGGCTTAAGTTTGAATTGCAAAAATAAATGTGATTGCACGTTTGAAGCAATAAATATATAAGACTTTAGGAAAGTGTGGTGGAATATTTTAATAAAGAACGCTATTAGCTTCTCTTCTCCGAAAGGGAATGGCATGACTGTTATATAATTTCTTGTTCATACATAAACCCATATTGATGGACCCTCCGCAGTACACCGAGTCCCATCATAGCCCACGAAATTGAAGGAGGGATCGTTCTGTCGTGGTAGCTTAGAGGACAGAGCACCCGGAAAGTGGGAGACCCGGGTTCGATTCTCGGCTGCGGCAGACGTTTTCTCTTTCAATTTCTTCTTCCTCGTACATAAACGTTTGAGTTATATGTATGTGTTACGAATGAGACAACAACTATGGAAACTATTGTAAACGGCGTACCTATAAGAACTAATTCAAATTTTTAGTATGCTGATGATAAAGATGGATTTGAAAAAATTAAGGTCTTCATTCTTTTGTACCATGGCCTTCCACAAAGTAAGGCTCGATCGCATTGATTTCATGGATGTTACTAACAAATTCCGTGTTTACTCTACCTGCCTGTCTGTCCGCATATTTACTTACATATGAATTATTCTTACAATACCATTAAATATATCTCAACCGTATTTAACCTTTGCAGCACGAAAAATAAGGCGATCAGGTTTTATTACGTAGTAGTACCTGGTTCGACAACCGATATTTAGCTTATATACCGAATAGCTTCAATAAGAAAAGCGTTTAAAGTTCGTTTTCATCTCTTGCAGGCTTTGTTTCTTTTACAAAAATAAATTGAATAATGTTCCTATGGCATCGAGACAAGCATCTATAGAAAGGAAATTAAATAAATATTTTTATTTTGAGTCTTCAAATATGGTTCTAATATCGCACTAATTCGGATGAAATACACTTAAATTTTATTTCAACAACCCAACTCTTGGACGACCAAGGCATTAAGCCATTATGAGGTTCATGCTCATATGTTCATGTATTTTCCTTCAAGAATACACGGTGGTTATAGACCTAAAATGAATTAATGGTAAGAAATCGATAGTGTTTGTATTTACAAGTAATACTGCTTAAAATTGAAAACTCTCATGAAATTTATGAATTCGGATCTCATTATTATCTCTGACGAGACATTCAGTTACTCATATTTTGCATCGAAGCAGTTTTATCCGAAATTTATCATCTATTACTCAAATCATACGCTGGCTACTTCGAATATTATTGTCATTAGTTGCTAATTATAGTACTCAACGGCTGTTGCTTTTGATTGTGATGTATTCCGTTGGCTAGCTTCCGCAACCTTTAAGGTGTTTTCTTTATTTTCAGCAGTGTATTCTGCCACTTAGGTAGCACTCTCCATCCCTCATAACGTAATTCACTGAAAGTAATGAACTTGCATACACATTTCAACCATCGTTTTTGCTTGGATACCGCAAACTTTCCTCCACCTATGCGAATGCTTCCGATGTTACGATCATAGTAATTTCTTGCACACACAAAAGTTCGCTATTTCCCCGACTGCATTCTTTGAGAAGATCCGTTTAAGGTAACTAGCGAAATGTTTCCTTTTGTGAAAGTTTCCGGAATTGTATCTTGCGGCGGACGAGAGGAGAATTTTTGTCGCGAGTTCGCATTTTTTAACTTTTAAATAATGTAATAAGGGAAAATTTCACCTGGAGAATTTATACCCGGTTAGGAGCTGAAGCCGTTATTATGGAGACAAACGTCTGTTTCTATAGGATTAGAAAGGAGCAATAAAGTGATGTTCATCCTTTCATTGGGGTCTTGTTGAAAATTTATGGTGGTATAGCGCTTTACGATGGAAATTTGTATGGACATAGATAGCCGATCCAGCTTCAAAAGAGGATGACTCATAACGACTTTCATTTCATCTGAAGTTGTGCGCAAGGTTTCTATTGGGCAAAGCCTCAGATTCAATTTCGGGACGAAATATCACCAACATCATGGGTTAAGGAACTGGAGATTTCTATGTTGTCCAGTAACCAGCAAATTGTTTCATTCTCTCACAATCCCCAATCTTAACACAAACCATCACCTACCGCTCACAACTCAACGTATGTCTTTCTCTATTCCTCCCTTCCATCATTCAGTACAATTCGGTCCTTCGCAGACTTTCGTGCCACGATTACGTTTCTTCCTTTTTTAACTTAAGTCTTCCAGGTACTTCTCTCTTCGCATCGAAGGGCTTCTTATTACTTTTTCGGTCTATCAAATATTTTTTTATCATACCTCTATAGCACCTACCATATCCAGAACCGTCTTTAGGATCCGCGGGGAACCACTAAAAAAAAACAAATTTCTTATTTCATTGGAGTTATTTTTCAAGTTTATGTTAGTTTGTACTTAAACCAGAAAAATGTATTTAGAACTATTTTTAGTTCTAGACAGATTTATAAAAATAATATGATCATTTGAATTTAAAGATTTACTTTTCTAGCTTTGTCGATAATTTTTGATTTATCAACCTTATCAACTTTCTCATGTTCCATTGACAAAATACGTAAAGCTGTCAGCCTTTCGAGAAAAATCTTCAACCTTAAGTACCTCTTCATTAACCTAAATTTTTAACCGTGTCTTTTAGCCGAGCCCCAGATACTTCAATTCTAACAAGTATTTCTGTGTTTCGCTATAATCCTTTCAATCTTATTTCGAGGGCAATTTTACTGGAGATTCTCATAGAATCGAACACCCAAAGGTGCGGGGCTTGTAGCTATGTTATGTTTGTAATGTCTTCTCCAGTCCCCTTCTTCAGACGACTCTGACCATGTATTTTATTTATTTATTTACAAAATTCAGCCGCGGTTAGGCTCAAGCATGGTGGCAACTTAATCAAATAACAAAATACACCCATTTAAAGATTCAATCAGTACACAACGGCATGCCATCTCCCATTTTTCTAAACAACATCATAAAAATTCCGGAATAACACCACTCTATTTACAAACAGTATATGATATGATGGAAAGGATGACTCCATTCTTGAAAAGTACCTACGTCACTACTCTAATTACTTTATTTTGTATAACCTTTAATTACTTTATTTTTTTATACACCGAATATTAGAATTATAAGCATCACCCAAACACACTATACCATACTGTAATAAAGAATGAAAGAAGGGAAAGTAATCAACTTGCAACACAGATATAGGGCAGACTTATTTCAGAAAATAAAATTGCCTTAAGGCATAGAGTAAATCCGATCTCAACTTGCTTATATGCTATTTCCAATTATAATTACTGTCAATTATTAACCCTAAATGTTCATTTTTCATTTATGTCGCGGATGACTGGTGTAATCCAAATAAATAATTATTTTTTAATTAAATATCGAATTCTATGATGTCTTTGATAAGTCGTAAAATCGTTAGAAGAAAGGCTTAAGTTTGAATTGCAAAAATAAATGTGATTGCACGTTTGAAGCAATAAATATATAAGACTTTAGGAAAGTGTGGTGGAATATTTTAATAAAGAACGCTATTAGCTTCTCTTCTCCGAAAGGGAATGGCATGACTGTTATATAATTTCTTGTTCATACATAAACCCATATTGATGGACCCTCCGCAGTACACCGAGTCCCATCATAGCCCACGAAATTGAAGGAGGGATCGTTCTGTCGTGGTAGCTTAGAGGACAGAGCACCCGGAAAGTGGGAGACCCGGGTTCGATTCTCGGCTGCGGCAGACGTTTTCTCTTTCAATTTCTTCTTCCTCGTACATAAACGTTTGAGTTATATGTATGTGTTACGAATGAGACAACAACTATGGAAACTATTGTAAACGGCGTACCTATAAGAACTAATTCAAATTTTTAGTATGCTGATGATAAAGATGGATTTGAAAAAATTAAGGTCTTCATTCTTTTGTACCATGGCCTTCCACAAAGTAAGGCTCGATCGCATTGATTTCATGGATGTTACTAACAAATTCCGTGTTTACTCTACCTGCATGTCTGTCCGCATATTTACTTACATATGAATTATTCTTACAATACCATTAAATATATCTCAACCGTATTTAACCTTTGCAGCACGAAAAATAAGGCGATCAGGTTTTATTACGTAGTAGTACCTGGTTCGACAACCGATATTTAGCTTATATACCGAATAGCTTCAATAAGAAAAGCGTTTAAAGTTCGTTTTCATCTCTTGCAGGCTTTGTTTCTTTTACAAAAATAAATTGAATAATGTTCCTATGGCATCGAGACAAGCATCTATAGAAAGGAAATTAAATAAATATTTTTATTTTGAGTCTTCAAATATGGTTCTAATATCGCACTAATTCGGATGAAATACACTTAAATTTTATTTCAACAACCCAACTCTTGGACGACCAAGGCATTAAGCCATTATGAGGTTCATGCTCATATGTTCATGTATTTTCCTTCAAGAATACACGGTGGTTATAGACCTAAAATGAATTAATGGTAAGAAATCGATAGTGTTTGTATTTACAAGTAATACTGCTTAAAATTGAAAACTCTCATGAAATTTATGAATTCGGATCTCATTATTATCTCTGACGAGACATTCAGTTACTCATATTTTGCATCGAAGCAGTTTTATCCGAAATTTATCATCTATTACTCAAATCATACGCTGGCTACTTCGAATATTATTGTCATTAGTTGCTAATTATAGTACTCAACGGCTGTTGCTTTTGATTGTGATGTATTCCGTTGGCTAGCTTCCGCAACCTTTAAGGTGTTTTCTTTATTTTCAGCAGTGTATTCTGCCACTTAGGTAGCACTCTCCATCCCTCATAACGTAATTCACTGAAAGTAATGAACTTGCATACACATTTCAACCATCGTTTTTGCTTGGATACCGCAAACTTTCCTCCACCTATGCGAATGCTTCCGATGTTACGATCATAGTAATTTCTTGCACACACAAAAGTTCGCTATTTCCCCGACTGCATTCTTTGAGAAGATCCGTTTAAGGTAACTAGCGAAATGTTTCCTTTTGTGAAAGTTTCCGGAATTGTATCTTGCGGCGGACGAGAGGAGAATTTTTGTCGCGAGTTCGCATTTTTTAACTTTTAAATAATGTAATAAGGGAAAATTTCACCTGGAGAATTTATACCCGGTTAGGAGCTGAAGCCGTTATTATGGAGACGGACGTCTGTTTCTATAGGATTAGAAAGGAGCAATAAAGTGATGTTCATCCTTTCATTGGGGTCTTGTTGAAAATTTATGGTGGTATAGCGCTTTACGATGGAAATTTGTATGGACATAGATAGCCGATCCAGCTTCAAAAGAGGATGACTCATAACGACTTTCATTTCATCTGAAGTTGTGCGCAAGGTTTCTATTGGGCAAAGCCTCAGATTCAATTTCGGGACGAAATATCACCAACATCATGGGTTAAGGAACTGGAGATTTCTATGTTGTCCAGTAACCAGCAAATTGTTTCATTCTCTCACAATCCCCAATCTTAACACAAACCATCACCTACCGCTCACAACTCAACGTATGTCTTTCTCTATTCCTCCCTTCCATCATTCAGTACAATTCGGTCCTTCGCAGACTTTCGTGCCACGATTACGTTTCTTCCTTTTTTAACTTAAGTCTTCCAGGTACTTCTCTCTTCGCATCGAAGGGCTTCTTATTACTTTTTCGGTCTATCAAATATTTTTTTATCATACCTCTATAGCACCTACCATATCCAGAACCGTCTTTAGGATCCGCGGGGAACCACTAAAAAAAAACAAATTTCTTATTTCATTGGAGTTATTTTTCAAGTTTATGTTAGTTTGTACTTAAACCAGAAAAATGTATTTAGAACTATTTTTAGTTCTAGACAGATTTATAAAAATAATATGATCATTTGAATTTAAAGATTTACTTTTCTAGCTTTGTCGATAATTTTTGATTTATCAACCTTATCAACTTTCTCATGTTCCATTGACAAAATACGTAAAGCTGTCAGCCTTTCGAGAAAAATCTTCAACCTTAAGTACCTCTTCATTAACCTAAACTTTTAACCGTGTCTTTTAGCCGAGCCCCAGATACTTCAATTCTAACAAGTATTTCTGTGTTTCGCTATAATCCTTTCAATCTTATTTCGAGGGCAATTTTACTGGAGATTCTCATAGAATCGAACACCCAAAGGTGCGGGGCTTGTAGCTATGTTATGTTTGTAATGTCTTCTCCAGTCCCCTTCTTCAGACGACTCTGACCATGTATTTTATTTATTTATTTACAAAATTCAGCCGCGGTTAGGCTCAAGCATGGTGGCAACTTAATCAAATAACAAAATACACCCATTTAAAGATTCAAACTATACACAACAGCATGCCATCTCCCATTTTTCTAAACAACATCATAAAAATTCCGGAATAACACCACTCTATTTACAAACAGTATTAGAAATCTCAAAACTACAAGACTTAATTTACATAGCATCCCCTGATATTCCTACTAATGCATGTACATCACATAATTACCATAATGACAGGTACTAAATTTCATAGTCACAGTTTACAAAGATCTGTTTCAAGACCACATGTCACTCCATCAGTTAACTTTACGTCACATTTACAAGTATACAAATAATTACAAATCTTTACACATTTACTCCACTTAATTACACACACTACAGCATCTCCCTCTCCCGCATATATCCATTGCTTCTAATCTACTCTTCTCTGCCGTTGTTACTGTCCGTGTTTCACTCTGCAATAAATAAGCACGTTCCGTACGTAGGTTTTTGAAAACGGTTACCTAATCGGTTAAACGAAACTTCGGTATCTATACGGTTGCCTATCTACGCATTTATTATTTGCGGTCAGCAAGTTATGAAATATATTATTAAATTAAATAAGTCTTTAAGAACGAGATTAGTTTCAAAATTTTTATTTATTAGATTATTGATTTCTTTGAAAAACTGGAATACTTATAGGCTATGATGATTACTATGTAATCTATGGAGGGGCCGAGATATTGTGGAAATCTATAATAAAGGAATGATATATATTTTATGCAGTGTAACTCTGTTACACTGTGTGACCTGATGATGGCAATGTAACGCCGAAGCCGGTAGCCAATAAAAGGTTTTCTGTGGAAGAGTATATGTCTTTCCATTATTAAGGTGATTACTCTCGATCAAAGGTTTTCTGCGGAACAAAAATAAATTGGCCTTAGTTGTGGGGCAAACTGATATCTACTGATATGACGAAAAAAGTCTATGCTTTTTTAGGGTCTTTAAATTTTGATGTATGATGCGGAAAAGCATTGGAAATGTATATGGGGAATTAACTATATTCCCGAACTGCCTTGTGTGTTCTTCCCTAAGCTTTGGAATAAATTCTACGCTGCGAGCTCTTTCGTTTCCCTTTTAAAGGAAGTAAATTATATTTGGATTTGTCTTAGGGATTCTTCACTGTATGATAGGAGGCTTCCATTCTTGAGATCATCTAAGGCTAAATCAGCCAAATTCACTTTGTGAATTTTTGTGCTGATTCCAGAACTTTGTGCGTCAGAGAAGTATCAGAATACCACTAACAGTACCAGGATTAAGAATACGAAACTTCGTGCAGGTCTCGGAGATAATTCTTCTTTAAAATATTTTGCTGTAAAATAGCACGATATATTTTCCCAATTGACTTACATGCTCACATTCTTTCAAACGAAAAGATAATCTTGCATCGATATCCGCTATGCTTTTCGAGATCTTAATTTTTTCAGGTTACTCGGCCACTCGTTGAACAATTTCTCCCAAATTTCGGTTTCCCAGAGTGCACCCTCCCGTTTACCGAAACGCGAGGAAAGCCCCGAAGTGCTTCCGCGCTGCAGTCGACCAAAAATCAATAATCCCTCCCTTTGACCCGGATAAATTCCTAAGCTGATTACAGTTCGGTAATGAAACTGGATACCCGCCCACGTAGTTGAAATCTCATGTTTACCGGCATGTAATACTCTCCGTTCACTTCCTCTCGAGCGGCTACTCTGCGGTTCAACCTGCAGAATGCGTCAGCTGCATATTTAATTTTGTGTGTCCGATGCCCTGTTACGGACACTCGCCCTACAAAATCAGTAAAGCGTTGAATATTTAAAGACCTTTCACCTCAGAAATTCTTACAATAGCTACCGAAGAAGATATATCTCAGAAGGCATTGACTCTTTCTCCCCTCTGATAGATGGAGGGGTTGTGCAACCATATCTTGATAAATAGAAAATGATTTCTTCTGTATCTTATTGAAAGTATGTAGGAAAATGTAATTCATTTACTTTTGTCACAATCCTGTTAATGATTATGATGAGATGTGACATCTGTGGCAAGAGTGATGCTGAAAAATGCATTCCTCCTTGTCACTCCTAATCGAAAGTCATGAAAAATGTTATTCATGGTGACGTTGTGCAGCATTTACGTAGAATTGTTCCACTCATTTTATTCTGACTCAGTGAGGAAGGTAAAGGCAAAATATCTCACTCCTCATCTTATGCAGTTGCCTCATTCCCTTTCCAAAGCAAACGGTTGGGAGAGTATGAGAGTAGAAGGGGAAATGGGGCATCCAGAACACGCCATCTTGGATTCGCCATCTTGGATTCAAGATGGTGGACTTCCGGTGACGTCATATCCGTCGGCCATTTTGTAAGATGGCGGACTTCCGGTGACGTCATATCCGTCGGCCATTTTGTAAGATGGCGGACTTCCGGTGACGTCACATCCGTCGGCCATTTTGTAAGATGGCGNCAAATACATAATACAGCTATCTGATTTTGTTCTTCAACCAACTCATTTTGTCAAAAAAAGGAGTGGAATATTTGCTTAGCACCTGCTTCAAACAACTGAGCTATCTTCTAGAGCTATCTCACTCCATTTTTCAGATATTTCATGGAGGATCTTGGGTTCGATTACATTACTTTTTTAACTAGTGATATCTCTGAGGAATTGTGAGAGTGTGTATTCAAATTTTTTCATAAATTACATAGAAATGCATAACATAGAAAATTAGGTCACTTCACTATGGCAATGATGAGCAAAATAAATAACAAATGGTTTTTCTTCTCTCCCGAAGATGGCAACTTGGTTGTCGAAATACGTATCGAGAACAATAATTGCTAAGCTGGTGGGAATTCTTCAACGGTTTGTTTGCTTGCAAACAACAGCCATTTGGAGAATTGATCTAACTCTGATATTATATAGTGAAGTTAATCATGTAATATATTCTATAAACATATAATTTCGCCTAACTCAACATATTCCTAAAGAGAAAAACAAGAACTTTGCCTTATTAGGATAGAAGCCATTTGTAGTGCATTATTGACCACTTGTGCATTGTGGCCCAATATGGACAAGGCCCTCAGCTAATAACTATTGCGACTTATTACAAGGGTCGTTCAGTAAGTCCTTAGAAAAAGATAGAAAAACTAATAATTTTTTGTAGATTTCTTTTATTTTTCAACGTAATCTCCTTTTAACTATATGCATTTTTCCAAGCGTTTCTCCAACTTTTCTAAGCAGATATGCCATGAATTTCATAAAACTCAGCTTTGATCTCTTTCGGTGTCAAGCCTTTAAATATGTGTTTAATCACCCCTCAAAACTCACTTTTTTCCATTTTCTAAATAAACAAAAGTTTTTTGCTTCGATCGAAAATAAAAATGAAACCAAGTGAAGGATATAACTGAGGCTTTAACAGCTATCTAGTGAGTAATGCTGCTTACTAAAAACAAACCATTTATGACTCTACAAGCGCCATCTCTTGGATTACTTATCTAGGAGGACTTATTGAACGACCCTCCTATTATGATTTTCCCACATGTATTTCCTAATATTCTTCCACTTTCCATACATCGGATTCCATATTCTTCTTTCACTTCTTAATTAATTTTTCTGTCGAACAATCTTACTTAAATTTTCAAACGATTTTAATTTTTCAATATTTGTGTTTAAAATTCCATTTATTTGTGATATATTATTGTTTTAGCGAATTATTTTTGTTAAATTTGTTACGGTGTTGCTCAAGTGATTCCCATGTACAGTTTCCTTCACATATTTTTGCTTGCACTGTCGGTAGGTTTGTGCAGGTACTGCACACATCCCTTTTTTGTGGATATTATCCTGCTGGGGATATTTATCCTGCGATATTACTTAGGCTTCCTACACCCATAGATCCTTCCTATGTGTTCTTCTCTCTATTTACATTTACAAATTTATTTGTTTTTGTTCAGGTTAGATCATTGTTTCCCAAACTTTCTCATGCTACCCCCCCTTGTTGGATTACCACAGCTCCTCAAATATAAAAATCTATGAAAATTAGTAATATCTGTATGGCCATAGCTGAAGATAGATATAAAGGAAATTAAACACTGCGATGATAAAAATACTGTATGACAATTTTCTGATGACTTTTTGATGCCATAAATCCAGTAAAATCCTTCTGAGGAAGAAAGAAGATGGGTAATGCATGAAATTCTTTTCCTTCTTGCGCCCCCCTAGATTAGACCAGCGCCCTTCGGGGGTTGCAATCGCCCACTTTGGGAATCACTGGGTTAGATGAAAGAAGAGCATTTTTAGTATCAATCTCGCATTAATAAGAGCCTTATGTTCTAATATATTTGTATAATAATATGTAATATATAATTCGTATCCACTGATAGATTTGGAAATTTCTAAAATTCTCTATGTTGCAATCCATCTTTCTCTTTCTTTTTTCATAAGTTTCACATATTTCATATGTTTTTTACACCCCTTTCTCTTTGTGGGTGTTTTCCTTCAGTGGATACATTTTTCTGTGATCACATAATAGAACAGTTTTTTGCTCCGGTCCACGCTTTCTTTCCATTTTTTCTTGTATTATTACCTCCCAGATGTCACTGCTTAGTTCACAACCGCAATGTATTGTATGAATTTTTGTGTATACCTTTAACAATACGTATAATTCTTGCTGGGTTGTTCTCGTTCAAATTTTGTCCAGTAAACTTGTTTGTATATCATTGTATTCTACTCTTTCCTTTGATTTGGTCCGGATGTGGCCTATACAATAGTTATATTTGTGGATATCTAGATCGATTCTGTGGGTACAGTCTAATGATTACACACTGAGAGAATTAGCATTTTATTGATTGTGATTAGAAAAGTAAGTTTAAATTTAATATTTTAAGTCCTTCATATACTAATCAAAGTAAATATACTCTGCAAAAAAATCGGTGGCGTGGCGATCATTACTGGTTTTCAGGTTAATTAAGTTCCTATACTCAGAATAATTTCCATATATGTTCGGCCATCTATTGATTAGCATGTGAGCTCTGCATCATGAAGCAGGAAAACGGTGTTTTGTTAAAAATATGATTTCCTCTGAATCTTATTGAAAGTATGTAGGAAAATGTAATTCATTTACTTTTGTCACAATCCTGTTAATGATTATGATGAGATGTGACATCTGTGGCAAGAGTGATGCTGAAAAATGCATTCCTCCTTGTCACTCCTAATCGAAAGTCATGAAAAATGTTATTCATGGTGACGTTGTGCAGCATTTACGTAGAATTGTTCCACTCATTTTATTCTGACTCAGTGAGGAAGGTAAAGGCAAAATATCTCACTCCTCATCTTATGCAGTTGCCTCATTCCCTTTCCAAAGCAAACGGTTGGGAGAGTATGAGAGTAGAAGGGGAAATGGGGCATCCAGAACACGCCATCTTGGATTCGCCATCTTGGATTCAAGATGGTGGACTTCCGGTGACGTCATATCCGTCGGCCATTTTGTAAGATGGCGGACTTCCGGTGACGTCATATCCGTCGGCCATTTTGTAAGATGGCGGACTTCCGGTGACGTCACATCCGTCGGNTAGAAAATGTTTACGAGAATTTTCTACGATAAGGGGGTCGTCAATTTTTAGAGGTCCCCTTTGTTGATATAATATCTAGTTTGGTTGATAAGGTTGGTTCAATGATCCCCATAAAGGTTCTTCAATGGTTGGAAAGGTTAGAAATGACGTGTGCGAAATCTACAAATGCAGAAATACAAGGAGAGAGTAGATGAAGATTTACTTTACTTCCTCTGCGGCTTCATAATCGACCCAGAGGTATTTTTCGTTGAACTCCGCACATTACGGTACTTCAAGAGGATCATGCTTTGATCCGTGCATTAAGAAGAGCGCGTCCCATCATTCTTCCGCATGCGGCACCTTTCTAACGTTACAGGTCTTACAACTTTCATCTGCCACCTTGAAATGCCCTGCAATTGACCTCTTCAGTGTAGAATATGGCCACACTTTGCAAACTTTTCCATATACATTGCATCGCGCTTTTCCCCTGAGTTTTCACATCGGGTGAAAAAATTAGGATAATCTTCTTGTCAAAAGTTACCGATCTTCACAACCAGGGAGAGAGAGAAATAGCTTTATTTGCATTAAAATATTAGGAAAGGCTCGCCACTTTAAATACTCGGGGAAAAAAATGTCGGTAAGAACATAGGGAGGAATAAAATTCATATATTTAGAATGAATTGTAAAGCAATTACACAGAACTCTGTTTACAGAGCAAGGGTTGAATAAAGGTCAAACTTAATGTTATGGCAACTGCTCTTCCCATCACCGTGCATCACAATGAATACCTATGACAGGGATGGCCTACCTTTTGTGGCAAAAGTGCCATATTTGTTTATATTAAAGTCTTGCGAACCAAGCCATAGGATGATATACTGATATAATCTATTTTATTATGACAAAAATGCGGTTAATGTTGTATTCAACGTAAATGATCCTTAATTATCATTACTAACCTCATTCACTGCGTAAAAAGATATAGCCGTCAGAGTTCCGCATGCCGAAAGATTCTCTCTCGTTCCCTGACCTAGGAGCTAGACTTATCAGTAGCTAATCGTTCAAAGAACATTTCGAGACGCAATAGAAAAGGCGAATAAAATGCAAATATTAAAAGTAGAACATTGAGGGATGCACGTCTTGAGTCAAAGAGATTGCTCATTTTCCCCCTTTTCTCGAATATTGCAGTGTGGTTTAGGATCAAGTATGCTTAGTCTCATAACAGATTTAGAGATGGTCCAGCGTAGAGCAGACCTTTTCGTTAGTAGGGATTTCAGGTCTGACAGAAGCTTTTCGGCTACGATAAAATCCCTCGGGTGAAATGGGCTCAAGGTTAGAAGATAAGATTATCGACGGAATATATCCGAAAAGTTCATCGTTTCAGAACTTTTAGACGAAGTTGAAGACTTAGTAATTTCAGTAAACAACGATCTCCGCGAGGCGTTGAAAAAAGTTACAAGGAATTTATCGCTAAAATAGATAGTTCATTCTGGTCGTTCTTTCCGAAGAGCATTAGAAAATTTAATTGGGTAGATTAGGTAGGGTATTAATAGACCCCCTGCCATATGCCAATGGGCAACTCAACTTTGTGGATGGGAGCCATACTAAAATGTCTCCTCGTGAAATATATTATAGTCAATGGAAAATCGTGTATATTTACTCCTTTAGTCTGTTATAACTCTTCCGTATGTTATCTGTGTCATATGCCTACTTTTCCTGCAGTATTACTTCCCAAATATAAGAACTGCTTTTGCTTCAGCCGAGTTTCATAGGTACCTACCCGCAGACTGAAACGTTCGAAAATATTCTCTCTTCATTTTTTATTTTATTATTATAAGTACAAATGTTACAAATGGACGACTAGTCCGGTGGTAACAAAATAAAAAAAAATAAACCTACATATATACCCTGCAAGCCGTCTTTCGGCGTGTGGCAGGGGAAAGGGGAGCACCAGAGCTTTGAGGAAATTCATCCTCAACATAGGTTAAGAAAAACGTATACTAACATAAAAATATTTGACTAACTGTTCTGAGCATGAAATTAAGGAGTTTTTTTAAAGAAGAATTGTAACATGTTCGTCGTAACAGAACTAAAAGAGATAGCTCATATCTCAACACTTTAAAGAAGAATCAAAGCGGTCTCTTAGGCGTTTTTCCTAGACACCCTTTTGCTCCCTTCCGTGAATACGCTATTGATTAAAACAATACTTTTCCAATTCATAAGGAGCCGAGCCGGACTAATAAGTCCCTCCGGCAAAAGCCGGCGCCTCCGCGACACCTACCGCTAAGCTAACCTCGGAAATTATCTCGAAGGTCGCATTGTTCGTGGAAAAATACTCGTCCTTTGTCTGCAACACCGCCGCTCTCCTCCAACCACCGTTACCGAAACCTGCGAAGCGACACATCTCTCGCGAGCTCATTACGTCCGAAAGAAAGATTGAGAATATCCTCGGAGAGAGTGAAAGTCTCGCCTGTGGGACAGAGAAATAGCTGAGTTTTCCTTTCAGCCTCGGGCTAGGTCAAGAAACAGATGCCGTGGAAAATGATGAAAAATGACGTCGCGAAGTTTTACCAGAAATTTCTATTGCCTCGAAGAGTTTTTGAACAAAAGACTCGAAATCAGCTGGACATCACGCTCTCCCATGCGTGGCTTTTCCTATTTTTCCCTAGGGGCTAGGCACGTTTGGAAAGGCCTGGAAAAGGTTCTTTCTAATTCAACGCGGACCGATCTGGCTGTTGTCTTTGACTCGAAGAAAGGCAAAGAAAAAACGACTTCTTTTCTCTTTCGGATTCATTTCACGCGTTGTGATTTTGAATGGACTCCGCTGTGGTCATCCTTTCTCCTACGCATTGCTCAATATGGAAGAAAAAGGTGATATCCTTTCCAAACTTTTCACCGAAAACGTTTAACCGAGTCGCGGAAGAAAGAAATCGTAACTGATGAGTTTCGGTTGGTTAGGGGGTCACTCCACCGAACGCGACTTTCGGAATGAGAGCTGATTGTGAGTCTAGAGAGCGAGAGTTTACAAGGCGTCCATAAATGATGAATTTAACTTCGCGATATCCTAAAATTAAGAAACTGTTACATGAGAATCTTCTGTTGTCGGAAATCATAACAGTATTCGTCAAAGTTTATGCTTGACTTTCTACCTTGCGGTAGTTTTCTCCCGGGTGATAAGCAGCGGTATTTGTAATATAAACGGTAATTGCGTCTCCGCAAATTAACTAATGGATATGAACAATCTTGAACACATTGTTAGAGCGACAATTGTCCTCGTAGAGGATTACTGATAGTGTCCAGAAATTCTTATTTGAAGTTCTTTTAGAGATTGAAGCTTATGTTTTTGCAAACATTTAAAAATAAAGCATTAAATATTTAAACAGATTTTAAACCGGCCATGGCGGCGGAGTGGTTAGCGTGTTCGCGCTCCAGTCTCAAGGTCCCAGGTTCGAGTACCAGCTAATCGGATTTTTTATTAGAGATTGGTTGTGTTGTGTGTCCAATATTCCTTGTTAATTTCCTGGCTGCAGGAAGGGCACTCGGTTATAAAAGTCAGCGCCAAAACTAAATTCACCAATAATCAAAAAACACCTGAAACTTTAACTAATGGGAATAAAACTAAGAAGGAAATTCATATAGATTTGAAACAATTTTTACCTCGCAGTATCAAATAGTAAATTATAAAAAAATACTTGAAAATTAGAATGGAGAATAATTATTGATTATACAGATCGAGAATTTTTGGCGAATTAAAACAATTTCCTAATTGGTGGGAGTCCGGAAAGTTTTTGCTGAATGTATTACAAAAAATGTTTGTTGAGAGATGTCGCTTAATTAAGGGGATCCAATTAGCATATAAAAGTTAATACATATGTATTAGGAATCCTGTTGGACGGAACCGGATTTTTTCTTCCAAATTAGCTTTCATATTTCCTACCGCCTTAATTGCTTTGGTAGATTTTTATTTCGATCAATCAATTCCTCTTCCTCATCTCAATAGATTGCAATCATACCTTAGAGATCGGAACTTACGCAATTCAATAATTCAACTATAAATATAAGTTTGAATTAATTTTAAGTACATACATACATTTATTAAATATACAATTATGGTTTCTGAAGAAACAAAGCAAAATCTTTCACCTCTCAATCATTACTTCTAATATCATGTGATTGTATGGTATCAACGACGTGGTCCTTTGATTGAATTTAATTCATATTCCAAGTTTTATGATGCATCCAAAATTCCTTGCTTTTCTTCCCACAGAAAATCACACGTTACCAACGTTACGATGCATAATTCATTTCCGCAGACTTTTTAGGGCTTTCATAAAATATGCAGACACGGAAGTATCTCGTAAGCTTTATCTTTTATCTCCATCTTAATGAAAATATTAATTTAATTATAATTTTATTTCACAAGCGTGAGACATCTTCCTCCTATTTTTAAGTTTCTGTCAACAATAATTCTGGTGGCGACTCAGAATGATAGACAAGCTAGGAAATATCATTTACATTATCAAGTTCAGTTATTTGATTCTCAAACTTCAACCCGCGAAAAGTTGTACTTATTACGCTTGATCTCTTTGAAGCTTGTACAGGTTACGTTGAGCATGTAATGGAAGCATATTTCATTCTTATAATATATTCTTCTATTCATGATATAATTACAACTAAAGTAATTCCCTTTTTGTCTCTCAGCCAGGCAAATTTGTTAACTAATTCCAAAAAAACTAGCATAAAAATTTCAACCGCATTAACCAATGTAAAGACATGATGATTGATGTACACCTCGAAGGAATTCGTTCCAACCGGATAAGAAAATATTGTATTCTACATCTATATAAGTACCCTGCGAGCCGCCTTTCGGCGTGTGGCAGGGGGTGCAAGCACCATGACTCTACTTCACTAATCGAATGCTTTCGGGTATCGTTCTCGGAAAAAATGAATTTTTGAATCGACTTGTTCTAGCATCTATTTCTCTGATTTTCCTCGCAGTATTAGAACGGCCTATATAACACGGGGGACGCATTATGTCAGCTACGTCATCTGTGAACGTGCTTTCTCTAAATTTATTACGTAGATTTATCCTTTGTTTAAGCCTTCTATCTTCTAAAGATTCCTATCCAGCGTCCTGAAGCATTAGCGTAACGCTCACTGACTTTTCGTAACAATTCTTTACAAAACGTATCGCCTTTCGCTGTACTTTTTCTAGTTCCCGAATACAGCATCATTGGAATTTGATTAGATATTGGAATGATTCATAGTTTCGAATAATTAAATCTCTTGTTGATAAGTTATTTGAGAAATTTATCATTACAATCAGCATCCATTTCGATGGGACAAGAACAGGAAAATTTTTCTTTTTTGACAAAGAAAATCAGAATTAAATTCAGAATTTTTCGTAGTTTGACAACGAAACGAAAAATTCTGAATTTATAAACACCCGATTACGGAAATTCCACTGGGGTTCATTTGCCAATTGAAACGATTCAGCCAAATTTGTGAGTTTTTTTTTCAATCTCCGTGTTTCATTCTGAATGTGTGGTGAATGATGTTTTCATTTAACATTCGAAAAACGTAGCTTCAACCATACTTCCATAATGTGCCTCTTAGGGAAATATTATATGTTTTTGAAAACTTTTAAGCAGTTTTCAGACTTGATACTCATCCTCATTATCATTATTATTCATACAACTCTATTTAAGATGTTCTCCTGGTGGCAGTCTTTTCTACATATACATGAATCGTGCATTTGCAACATGTAATAGTCTTCAATGTAGATTTTTCGGGGTGCATTATTTTCATAATTAGTCATCTCCATGTCAAACTCATGCTGTCAAAACCATGTGCTGAAAATTTATTGTGCGGTAAAATCCAGATCTTCTGGCCTAACTTTGTGGAACGACACCTTAAATACACACAGAAATACAGTGCTCCGTATTTTCCGCAATTTATTTTCAGGTCATCTTCCGTTTATGTTTACCTGAGGATGATCTTCTTGGTCGAAACTGGTCGTTTTTAATAAATTTGTGGAAAATACAAAGTACAGTATTTTTGTGAATCTTATTATGTTAAGGATTCTGAATTTTATTATGGTAAGATTCTCAGCACTTGGGAAAAGGAAGCTCTTAATGAAAGAAAACGTGCAGTCTAACGTTTCTAGACATTTCACGTTCTCAAAGCAAAGATTTATCATGAACATCTTTTTGTTTACTAAATAAGTAGGAACTGACATTTAGTAATTTCCAGAGAAAATATTTTTTCGACTAGTTTCGTCTACATGTAGACCTAATCAGGCCTGATGATGTCTACACGTAGACGAAACTAGTCGCAAATAGAAAATATTCTCTGTGAAGATTACTAAGTGTTAGTTCCTACTTCCTTAGTATGGCAGCGCTTCACAAAGTAGAGCTTGGATAAATTAAATTCATCTTTTTCGTTCTTGTTAATGCTGGACCCGTTCAAGAGGATTACGTACAATTTTATTGCTTACTCATTCACTCTCGCAAAGACCAAAGATGCCGGATGATGCAAATGGTGAGGTTGGCTGTAAAGAATTGAGGTAAGAAATTTTTGGCAACACAAAGATACCGAGAGGTAAAAAAGTTACGTATTTACATTTAATGCAGTATTTCACGCTTTTGCATTTTGGAGGGAAATATTGCTCTGCTAAAGTTTTTCGCTACATCGCACACTTAAAATCTTCTCTTCCTTTTAAATCGTCTGAGAAATTATGACTCGCCAAGGGTATAAATATCCCATCCTTAACAGCCCTGTCAGGAGAGATTTATTTTAAATTTACGATCCGTCTCCCATGCGTATGATTATGGGACGCATAATGCCTCCGCCGAAAGCGTAAATTCGCCCGTCGAATAGAGTGGACGTTGGGGAGAAAACTCTCGCGCTCTTGGGTTAAATTCTTTCCATTGTCCCGATGATAATTAGGAGGGAAGAGTGGGTCGCTTGGCCTAATTGGGAGAGAGAAAGGTAATGGATTCCCTCCTTTATTAAGGGAAAAAATCTCTTGAAGATGGGTACCCCCGAAACAATTGCCGCGCGCAATAGGTTCTCTCCGAGAATTTCCAAAACAGCGAAAGCCGTTCACTTCTAGCTTTATATCAAGCAAATGTGAATAGTTGAGAAAACCGTGGCTTTTGTTTATTCTCAATCCTGAGATGTCTTTGTGAACTGGGCTATGGTACTCAAATTATTCGGAATATTTTAGCCCATTCGTCAAGACCAACACTGGGAAAGTTTTCGTCGTCGCATGGCCAAATATATACGTAGCAAAGAGCTTAAGATCACACTTTTTCCAATTATTATATAATTTAGGACAGGAGTCACGTAAATACGGCACGCAGGCCGGCGAAAGGTTTTATCCAGTCCTCAATTGAGTGGATGTTATGCGCTGCACAGTCTCATGATTAGACCAGCAACGTTTCTATTTAGATATTGCCTACCATATTTTTTGTGATTGTATTTTTTGTTTTCTGTATATGAGTTCTACTTAACGTATTCATTTTTAAGCAATATGTAAAACAGTTGGAGGAAAGTATTAAAAAATGCTCCAATAGATCCGACCTGTTGGGCACTTCACCTGCACTTATGTGGTCCACCTGTGAAAAATTTTGGAGACCTCTGATCAAGGCAATATATCTGTAATGACAATACTAGTTTTAAAAACTATTTCAATCGCTTATGAACAATAAAGGGACCACTGAAATCTTCCATTCGTAGAACTCAAAGAGAACTGATAAAGACTCTATTTCAAACAACTCCGAAATTTAGGAATAGTGAATATAAATGGACGTGTAACACGAAAGCCGCGGGCTCTAACCAGGGCTGGATGAAATCAAGAAATTCATACAATTAATGTTCCTAATAAGTGCAGCTGTAACCTCGCACCAATTATTACATTTTATACGTTTTCTGTAACAATTTTTTTCTTTGTAAAACACGTTTATAATCGCGCACGCTTTTTCTATATGAAACAACGATTGTTTCCATCCTCACTTTACGGAAGTAGTAAATTTGCGAATAAATTAATGCTAATCTGAGCAAATTGCGATCATCAAAGGAACATTTTCAGAATAATTATACAATTAAGAGGAAAATGATCGTGCGTGGATATCACAGAAACAGAATAATGAATAAAAGATACCTACGTGTGGGAAACTTCATTATAACTTGAATGCAGTTTTGATTACTAAGACTAACATTACAAAGAAGTTTGTGGTTTCATTGGAAATGAAGATGTATTTCAAACAAAAATAAACATTTCATTCACAGCAATTGAGTAACACCTTCGAGTATTTCAACTCGCAGGGTTTTCTCGCCACACCCCCTTATCGTGGGTGTTTTCCTGCAGGGTTAAGTATTATACCTTTTCGTTGATCTTTTTCAGGTACCTCCCAAAAACGATCTCTTTCTTTTAAATATTCAGCGACAACGGGTTAGATGCAAAACAAAGGACTAAGAAGCCTCAATCTCGCCCTTCGATAAAGATATTTCATTATTATTATTGTATAAATCCGATTTTAGAATATTGACCCATTGATTTGTTGTTATTAGGCTCTTAAGTTCCGTAGTTCATTAGTATAGTAAAATTATTTACGGGCTTCCTCGCATATTTTATTCTAGGAATGCACGATTATTTGAATTAGAATTTTCTTCGTATTCTATGTGATACTGATCTTTATCTTATATGAAAACTGGGTACTCATTCTCATTCTTCATACTGGATTCTTAGGAAATGGGATTTTATCATCAAAATTAAATGATTCCTATGCAAAAGGCTACTTTTCTGACCAAATGGGTTGCACGATTTTTAGGATTCCGGCAGAAAAATTTGCCAGAAGACGGAATTTTTTGGAAGACGTAAGTTGTGTTATGCGACCCTCCTGCTACTTTGGCCGATCCGACAGTGAACGTAAAGTAAGAGAAATAGATGCGAGGGCAAGTCGTTTAAGGGACTCATTCTTTCCGCGAACGATACGCGATAACAATAAATTAAAGAGGTAATTCCAACTCTTGGTGTTTACACCCCTTGCCACACGCCGAAAGGCGGCTTACAGGGTATTTATTAGATTTATTTATGTAGATGTAGATGCCATTTATTCTCAAGCATGTATGCTCCTAACACGTTTACATTTCAAGCTGAATTGTCTACTTTCGAAACAATAGGAACAGAAGTTTGAGGTGTTAAAGTAAACAGTGATACTTCCGTATTAAAGCAAAATTATGATCAGATCTCTATTTTGTATCTAACAGCGGTGGCTAACATTTCTTAGTTAATAGGCCTCGTCATATCGCTCACATGCATAACAAGGCGTCCGCATTCCCCGTGTCCCATTGTATGCAGTGGTACGCACTTTTGACGCCGCAGATTGTAGGGCGTGGCTGCGATCCTTCACGACAATATGGGGCTTCCCACCTCTTTGAATAGGATTATATCCCCTTACTAGCGTATCTTTCGTTGAAAATGAAAGCTGTTGGCTGTAAGAACACCCTTACAACTGCCGCTGGTATCTCTGCGTCTTCAACCACTCGTTACGACGAGTTATTAGTGTATAAATTTCGTAATTACACTCACGAGGCCCCGCATTCCAAGGCGAAACCATTGTTATCGGGAGAGGACGCTCTTGAAAGCTTCTTGGCAATAAAATTGCAGAGAGAATCACCCGCTGAATGACATTATGGGATATTTTAAGAATTCAATGGTTTCATTCATGAGGGCAGAGAGAAATTTCGCGCCTGGAGGATTTATTTATTGCACATAACCGCACATAGTGTTTTGATGGTTCAATTGTATCACATGAGCCTATGATGAATTTTTAACGGAATGGATTACGCATAGCAGAAATAGATCGAGATTATGAAGGTTTGTAATTAAGTAATGGAAAATGTAGGGTTTTCGTTCGGAATTGTTTAGACCCTGGATAGCTAAGTGGGTAACGCTTTCGCCGTTGGTGAAAGCCGATTTCCGTTGGGACCCAAATCTGCAAAATCACCTCAGATGTAGAAGCACCTTCGTATAAAACACAATTATTGCCTCGGTGTTTGCGCCATCATACTCCTTGTAAAATACCTGCATTAATACCCGTTTCAATACCTTTATTTACTATTGAACACTTAATTGGCTAGGTTTGGCCAAACAGATCTCGTATACGATTGCATCGATCTGTAATCTCCCGATGTTCCGAAAATGGTTTACGGGACAAAATGAGGGTGGATTTAAATTCGGGACATGCTCTGGAGCCCGAGACGTCTGGACAGCTCAAAGCCTAAAGCAATAGAAACGATGGGGTGGGTAGGTAGGGTGGTTCCTTTCCGAGTATTCCAAAATGAGAGATTTTGAGTATCTCAAAACCGGAGGTTTTGACCACAACAGGTTACCGAAAAGTAGGCTGAGTTTAAATTACATTAAGCATTCGTGTAAAACTTTTTATTTTAACATGTTATTAAACAAATTAACTCAATAAAACGGTATTAAGATGAAACAATAGGGGTTCACTTTGTAACAGAGGGAGAAATGGGTATGAAATATGTGACGCTGTGTCAGGACATATGTAGAGCCTAAGCCACTTTTTAAAAGAGCAGGACCATGAATCAGAAAAGTGTCCCTAACGATACCCGCGCCGTCCTATGGGTGCATCGCACCCGGGCGGCGGCATCTAAAGGACGGCACCAGAAGGTAGCCAACTATTATTATTATGACAACAACATTATTTGATACTTTCTGTAAGATACACACGACTTATCTTAGAAAGATTATAGTGCGAAAAGATAGATTGGCATGCGTTCAGTGGGAACAATAATGGATAACTCAAGACGAGAAAGGAGTATTTGTGCAGTGGATTTAATCGAAGAATTGGAATCAATAAAAGATTTTCTGGTACCGAGAATAAATCCTCTTCAGGTTTTGGAATATATATTTACTAGAGATTTGATCTGAGTTTATCCTAATTTGCAAACAACTTTACGTGTTTTATTGACACTTTCAGAAACTGTTGCTGCTAAGATAATGATAAACGAAAGTAATGTGAATTATTTACCCATGATGACAATTTACTGTCAGCATACGGAATATGTATAAGTAATAGTTACTGATGTTTTGCGACCAATGTAAACTGGGAAATGAAGTCATAAAGTACTAGTTTTTCAGTCTTAGAAAATAATTTTTACCTGCAAATCAGGAAATGTATGCACATAGAAAACGGGTAAAGGTGATCTAGCGATATATGGTGTGCACCCAGGAAAAATCCCAAATTTTCTGTCGATTGGACCCTAATTGGGAGACCCGGGTTCGATTCCCGGTCCCGTCAGACTTTTTTTAAAGTCCATTCTTCCTTGGGAGGAAATGTATGGTTTGATATTCAATCTTAAGGGGCAGCAAATTATGTTCGCACCCGAGTGGCAGTAAGGTTGGACACGGCTCTGCCGACAGGAATTCCAAAAAAACGTTCTTACATTAAGGTCAACTCTTATATGGATAGACGAACTATCAACACACATTGGACCCTCTATTACGAAATATGGCATTAATTAGAGTTATTTCCACAGTTTTTAAAAGGATGTTTATAGTGTTAATTACTTTTCTAAAAACGTTTAGATGCTGGACATTGGCATGACATTGTAAAAACCGGAGTGCGGAGATGAGCCACGAAAACCGGAGAGGTGGCAACACTGAGGGAGGGCAGAAGACTACGTAATTCTTTTCAAGTAATGTGAGATTTGTAGAAAACGAGAGACGAATAACGGCAAAGGTGAGGTATGGAGAAAGCAAGCATTTTTAAGTACATGCTGGATTTCATGACTAAAAACACCAAGCGAAATTTTCTCTTTTCACCTCACAAAGTTGAATTTATGCGATTGGTAATCCAGCTTAACAAAAATCTAGTATGGGATAAGCCATTCCAATTAGTTCGATGCCAATTGTGATAGACTACATTAAGTTACCCATCTCGATATACGCATATCATTTACACAATTACTTGCGAACAATATATCTAGGCATCCTTACCGGCCAGTTTTGCCTCATCTAGTGGGCTTTTAGCAAATCTAGACTGCGCTAACTCGACATTTTTTCAATGTTATCCTGATAACTGCGGAGTCGAAATTTACCTTTTGTCGGAAAAATACCATATTAGATGAAATAAAGGCTTTAGTGGCAATGTGGTGCTAAACCTACGTGTGGGTTGCTGTCGTTGTCTTTGCTATTACGTTAGTAATGGGTGTAAGGTGTCACTGTTTGCGAAAAACCTTGATCTATTGACGGAATCCATATTTATGAACTTTATTGTTAAGAATAGCCTCTTCTGCGTTCCGCGTGCCAAAATAATTATCTCGCCTGTCACTTTGGACTCACATGCCATAGGTTCACCACCCACTAATCCATAATCTCCTGATTTGAGACAACCAGCAATACAATACACGCATCCAATCATTAGGTCTGCCTGTGAAGCATTCAACCCGAAGGGCACTTTGAGCCTAATCCCTTCTAGTTACAAATAGCATTGGTGATGGAAAGATGCTTACAAGACAAGATGAGGATTGAGATAGTTTGCCTTCGCTTTCCTAGCTGCTAGGAGGTACTTGCATTGTAATGACTCAGGATGTTATAAAGAGAGCGTATTAAATTTTTTTTCAATATTTTCGAGAAGCAATCATTAGATGAGAAGGAGAATAAAGATAGTTTCTCGTCGATTTTTCACATACATTAAGGATTTTTACCTATGTAATACGGTTTTAAACTTGAAAGAAAGGAAAGGCCGCACCCTTCTTGTTTACATTTTTTTATTTTTGAATTTTCGATATTTTTCTGGAAAACATAATTATTCAGCGAATGCTTTTTCTTGTACCACTATAAAAATCATTTGCTGAATTAGTTTATGTATGAAAACAGTTATAAAGTTTTTCTTAAGCGAANCTGTTTTACATACATATCTACCAAAACCAAACAATATCTTTGCCTATCGTTATTTACAAACTACTCTATTATCATATTTACAATTTAAACAGCTATGAATTATACAATTTAACAGAAATCTCCGAAGTAACCAATGAGTATACACACACAATATAGCATAACAAAATATTAAAAGTTTTTCTTAAGCGAAACATCACTAAGTTCACGAAACCGATCTAATATATTTAAATAGAACGATATACCTAAAAGGAAAACCATGGTATCGATTAACGTTTGTTATTTCTTAAAAACTATAATTCAATCCGGTGCAAAAAAATCGTGGTCAGCAATTCCCATGTCAACTTATTGGTTTTGTCCTGGGTGTATTCTTACTCCCTGGGGGAACAGAAACTTCTCAAGGGGGTATGAGGAAGAGGAGGTAAATATATAAGTATGTTATACTACGAAGTATATCAAAATTAGTTATGATAGCAACGTTTCTAGAATATTTTATGATGGTTGTACTATGGTTTTATTTATAGTATCAGGTACAACAATGGCACAGTATCCGAGCTTTCTGAAGATGTCCGCGGTAAAATTAAGAATTTATTTGTTATCATGCGGTATCGGGTGGACGAGGTATGAGTCCAAAAGTCAAGGGTATTCCATAAAAGTTGGGAGCCCCTGGTTTAGATCGCAGTGGATCCGCAACCAATTGATTAAGGTAGCTTCCCAATTATTTTCATCATGCTGGGTCAGTATCATGGCCCATACAAGGAATTGGACCAGGGACTACTTTCACCAAAGGAGAACTGGATTTTACAACTTTTACCTTGAATTAGGGTTAGATGTAAGAAGAGACTAATTTGTCTCAATCTCGCCCTGAAATAAAGTCGTTTTAATATTATTAATATCATTGCAAATCATCTCCGAATTAAAGAAATTGATGAAATTTCTTAAACGGGGATAGAGCTCGAATTAAAGAGGAGAAAATTATTTTTTCGCTAAACCAGGGACTACTTTCACCAAAGGAGAACTGGATTTTACAACTTTTACCTTGAATTAGGGTTAGACGTAAGAAGAGACTAATTAGTCTCAATCTCGCCCTGAAATAAAGTTTACACCCCTTATTATTATTAGTCTTAACGCTTACATATCATTACCGAATTAAATAAATTGATGACATTTCTTAAGTGGGTAAAGAGTTCGAATTAAATATGAGGAAATAATTTTTTCGCTCGTTTCATCGTCGAACAGTTAGTTTCAAGTTCTCCATCTTCATTCTTCTCTGTCATCTCAATAAAACGAGAGTGAAAGGAACGATCAGAACCAAGAGTCGTTAAAATCTTATGTTAATGCTGAATTGTATCTTCCCGATCTGCCTAAGGGTAGTGAAAGCCATTAAGATTTGCCACAAAAAGTAGGTTCAATAAGCCTGCGAATTTTCTAATCAAGTAACTGAGGAAGGCTAAGCGAAGAGAAATTGCACGTCAAATGTTTAAGTGATTTTGAAATCATCAATCTTTTCTTACAAGTTCGTTAAAGCAGCAGCGGTCAGGAATCATTTTTCCTATCGCGAATGTGTTCGTGGCTTTTCTAATGAGCTGGGTTTGTGTTCATTGCTAATAATGTCAACGCATTCGAGCTGAAGAATATTTGATCGTAATTTTCACATTTCATTTCCATGAGTTCTAATTTTATAAATTTATTATTCTAGGGTGGCGCCATTAAGGAATTGAGTCAATTGCATTTTTAACGGTTGATTTTGTTTTTCTCTCGTTGATACAACTCGCTGTGCTTGTATGAGAATGTAGTGGCATTGTGAGATGAGCAACTAAAATTGTATTGCTTGGATAGGAGGCGAGTTACTTGAATTATTAATTTATTGAACGGAGTGTGACATACCAACAAAGTCACAGGCTGTTCATACGGAACTATTTTGAAATTCTACATGCAAATATTGACAAAAGATTAAGCTGTATTTCCATAACTTGAAATAATGATAATAATAATAATAAATTTATTAATCCAAAGACATACATAAGTATATATGGGACACGTCAAAAAACATTTTACAAGTTTAATTACATTTACTTCGTTGATCATTATAAAGTCTATACAATAATATTACAACACCATAATTACAAAACTTACAGAAAATTACATACATGCTTCAGTCCTACTACACATCAGAAGTGCTCTTCGTTAAAAATTCATTCACATTATAAAATGCTTCAGCCAGGAGATATTCTTTCAATTTCTTACAAAAGGGTACCTTTCTATTATTTTTTATTGACAAAGGTAATTTGTTATAAATTTTTACATCTACCGTTCGATCTTCGGATAATATTTGTACCTGTGGGTTAATATCTTAACATACAGAGCAGATGTTTATGATCCTGTATAAATCCGGTACTATCCTATATAATAAAATGTTTGGATTATATGCTATGTGAAACAGTAAGCTGCTGCTTCTCGTTTGCTTCTTTTCATTGGGGATACTTTTATTAGGAGGATTCTATTGCAATTGTTTTCATTAAGTAAGCAAATACACATATGTTTTTTTAAATACATTTACCGATTGCGGAACGACCGAAACTTTTCAGGTTTCCGTTGAGTAAAATTCCGAAGACGCGATACTTATGTTTCTAAAGCTTAGTGGGATATCTCTAATATTTTTCTAATATATAGATACAGCTATAGTTGATATAGAAGGATATCCGCAACATCCACAGATTTTAAGAGGTTCATTACGATGATTTTTATAAATTATGGTATAGTTATAAGTTGTTTGTGGAAAAGTACAAGTTGTTGTTATTATTTTATTTTTGTTACGTATTATTATACTCTTATAAAAATATATTTTCTTAGTAAATATATATTTTCTTTGTATTACATTCTAGTATGGGTATAATTTAATAAATTATTCTCATATTAGAGTGAATACAGTTGCTAATTAAATTATTAACAAATTCTGTCGTATACGAAAGTTTAAATAATTTGTCCTGAATATGTGGTTTTAATTATCCACAACTAACATGTAAATAATCCTCAAAAGATTTAATTACTGTCGACAATAGATGAATAATCTTTTAAGATTTTACATGACCTCATTGCTATACTACCTAGTTCCCCCCTCCCCTCCTTCTGCAAATGTCACTGGTGACACCCGGTACAGAAAAGGCGAGTCATACTTTTGATGAATTGCAGTTGGTAATTATTACGCAGCTCTTTTAAGTGGTTGAGCCAGGAATATGGATTTTCCTTGTTGTCCCCTGCGTTCAAAAAGGAGAAGATGAAACCGGTTGACGAGCGCAAAACTAATCAAGTTTTTATGGAAGCAAAACATTCGCATCTTCCTGTATTCTCCACTGATAAGACTACCTGACTTTCTCTCAGAGGGATTGGACTCGATCCACAGAGGAAACTGGAATTAGCTATTATTAGGAAGTAGATGAGAAAAAGAAAGGTTAGATATACAAATTCTGGGAGGTAATTTTTCCTGAAACCAAGGTGGAACATGCAATGGATGCTGTATAAAGTACTGAGTGAATAATTTGTGCACAAATATCACTGAACTTACTCGATTGAGTTAATTTTTGAATTTACTAGCTTGAATTTTTTTGTATTTATATCTAATTCTATTGATATCAATGTATCGATATCAGCATATCAATATCTATATACCGATATCTTTTTATTTATATCCATCTACCTTTATTTATCTATCTATATCCAAGACGAATATATTCCGTTTATTATTTAAAATCTGTGAAGTATTCTGTACGAGAAAAACATTTTAAACCCTGGAATTGATAGACAGGGAACAAGAATGTTTGGAAGAGTTAATACAGCCAATATTCTGAAAACGACTGTAAAATGTTTTCATTTGATCGTATTCAGTTCGATAATTTTAATCGAGGTACAGAAAGCTAAACTGACATTCAAGGAAAACTGCAGAATCATAAAGAACGAAAGTATACGTTCAGAGATCCCAAAGTCATGATTTTTATTGACAAATTGACAAAAGAGGTCAGGATTTTTATACCTTCTCCATACAGATTTTTTAAAAGGAAATGTCTTTTCAAATTTAATCTTTGCTCACATAAATGATAATTTCTATTGCATATTTACAATGTATCTATCTATAGAGCAGAAATTTTTTGAGTAGGTTTGACGGTTGGTATGCTTGTTTGAGTGTATGTCTTAGATTGGGATCTACACCCGACTTGAGCCAAACTTTGTATGTTTGTCTTCTGATACCAGGAAGGAACTGAGGAAGTATTGTCGAATTTTCATTTGTGGTTAATTTTGATCGATCCAAGATCGCTCAGATAGATTTCCATAAATTATACATGTAAAGTTCATTTTCATCATTTGCAACCTTTATTTCTGTTAAAAATGAAATAAGAAAGAATAGCCGTGCGAAATGGAAAAAAGCGCTAAAAGAAGGAAAATATTTAAAAAGATTCTTACTTTGGTCGTGTTACATTGTTTTGTATGCGATAATCTATGAAGAACGCGGGAAATTTTGAGGCAAACAAACTGTCCTCCCGACGAACAACTCAATTGTTGAATCCTAGTTCATGCAATTTCCCATAAGAATACACAGGGAATTTAGGCTTTAAAATTAAGAGTATGAATTAGTGGTAGATTATTTTGAAGATGAGGAATTTTAGGGTGTTTTGTTTAAATGAAACATCGCTTGATACTACATCGAAAGATGTTTTACAAGCAATTCCAATAAGTATTGCTTGTGAAGCATACATTTGAAGAACACATAACAAGGATAGTGCCATCAGAGTTCCACTTGGTATAAAAATTCTCTCGCGTGCCGTATGTTCACCATTACTGCTCTAAGTGCTCTTATCGCTTCGGAAATTGATGACGCAAACACTCGATAGGATCGAGAAGTACTTACCATTGAAAAACAAACAGAATAGAACAAGGCTCCCACTCCTGTTCAATGAAACGGAAATGTTTGGAAAAGAATCACGACACTTAACCTTAATCTTCTGATAATTAATAGGAAATTGCATATTAGGAAACTGCTGTTATTGTGTTTTGTAGGTGATTAAGAAGGGTGGAGAATCTACATCTACATAAGTACCCTGCGAGCCGCCTTTCGGCGTTTGGCAGGGGGTGCAAGCACCATGACTCTACTTCTCTAATCGATTGCTTTTGTGTATAGTTTGCGGGAAAATGAATTTTTGAAACGACTTGTTCTAGCATCTACTTCTCTGATTTTGCACGCAGTATCAGAACGGCCTATGTAACATGGAGGACGCATTATGTGAGCTAGATCATCTGTCAACATGCTTTCTCTAAATGTATTGAGTAGGTTAATCCTTTGTTTAAGCCTTCTATCTTCTAAAGATTCCCATCCAGCGTCCTGAAGCATTAGCGTAACACTCACTGACTTGTAACAATTCTTTACAAAACATATCGCTTTCGCTGTATTTTTTCTAATTCCCGAATACAATACTTTTCTGTTAGATTAGATTCTGATAGTTAGTAGATTGTTTGTTAGATTAGATTAGATTCTGTTAGATTAGATTAGAATAAAGAGTAAGAATTTATTAAAGATTATGCAACAAAACTAGACTAAGTATGTAATTTGTTGCATAATCTTTAATAAATTATGGAGATTTTCCTCCAAATATCACTTGATGTGTTTCGTTATAAAGGTTAAGAACCTACAGATTGTGAGAACTGTCAGAGAAGGATAGTGTTTTGAGAGGTGGAAATCACCAAGGCGAGGGAGAAAGATGGAGGAAATAAAAAAGTTTGATAATGCTGGAAGATGACGTGGGAAGGAGAAAGTGTAGCCGACGTGAATTGAGGGAAGGGGTAATGTGGGAGGGACTACACAGAGAATGGCTAAGGAAGAATGCCTGTCTTCAGCAAGACTCGCGCTCTAAGCCAGAATAAATCCCACGAGGAAGAGCCTATTTGAACGACACGAGGTTAGATTAGGGAAGACGGAAGGGTTACGGCATTAACTTACTGCATTTCCTTCCAAACTCCTTTCTCACTCTATTCCATTGCTGGTTTCCTGTTTATACTCTT
The DNA here is from genome assembly GCA_000376725.2 of Ladona fulva. Lineage (NCBI taxonomy): Eukaryota > Metazoa > Arthropoda > Insecta > Odonata > Libellulidae > Ladona > Ladona fulva. The sequence goes on along the minus strand of KZ308360.1, from coordinate 528,207 downwards.
CTCAGTTTTATTTCCTTATAGCTTATTTCCTCAAGCTTTAAAGTTTTGTTCATTGGTAGGACGACCGCACAAAAAATATCAGAATTATTAATGCTTAATTTTTGTCAATTTTTAAATAATATGTAGATTATTGTTTATCGAAATTGATTTTTTTATTGTTATTTTTTATTATTTACACTTTCGGCGAGGTTAGGCCAATACGGCCTCTCTTCCGCCTAACCTCTAGAGATATTACATGATAATAATATTACACCAAAGATCATTTACTTCAATCACCTAAAATCTAGAAAAAAATCAATAAATCTAAAAATTCTGGCAACATAGATACAAGAAAGTCGGTAAATACAGTAAATACATTAACAAGCAGAAAATACTACATACATATAACTAGATATAGATTCATATAAAAACACAAAGATTTGTTAAAACTCCTCAACTGAAGGTCTATGGAGTATAAGGGGTGTATAGGAGTTAATAGATAACAACTCGAAAATGTAAGTTTAAAACATCACCGATTTTATCACCATGAAAATTACAATTATGATTCCATTGCTTTTTAAAGGTAATAGTAAAAATAAATTACAATTTAGAGTAAACAATATACAAATATTAATAAAGATACGAAATTCAACTGCATAAATAATACAATCCGTTGATCACAAAAATAATGACGCGACGTTTCTTAAATACGAAGCCAAGATTTGCATAGTTTGAGACTGCGAAGGCATTAACTACTTGACTTATATAGTTATCGAATATAAAATATTACGGGCCTTCCGATATACCGGAGATTCAAAAGAAGAAAGAATTTCCTCCTGCATCCAGATTCCATTTACAGACACATCAAACTTCTTTCGTCTTCTCTTGGCCAAAGAAGAAGTCTTTTATCGAACCCGCACGATGAAGTAGACTCATTAAATTTTAGTCTCAGTCTGCGATATTTATTGACGCGGAGGCATTTCGGATTCGGACGCGGCCTTGGATAAAGGCCATGGCTAAATACGAGGAGCTGAAAGGATGATCGCATTGGAATTTAGGCTTCGTTTTTAAAGCGAATGTGTCCGCTTTTTAAAATACAGAGCTATATAATACATTAATAATCGTTGGCTGTGGAAACGGAATATTTTCGATGAATGAGATCTTATTTAACCAAGCGTGAGTCGTACTTCTAAACGAACATTTGAGAATTGTTTTAACACTAGTATTTACGAATCAACTAATAAAATAGAAGATATTGCAATTAGAGAGCAAGACTTGTATTCAAAAAGTATTTTCTTACTTATCATGAGCCACAGCGCTATAAGTGAAGCTTAATTTAAATTAAATTGAGGGTCAGAGTCGCGCATAGCCATTCTGACGCCCGGTTGCATACATGATTGGCTGCCCATTAAAGTTAAATACCAAAACCATACATTTCCTGATTTGCAGGAAACATTATTTTGAAAGAGTGAAAAACTGCTACTTTATGACTTCATTTCCCAGCTTAAATTGGTCATAAAAAATCTGTAACAATTAATTGTACGAATTCCATATGCTGATATAGTAAATAATCAGCATACGGAATAGAAAATTTTTAATAGTTCACATAACTTTCTAGGAACATTATCATCGCTATGCGCATAGCATAAAATTGTGAAATTTGCATGGAATCTATTTTTCGCAGCTAAATATGAAAGTTTCTAATAAATATTTTATTCCAACATGAATAACTTTAATTAAATCCACTGAACAAGTTTTCCCTTCTCGTCTT